>KL198017.1:899764-1357391 GCA_000697705.1 Botryobasidium botryosum FD-172 SS1 | reverse complement strand
GCCACTTTGACATTTTGCCACTTTGACATTTTGCCACTTTGCTGCTTTGACATTCTGCCGCTTTGCCACTTTGACATGTTGCCATTTCAGCATGTTGCCAAGCCGAAAAACAACACACTGTGCACATATGTTGTAAAAGCCCAGCCAAAAAACACACACTTTTTGTGTGGTGAAAACTACTGGAAACCTTCTGTTTTTGGACCCCTTTTTACTAGGAGAAAGGCGACAAAAATCACCTCTGTATTAAAGTGCACTCGGAGCACCATACCAGGGAAAGAGGCCGACTGCCGATGGATGAACGGCGTGATGGTGGGCGAGCAGTTGGCATTCACGGTGTACTTCTTCCGCCTCACTCTCCTGCAGCACCAACTTCATCGCCAGCGCGACCAGCTTGGTCCGCACGCTGTCGTCGGCTAGCTGGACCGCGGCCTGTGAAAGCAGCTCCGAAAGCTGAGCATCCCACCAGTCGGCGGCCGATTCTGATGGCGTTGGGTAGGTCATTACATAAGAGTCCTTGGGTAGCTATAGCCGAATGGCCCGTGCGAGCAGCGGAGGCATATTAATGTTCACTACGGCCTTAGACACTCGGTGCAAATTCATCGGTGTCGCGTCCAGCATCGACTTCGAGCCCAAGTACATTCCGAGGCATGGACAACTCTGGGCACAGAGGCTTGCGCCTCTATTCTCTAATCAATACTTAGACTACGACCTGCGCTATTGGAGCTGTACCCTGAACAGCCCTCTGGGCCGCTCTCATCGCGTGGCCCGACCAAGATCGCACTCGAGGCACTTGCCTGCCTTTCAGCAACCCTTTCCCGGCAGCACGTTGCCATCTCTCTCTCGTCCCACGAGAATTCCGCCACCATCTATGTTGCCCAGGACGGCTGCGCGCCCGAGCAGCTCGCGCGCGTGACGGAGTTCATACGCCAGGTGTGGGGCGCGCTGATTGCGATATCAGAGCAGTCAAAATCGAGTGCGGGGGTCAGCAGCGATGCGCAAGACTCCCTTCGTCAGGTGGTGTATTCATATACTGCGGAAAAGGCCTTGCGCCGCATCAACAAGTGGTGGGGCCCTTTTCACGAGCTTAGGGGGCGGCTGGCGCCCCGCTATAAACCATACGCCGACAGGGCAGCGAGCTGCCTTGAGACCATCGGATAAAACCTGGAATCGGCGGGGAACCCCGGGAATACTTTCGAGAGCATGGAAGCGATGAATCGCTTCCTCGAGAAGTTTGGCCGCCGCTCGATCTTATCCAAGGAACTCAGTACACTTTATCCCCTTGCATCAGATATGTGTCGGTTGTTGTAACCCTACTTCTCATAGCTCTTGCTAATCGGAAGAGCCGCACGACCATCAAGCACTACCTGGAAAAGTCTTCAGTCATTCCCCTTCACATCCGTACCTTGCAGGCCTTCGCCTCGTCTGCAAAATTCGAGGAGAGCTGGCGCGCTTTTAACGTAGAGGGTGTTTTAGATCATCGCGTCCTGGCGAAATTGGACGCGTGCCCGGTAGACGTCGACTGGTGGGATGCTCAGCTTTCGGAGCTGCTTTCACAGGCCGGGGTCCGGCTAACCGACGACAGCGCGCGGACTAAGCTGGTCGCGCTAGCGATGAAGTTGGTGCTGCAGGAGAGTGGGGCGGAGGAAGTACACTGCGAATGCCAACTGCTCGCCCACCATCACGCCGTTCATCCATCGGCAGTCGGCCTCTTTCCCTACTTCGCGTGCTCTACGCGACCCTGTTATGCCTGCCGGTGGTATTATGGCGCATACAAATCAGCATCGCCAGGGGTCCGGGCCACGTTAACATATTACCCCAAGAGCGAAGGACGGTCCCATCACTGGCAGGGCCCGTGGGTTTTCGCACACCCAAATGGCCACACTCTCAGCGATTCGATCATGGCTACGATGATAAAGTTCACGATTTATAGGATTGGGGAACACCTTTTGGAGCAGGGGCGGGCATGGCGCTCGTCTTTGTATCCCGTTCGCCTCCCTCCGCATAATGGACTGGGAACCAAGGATGACACTGCGGAACCCAGGTTCTAGTGTAGTTTTACGATATGTGAGATTACTGTAGGTATTCGAGACGGGGTTTGCGCAGAGTGTAAACACCAAGCAGGATTCCACAATTGATGCCGCGTATGGGCAGCCAGTGCCGCTCTCGGGGCGCTGCACCTTGACCCGCACGTTTATTCGACTCACCAGGCATCTGAACTTTGAATGAGGGATACTGCACGCGAAAAGTCCAGACGCGAAAATTGAATCCAAATCCCTATCCACCGATAATCATTCCGAGCGTGGGTGCAACGGCATTCCATCATGCGAGCTAAGCTGCCGTTTGGGGGCGCCCTCCCACCAAGTAAAGTCGTCCTCCGAAATCTTTTCTTTTTCATGGGCGTCGGTCCTTAATGGATAGTATATTTGGTCGTCATCGATGTTCTAAGCGTTGAGTGAATCAGGATCATCACGTAGTTGTTAAGTTGTTAAATCGGCTGTGAACAGACCTCCGAAAATGTTAACAATATGAGCTCATCTTCGTCGTGCTCTTCATCATTGATGAATGTGTGGCTTATACCCGTCCCATGGACGAAAGCCGCACAGTCGCCTTCCTCGACTTCGTGGATATCTCCATCGAGCCAGAGCTTTCCCTTGCCGCGGATCACGTAAAAGAGCTGGTCGGCCTTTGAGTGTGCGCGCGGTTGGGAGGACCGTGTTCCGGGGGGCAGAACTTGGTATTGCACGCTAAAGCGGCCGGAGAGACCCAATAAGGCGGAGAGGGGGGCAACATCTGAGTAGTCTGCCCCGGACCGGCCGGGGTTCGGGAAGGCGAGTACGGGGACGAAGAGGATAGAGGGGTGCCATTGAAAGGATTGGATAGGTGGGTTGGGCTTCCGTTCTGACGATGGTGCTGGTAAGTCTATGTGGCCGTTTACGGTGGTGTCGTTTTCGCCGTTCGTGTGGCTGCCTTGAGCTTCGGTGCGGGGCTTCGAAGGCCAGCCGTCGTGCAATCCTAACGATCGTGGTGGAGGGTCATTCCATGGCCCAATCAAAGGGTCCTGATACGTTTCCAAGCTCAAGATTGTATCTTTGTGGTGGCGGAGCTGCGATGTACTCACGGTAGTTCCAGATTTGGAGCCCTTACCAAGGGGATAGTACAAAGCATCCTCGATTCCATTGTCTCTAAACACGATGAACACTAGGTCTTCTGTCGCCTCACCGTCATTTATAAAGGTGTGTGCGAGACCTTTGCCGGCTGGGAAGCCGACACAGTCGTGCGGCCCGATAGAAAACGTCTCCCCGTCAAGCCACACCCGACCGTGCCCAGTGAGAAAGTAGTAGATCTCGTCTCGATGGGAACGCGCGTAGGGGGGCGACGAGCGCGTGCCAGGTTGCAGCGATTGCAGGACGATTTCCACGTGCTCGGTGCGCATACCAAGGATGCGCGAGATGTCGGCGAGGTGGGAGAATCGCTCATTTTTCTCGGTAGACGGGTGCAGAAGCTCGCGCGCGCGGACGAGACACGCTGGCCGCGATCGGGGCGGGATCATGGTGGGCGCGTAATGTAAGCCCGAAAAGGCAATTCGGTAGGTTGTTTGGGCGTGCTGACTCAGCTGATTATACTTGGTCCGAAATTCGAAATTAGTGTTCAACCTGAATTCTCTCCTCCATCTTCCCCGTCCTCGTCGTCGGTGAGTACCACAGTGCAGCGCGTAGAACATCCAACGGGCTCACGATAAGCTGAAGACGCTGTCGTAGGAGCCATGTCTACCGATCTCTATTCGGTCAAAGCAGGACGCGCAGTCCGACGCGCCAACACCAACTTTGTCGATCCTCAGGATGCCAAGGGATTGATTTCTCTTTCCCGAAGCGCCGATGGGCTATTGCACTTCTTCTGGAAGAACAGGGCTACTGGGGCTAATGAGATTGTAAGTGTTCTCCAAAATGCCATGGAGTGACCGCGTTTCAACTTTTGGCTAAATGGCGTTTCGACCGCCAAAGGACCTCATTACTTTCCCTGGGGATGCGAGCATTGCAAGAGTCAGCGGAATCCAAGGAGGTCGCGTCTTTGTGCTCAAATTCAGCTCCTCTGATCACAGATATTTCGTGAGTCGGTTTGCTATTCTGTTGTCCGTAGGACGCGTCACAATTTGCTAACGCACGCGCACTTAGTTCTGGCTCCAGGTAAACTAGCCGTGTACATCCCATACCTTGCGTGCCTTACACCATGTTTGGCTTTCCAGGACGCAGACACATCGCTAGATGAGCAGCACCTTGCGAATCTAAACGGTTTCCTCGAGAATCCCGACTTCACGCCCGAGTACAATATTGCCGACGCTCCTCCAGCCAGCGCAGAAGGTAGCTCAGGAGCGTCGCAAGCTACAGTTCCCTCCACCTCTGCCCTGGCCGCCGCGGCCTCTACTGGCAATCGTTCGGCTCCGACACCCGCTCAGCTCGCTCAAATCCGCTCCCTTGTCGAGAACCTCGCAGCTCCTCCCGCGCAGGCCTCCTCCATCTCTCTGAGTGATATCCTCACCCCAAGTATCCTGCAGCCAGTGTTCTCCTCGCCCGAGCTCCTCCGCACTCTCCTGCCGCACCTGCCTCCTGACCTCCCCGCGGACCCTTCGCCTGATGTCATTCGCCGGATTATCGAGAGCCCGCAGTTCCAGGCTGCGATACGCCAGCTGCAATATGCGCTGGAGACAGGGCTGCTGGGTGATTTGGTCGCACAGATGGGTTTGCCGAGAGAGGCGGGGACCAGCGTTGAGGCTTTCTTGCGGGCAATCGGGGAACATGCGAGGGGAGAGGGCGGTTCCACGGGTGGTGATAACATGGAGACAGACTAAAGAGAATATTTTTTGCCCTGTTGTTCGTAATTTTTGGTCCAGATCGCGTGTCCTTCGACAAGTACGTTTTGACATATGTCGACCTCAACCCGAGTCTCGAGCGTTGAAGCGAATGAGTTGGGGCGGAAATCCTATTCATTATTAAGAACTATGAAGTGTCTGCAGGCTAACGATATGCAAGTGCGGAGTGGTGGATGTTGAGGTCATAAATAATAAATATGTGTTTGTATAGATGAAAGAGATCTAGGTGAAAAAGATGGGGTACAACCGTTACCGTCCCCCTAATTCGCGTACCCAGTTGTACAACTGCATTATTCTTGACAGTGGCGGGTCTCTGTCGCGCAAGGGTGTCCGACGCGGGAGTGGAGGTGCCGGTGGCGGCGGAGGCGGCGGAAAGCTAGGTGGCGGCGGACGTGGTGGTCGGGACGTCGAAGGTCGTGGACTCGGCGAAGGGGCGGGCGGTGGTGCGAGAGTTGAGGCTGCGGACTCTGAGTCGGAGGGCGGAGGCGGAGGCGACATGGTCGATGCTTCGGGGGAAGGCAGCGTTGGCGGTGTTGGCGGTGTGGGTGTTGTTGGCGAAGGGCTCGAGGGTACGGGCGGAGGCGACGGGACGACTGGGGGCGAAGGAGGGGGAGCTGTGGAGGACGCTTTCCGTGATGGCGCCGCTCCTTCTTTTGTCGCTTTCTTGGATGCCCCCCTTGGCTGAGCGACAGTCGAAGCGCTCACCGCTTGTTCCTCTAAATCCATGCCCTCGCTATAAACAGGCGGAGAGTCTAACACAACCTTTTCCTTCAGCCCATGCATTTTCTGATTCCTCATCGACTCCCTACGGCCTTCCCGCGATAGCAGCTTGATCATCCTTTTGTCCTCCCGGTGGCGCCTCTTGTCTTCCTCGGAGGGTCCGTCATACTGGTACTTGCCGACCGACGTCTTGTCCAGCCCGTCGACGTGGAGGGACTTGGTGATCAGTTCGCGCCGGACGCGTGACATGTCCATGTTGGTCCGCGTCTGCCGGCATGGCTCATACCGGGTGACCTGGTACATCAACGTCCCTAATTATGATTAAAACCAAACAGAACCATGCTCGTAAGCGATGTTTTTCCGAGCGTGATATAGATACTGAGGATACCACTCACATGCAACTGTGGGGTCGTTGAAGTCAAAAGGTCCCTTTACAGGGAGACCATTTACAAAATTCTCGATCTTCACGTCATACTGGACAGCCGGACGGCGTCCGTGCTTCACTGTGTTCCACTCGTCCGGTTCCACGTAAAAGTGCAGTACGTCGGCCTGGTACTCGACCATGCACCTCATCGACTATTTTCGCGTCGCGCAGAGTGGGTAAGTCGAGAACGCGGGGAACAGTGCCAATAGTGATGCGCAGCTTACCTTCCCTGGCCAGCACTCCTTCGTGATCCTCATTAACACTTCCTCCGCAAGGCCCAGCACCATCTTAAACGCACGATCGCCACCCACTCTCCCCCCAAACAACCGCGCGTCCATCTCATCCAGCGACACAAACTGGAATCCGAAAATCTGCTTCGTGTTGTGGTATGCAAGGAAGATGCCCTCCATGCTGCCTATCCGCGCCTGGAAACTTTTGCGGTACGAGGTACGTTAAATCATCATGGCCAACCTGATGCATAATGGAGCTCGAACGTAGAGCGCCGCCCACCTGTATTTCAAAAACGCCGAGCAGATGAGGTCGTAATATTCGCGCTCGAAGCTCTCCCAGCGGCCGGTCAAATTTTTGATCAGGTAGCCAGAGCCAAACTTCATAAAAAGAAATCGGCGTGGTCAGTTTAGAGAAAGCCAGAGAACCTGTTCGCTGGGTGGCATACCTCATGGTTTTGCTGATCCTTCCTAATCGAAACGGCCGCGCGTGTCTTGATGTCAAAGACCCCGGTGCCGCCTATGCGTGGATCAATACAGTCAAGCTGGGAACGCAGGATGAATCTTGAGGTCTTCATTGAGGAGAAAGAAGTCAGGTTTGGAACAATATAGGCTAACTGAAGAGTGCTTTTTTTGGCTCACCTTTGAGTATTGGTACGCTTCGGGGAGACGCTCGAGGTCTTGCCGAGGCTGTGAATGGTACAGACTCTTAAAAGACGACTCTGACATGGTGAGCATTTTTTCCAACATTATACCCTGCGAAAATGGATTCAAACAAGCGTGCATGAGACAGACGTCTCTCCGTTAAATAAACAAGGATAGTCGATTACCATCCACGAGAGAAGAGTCGCCTCTTTATCTGCAGGATTCGTCGTGCCTTCTCCATCCAGTGCGTAGATCCCGTCCTTGTGTCGCAAGTTGACGTAGGCAGGGATTTTACTACCATGGGTGAACGTCTTGGACTAAGTTGAGGGCACTGTAAGTAGCGGGAGAGGGTTGATGGTCTACTGGTGTCAACTCACAAAGCCCGCAAACTCCATACTGAGAGGACTAATATCTACTTCCCGCCCACCGGATACCGCGAAGTATATCTGTGAGAGTATCCCGGTCATCGAAGACGTAGATCCGGTGAATAATTTCCCATGTTTGACGGCCAGCCTACGCGATTCCTGCAAACCGATAACAATGTCGCCGTTTAGTTCAGATTGCACCACGAGCATATTGGGAGGAAGTGTGCTTCACCGAATGCTGTGAGCTGGGGATAAACCCCGTTACCCGATCAAAGTCAAACTCGTCGATGGAGGGGATTTCCTGCAGATGTGGCGTGAAGTTGTACACCCGAGACCGCGGGTCTTGAAGCCAATGCACCGTCGGACTTGTTGAGTGTTAGGTATCATTCAGCCATACCACTAGCAAGGAGCTAGGCCAACCTACTTAAACAAGACTCTGAACAGCTCGTGTTCCAACGATGCCACTTGCGGGTCATGCCGACTCCGTGGAATAGCTATATGCAATGAAGATAAGTGTCGTCGGTGCCATCCCGTATCTGAGGGTACGAGGAGCACTTACGTTGGAATAGCACCAAACCAGGTTTGAGCGTTCCAAAAGAGACATCCGTCCCCTCACTCATAGGATCAAGGTCACCATCACGGTCATAACTCCCCACGCCCATGAGCTTTTTCGGCACCCGCACCACTTTTTTCTTGGACGCCGCGGGTATCGATAACTTCGCAGCACGGGCCGCAGCTCGAGCTTCCTTCCGAATCTTGGCTTGCTCTGCAAACGTAGCCTCGTCTACCTCGGGAAGCTGCGATTGCAAGTTTCTAATTTCGTCTGCCTCGCGCTTGGCTTCCTCTTGCTCTGCTGTAGCCCTAGCAGGGCTTTCTAGTCTAGTACTCCACAGGTCACCGTACCCCATGCTCGATTTCAATCGTGCGAGCTCTTCCGGAGACTCTAGTATACCCTCTAGAGGGCGAGACGCGCTGGTGTTCTTGGTGGCATCAGAGAACATGGAATTGAGTATCTCATTAACGGAGAAAGGGTCTTTTGTGAGCTCGACGTCGCGGAGCGGTTTCCCGTCCCCAGAGATGGATGGGGATGCCGAGGAGGTAATGTAGGCAGGAGGGGGTGGTAGCTTTGTAAAAGGTTTTCTAGGCTGCACGATCATATTTTCCTCGTCCGCATCCTCGTTGTCGCCGTCGTCGTCCTCTTCGGCGTTCTTCGGCTGGCCTGATTCTTTTACGGATGTTGTCGACTGGGTAGATGGCGATAGTTGGTAAAGTGGGGGACCCACGGCTGTAGTTGCGAGTACCGTGCTAATGGCCATGACATCAGAGTTCGCCATAGGCTGGGCTTTGTGGTAGTCCTTCCTTTCGACCCCGAATCGCGGCCCCTCTGGTAAACCAGCAGGTTCTTCTGGAGGGACGAGCAATTCACGCTCAAAAAAGGTCCCCGCAGTTTCAAAGGCATCTCGCATTCGAGAACGCTGGGCGTTTCTGTGCCTCGACGTGACAGCACTCAGTTTGGGCTCGCCGGATAGTAGGTGGGATTTCGGTTTCAATCGCTTGCTTGGCTTTTCCCCTTTAGCATGGGTCACGGCTCGTTCTACGAAAAGCACGGGGGTTAGAATATAGCGATAGGTTAGCGGCTTACACTTACTTTCGCGAGCAGCAAGAGACGGTGCAGCCTGAGAGCGAAAACTAGGGCGAACCTTGCGCGCTGGCGCTGGCGCGGCTTTATTTCGAAAGCTAGACCGCCCGATGAGGATGCGAGCTGCATCGCGAGCGTCACGGCCGCTGGACAAAAATATCGTCGTAGCTCTGCGTGTTAGTGGCATGATCAGAGAAGGGAATGGTAAGAGCGACTAAAAGTTTGGGATCAGCCAAGTACTAGCGCGCTCTCCGCAAGCTGGCGCCACTCACTGTTACGTCGATGGAGTAAAGTCCTAGTCTGCCGCTTTCCAAGAGAGTACTAGTATCACCGATAGTGCTTTATGTTGCCTCCAGGTGCGCGGGGACCATATGCATGGGTGGTGCGGCAAGAGCTGGTGGGACCGCGCCTCGCCGTCCTTCGACGCGTCCACCAAGGATTTTCGCGAGTGGAGGGAGCAGCACTGCCACTGGACCTCCGTCCCTGACACCGCCACTCCCGGTCAACGCCATCCACCCACGGACTCGCCTCTGGAGCCCAGCGATCCAGCTCGCCCGAGTCGAGCTGAGGCGAGGACCTCAAAGGACGACAGGACTAACTAGGAAGTCGAGCAAGGTAGGCTCGATTTTTTATTGGCTAATACACCAAGTACACGGACTAGTGAGCAAAGGCCGCAAATTTCCGGAACGCCACGCTGCACAAGTACTGGCAGCTGCGGAGGCTCAAGACCATTTCCGACGATATCAAGGTTTGCGCCGCCTCGCCTCGCGGTGTCAAAATCACCAAGTTTGGCAGCAACCTGCGAAAGCAGCTACAGCGCCTGCCAGCTCCCCTGATAGCTTCTGCAATAAAGATACTTTCCAGCGCGAAAGTTATTACCAACAAAAGCATCATAGCGTCATGACTCATAAGTGGCATACGTGACCAATACTTGTATTGACACTGCTGATGGAACGCCCACCTCGAGGCTCGACGTACTACGATGACCAGGAAGGCATCCACCCCGGCTCTTGACAAGTTTGCCCCCTCCATTCTCTCCCAATTGATGACCATGCCAGCTATGCTGCCCGAGGGCTGGCACCCCGTCACACCGCTCCATGAGTTCGCAAATTTTCATGCCAAATTCTGGGGGAAAGACCAGAGCTTTTCTGTGACTCCGCTGGGTGCGAACGGAGACACAGGCAACTTGGGCTTGCTGAAGGCTGGCACCGTCGACAGTCGAAACCGGGCGCATTTCGCGCCTCGCGTCCTGCATATTGGCATACCCAATATCACGGGATTCATGCTGATTCGCGAGGAGTACGAGCTTATGTATAAGTACCTGTGTTATCATCTCGAGCAAGCACGTGAGGACGAGAATGCAGGCCCTCCTGCTGCCGTCGTGACAGGGCAGCCAGGCATAGGTATGCTCCCACCACTCGTGCCCGCCACCAGTGGCTTCAGCTGACATTGTACTCCACGCGTCGTTTGCAAGGCAAATCTATGTGGATATGGTACGCCCTCTGGAGGCGGTGCACTCAAAAGGAACCTACTTTTGTCCACTGGGAGGACGGCAAAGCGCTGCTCTTCTCCGAGGAGGGGGTACATATTGTCGCCCTCGAGATGTATCGCGTCGCAGAGCCGCAGGTACCCTGGGCTTTGATCGACGCGGACCGTACATGGCAAGGCCCGCCAGCGAGCTACTTCACCGCGGCTTATACCATCTACGTGTCCGCGCCTACCCGGAGCAACTGGTCTCGAGCGTCCAGACTCACAAACCTCGCGGAGTTTATCATGAATCCATGGTCGAAAGCAGAGATCCTGCAGATGTAAGTTCTCTATCCTTTTTTCCATGTCAAGATATAACATATCCTGAATGACACTCAGCGCACCTTACTACAAAAACGTCAACCTCTCCCAACTCCACCATATATTCGATACATATGGTCCCACGCCCCGCCTTTGCTTCCAAATATCGCGCGCCCCGGGCCAGCTGGCAGCATACAAGCACGATCTCGACGAGGCGATCAACGCCACAACACCACAAAAGCTCCTGGCACTATTCTCATCGAAGGCCTCTGTCTTTGAGATGGACGAAGCCTCGCTCAAAATATGTCTCCTCACCCGCACGTTCAACCCGACAAACAACACCGAGGGCGCAGGCCCCGCAGACGAATCCCAGTTCCACTCCAACTCCACACAATCTCTATCCACCCTATCCACCCTACCCACCTCGTCAATAACGTCCACATCCACACAATCCACTCCGTCAAAATACATCGACTTCATCACGCGCCCCACCGTCTCCCCAATGACCGACGCCATCGCCTGCCGCCTCGCGCTCCACTTCCGCACCCTCCGCGCCGACGAGCTCATCGCGCTCTACCACAAACTCGGCGCGATCCCGAGCGCGAAGAGATTAGCTGGGTACGTGTATGAAGCATATTGGCAGCAGCATTTTCAGCAACCCACGAATATTGTCGCTTCTCCCGTGCATCATCCCGTGTAATGTTGGTGCCTTTTTTTTTCCCGATTTTTGCTTTAGGGATGTGTGGCAGGTTTTGGTGGGTTTGCGGTCTGGCGAGGAAGAGGAAGGGGCGCGTGTGTGAGAGAAAGGTTGGAGGCTAAAGCGTTGAAGGTTTGATAGAGAGAGTACTTATGCGCGTCCGCATTCAAGTTGGCTGGAGCCGCGGATCACACTTTTTCCCATGTCCAAGTGAGAATCTGTCTTGCTCCCGCTAGCACGAATCTCTCCCGATCACTACCTTTTCGTATTCTAATCCACAACCGAGCGACAGTACTACTCCCGGGCGTTTGCCCACAGATAGACATTTGATAATCCGTATTGTTATATCTCCAGCTCAAGTACTATTCATGACGTCCCCAGTCTAGATGTTCGATTAAGAATAGGGCTAGCATTTGCATTTGGGCCCATCACATTTGAGATACTCAGAGAGCGCTTTGAGAACACTTTGGGGACACTTCAGCGCATGAGAAACCCAACTGATGATAGGTTTCCCCATGCGCTGGAATATCCTCGGTAGAAGGCATCGATTGTCGCCTCAGGGATCGTACTCATAGACAGCGACAGCAACAGTATTCACCACCAGAACAGTTCAGGGCGTAGACTTCATAAATCGAATCGTGGAGACAACGGTATGATTGAGATAATAAAAGGCTGCAGAGCACATCATCAGGAACATTAGATCACATACGGGGATTACACAGCTACGGCTACTTTGCACGCTCTGCAAGCCATTTCAAAACGATATCGAGGTTGTGAGAGCTCTTCATCGAGCACTGAATGATACAAGGAGGATTAGATTACCGGGGGTCGGGGTGACCTAGTTGAGCTTACCGAGTAACACTGAAGAACAACCGAGTTGGTTAGATAGATGAGTGAATGAGCAACTTAAAGAAACTATGGGTTGGCTTACGGAGACAGGCCTGTCGCGGATGGTATTTAGATCACTGTGTTTGAAGGGGGTTAGGATAATACTGAGCGAGCGCAACGAGAAGACCGACAGAGCTCGTATTAATTCCTCCACAGGCATGAAATCTGGAAGGTCGCTCTTATTGCCAAGCTACAGTAATCGCATCGAAGCAATTAGTCACTTGGAAAAACTGTGTCAAGTTCATCACGAATACGCACAACGAGTAGCGGTACACCCATGAGCTCTTGCTTATCAAGTAATGAGTGGAGCTCGAATCGAGCAGTCGGGAGTTTCTCCCTCTGAATTGGCACTTAGCAAAGAAATTAGGACAAGAGTTCCGAGGATCACTCACATCATGGGCATCTACAACAAAACTGGAAAAGGGGGGAGTATAGTATTGAGAACGCCAAGAAGACTCCGGTAGTGGCAATATTTACGCACACAATTGCGTCGACACCACGGCAGTACCGGTCCCACCTATGGCAACGGACTCAACAGGACGTCGAACGGGGGGCTGATGTTACGTGATGCTCACATTGTTCGGAACTTTGGTTGGCCTAGGAAAGGAGATGGGTATTCGGCATCAGGGTGTGATACGGGTGGATACTGACCTGCTACATCCCAGATCTTGAACGTGATATTATTTCGTTTGACTACAGCGGCCGCGGGGTAAGCTCTTTTCCCCAACGAGTTTACAGACAACGATACCTTTGCGAAGGTTGAAGGCCACTGTTGGTACAACATCCTCGCTCCACTGCCCAAGGCCCAGCGCATTGACAAAAGACGTCTTTCCGGATGCCTATTGTCCGCCGTGTGGATGTCAGGCTGCGAGTATGCTGACGGTAAACAGGAACTCACTTGCAGGCCGACGATGGATATCTCTGCCGACTTGGAGAAGAAGAGGGCCGAGAACCAGGAGAACCAGCCGTTGAAGATGGTCATGTGTGTCGTATGCGGCCGGCAATTGCCTTGTGTAGACGATGAGCTGCGAACAAAGGGCGAGGTCGCTGGTCGTGGTCGAGCTTGAAACTTGGGCCCACCTCTGCTAAAGCGCAATAATTACTGGTATCGGGACCAACTTGCACTCGCACCGGGGCCAAAGCCATGACATACTTGTGACCGTTTGGTCCTCTTTGGGCTACCCCGCAACATTCGCCCCGGATGCAACCACGTCTCTATTTCGGAATCCAACATCCAAGAGGCTCGCTTGGCTCGTTTTGAAGTCTGCACGCTCTGCGCGAGAAGTGTAGACCCCAAAATATCCAAGTGGCCGCAGATATCAGCTAGCTAGTGCATGGACCAGGCCGTGAAACTGTGATACAACGCTTTGTTGCGGTGTTGCATACATTACCAATGGGAAAGGCCGAACCTGCGCGCGGCAGGCCTCTTCGAACAAAGAGATCGCAGGTCTTGAGCACTCGTTATGCAAAGAGGCCTCGCTCATGTCGAGTATCCATCGAAACATTCCGCCCGTCGTGTACACAGGCTGCTCTGGTCAAATCATACAAATGGACGGACGCTTTCCCGGTCGAAAAGCATCAATCACCCCCCTTTCACCACCGCGACATCGACACTCAGCAAGAAAACATGTCCTTTCAAAAGGCTGATTCGTACTTGAACTCTCCGGAGAAAACCCCCACGCGTCGCAAGTTTCCCACTTGCCCGCCTCCCTCCGAGAGTCAACTTGCGCATCTTCTCGAGCGCGCTCGCTCGCACATCCCCGACCCGTCCTCCCCCACCGGAAAGAGTCTCTTTGAAGGTGGAGGCCCTGTGCCTTCCTGGTACCGTCGTCCCAATGTAAGTCTTCAAACTAGTCTACTACTGCGCTTTTCCGCTGATACAACTTCTATAGACTCACATCGAGTACCTCTCTGGTCCTGCGCTGGAGTCACTCCCCCGTGCGTCTCCCATGGAGATCTGGCTCGCCTCTCAGCAGGCTGAGGGCGCCAATCTCACTCAAGGCAGTGTCTCGGAGTCGCGTATCCCCACCCCTCCCCCCTCGTCTTACCATGGAACCGATCTCGCTTCCCTCGGCCGCACGGAGAGCTTCAATTCTCTTTTTGATGAGGCGCCTCCCTCGCGCGAGAGGACTCCGGCTCCTAAATTTAAGCTCATGCTCCCTGGGTGCCCCGGCACCACCCGCCCCCTCGAGCCTCTGCTCGCATTCCCCACCCAGCCCGCCAAGTCAGCCGCCCCCTCCATCCACGGCGGGGACGTCTTCACCGCTGCACCCCCTGCGCCTGCGGAAGACGACGCCAAATCCTCCGTATCCACCATCGACCTTGAGTCCACCTGGTCGTCGTGGAGTCGCTACCAACAGCGCGAGACCGCCTTGTATCTGGAGAGGCTCGCCCAGGCCGGCGAAAATTCATCCGAAGATTCATCCGACTCCGATCCCTATTTCTCTCTGAGCCGCTCGTCCAGCTTCACTACCATTTGTGGAGGCGAAGATGCTACTGCGGCCCGCCCGAATGGCAATGGGGCGATAGCTCTTGAGGACTACCCACCCACCGTGGTGGACGGAGACGAGATGCGGGTCGACCGGGATGCGTTCCCGCCCACGCAGATCCACGGCTTCGCACCTACTCAGATCCAGGCTGTGTTCCCGCCTACGCAGATCCAGGCATTCGCGCCCACTCAGATTCAAGGCTTCCCGCCCACCCAGATCGAGATTGATCTTTTGGGCCATGAGGATTTCCCACCCACCCAAATCGAGACCGATAATATGGAGACTGACCAGGACGACGACCTCGTTCGCGAGGGCTCGCCCGCGCCGACCATCTCATCATGGACGACCGTCTACAACACCCCTGATTGGGTCCCCCCTCCGCGGTCCCCGCGCTTCCTCCATCAACAAGAGCTATGGGAGCAGCGCAGTACGTATATCCTCACTCCATCTGTCCGACTTATATCCCATTGCTCATGTCTTTCTTCTACTATTAGTGCTCGCCGAACGCGAAGAAAAAGAGCGCCGCGAGGCACTCGCTGCTGAGCAGGCGGCCGCCGAAGCCGCCGAGGCAGCTGCGGAATTCGCGGCAGCCAGAGCCAAAGCTGCCGCCTCTGGCGCTCCCCCCACCATCCGCCCGCAGCCTCTCCTCAACGCCGAGGGCCTCATGCGCGGCACCGTCTCCTTCACGGGCGAGTTCGCCAATTGGAGCGAGCAGGTCGAGGATATGAACGGGCATATCCGGTCGGCGGAGGAGTGTGGGTACAGGATCAACGCTGCGCATTATATGGCTGGGAAGCCGAACGGCGGGGGACAGTGGAGGCGCATGGAAGCCGGGCAGCCTGAGGTGATTCGCAAGGAATAGGGGGAGTAAGACGACGTCGGAAGTACTCATGGGAGGTTGCTGTGCTACGAGTCCCTTGTATAAACTGTCCAATGTGCGGTTATTTTTTCCCTTGGCTATTCTCTCTGATATCTGGGCTCCAAATTATGTAAATTATGTACTATGCCAACGTATGCCGACAATTCTATGCCTTATGCATGCAAAGGTGGGACATCGGACCAGTCGGACTCGTGGGTTTTCGTTGGGTTGTATAAACTTGAGTATGCCATTACTCCGTCTAGTGATGTCAACCAAACACCGCGCGTACAGCGGCCACCCAGTACTTACCATGAACCAAGCCTTTTCTTAAGGACTCGCTCGGTGTAGGAGTTCGGCAAAGCCTAGTCTCCGACAGGGTTGAATTCGGCTCGGAAGGGTTAGTGTCGAAAGGTCGGGGATCGGGCAGTTGACCGTTCTAGGGATAGTATTTCCGAGGAGGGGGAATTCTGACGCTCCAAGCCCTGGAGCGTCGGACTAAATACAAACATTGACAAAGGATGTCACTACAAAGGACAAGCCCAAAGGCCCGTGCGCTTTGCAGCGACGTACATGCGTAAACAGAAACAGAAAAGGAAAGAACTAACTAAAGACAAACAGAACTAAACTAACTATGGAAGACGGCTTTGGGCCGTTCCTCGGGCTTCGCCCGAGGCTCGGCCCGCGCCTCTTACACTCGGACTCTAATCCGTCGTCTGCATACTTACTGCTTATGTAATCGCCTCTTCATCAAAACAAAGCACCGAATCTCCGCCTTGCAACCAAGACACCAAGACATGGACTTAAAGTTCAAGCATGGCTGCAGGCATCCTTTTCTCTCCTCCCCTCGCTTCCCATCGACTTCCATCTCCGCCCCCGCATCCGCATCTCCCACCATTTCCCCCTATTGAGAGAATCTTCTTTTGTCACCCATCACACGACATTTGCTTTCTCGCCCTCACGGTCAATGAAAGGACGGAAGAGGGCTCCTTTGGCGTTTACCACGACCTTGCCCTGAATGCTTGTCAAATTTTGGCCAGAAACCAAGCTGGATTCTTGTCTACGTCCGATAACCCTGAAAACGTAGCTGCGAGAGCCACAGCTCGACATCTCACGGTTCGACTATACTACTATCACCTGGCCAGCGGCTTGAGGCATTATCCTATGTGCCTCACCTTCGAGAGCTGGAATTTTCCTCATCGACAAATGCCTGACTCCTGGCGAAATTTATCACCGGGTGGGCATGATGGGAACGCCGATCAACCTGAAGCGTTAGAGTCCTGGAGCGAGATCAGTGTTGCGGTCAAAGCCCGAGATTCGCACCGCTGCCGCATTTCGGGGTGGGACACGTGTCTTCATACCACCCACATCATCCCCAAAGAGGCATCCAATTGGGTGCGTATCATTGTACTTGAATTGCCTCGGCGCTAATATTTTTTCCTTCAGATGGTAAAAAACCGAATGAGAATGTATTACACTGACGAACTGGATCCCGACACGCCATTGGACCAGGCATACGGAAACTTGGTCACCCTTGCTGCCCATATCCGCGAGCTCTTCGAAAAATCGGAGTTCCTCATTGCACCCAAAGACGGGAAGTTGTGCCTCTCGTTCTACAAACTTAGCGAGGCCGCGAAACTTTATCACAACGCTCCTTTTACAAGCACCCACCTTGGGATCGAGTTCTTATACACCAGGTTTGCGTTTTCTATCATAGAAATTGCCCGCAGATATGTAACCTTGGCGGATATCGAGCTCCTCGAGGGTGGTGGAGATCACGGTGAGAATGGCGGTGAGAATGGCGGCGGCGGGGGCAGTAATAGCGACAGTGGTGGCATGGACAGCAATGGCGGTGGCGGCGGGGATGATGGGAGCAGCGGCACGAAGCGGAAATGGAGGCAGGGAGAGAAAGATGAAAAAGAGGGAAAAGAGGGAGGAAAAAAACAGCGTCGGAGGAAGAACAAAGTCACCGATGTGAGTACCGTGGAAACGGACCCGCAAGAGCGTGATCGGCAAGAGCTAGAAGAAGATCTAGCCGACGCGAAGGAAATTCACCCCTTTTTTTGTACGCCCATCCCATCTCTTCGTGGCATCTGCTTAATTCATATACCTGGGTCTTAGTACCGTCGGGCGGCAGCGCCACTGGGTATCAGGTTGAGCATTTGGCCTGGTATCCAGGTCAAAGGGCAGTCGAGCGACTGAAGCGTGATTATCGAGAGGCCCATCCGAATATCCGGGAGTGCTCTGGGGCTGGGAGGTCGGGTGAAGGTACTGGACACGATTCTGACCCACAAGAGGAAGAGTAGGCCCTTTCGATGTAGCGTCCACTCCGTTACACACCGGATCCGTCAAAACCATTCCCTGATATGTAGCCCCTGTCTCAAAAAAAACATCAATATGAACTCAGGGCGAGGTTTTTTTGAATATCGCAGAGACAAAAACAACCAAACCTCTGGCTGAGGTTTTTGACGACCTTGGCCCGATGAACGCGCCGAGCGCTGTGCCGCCTCAGAGAAACGTCTTGCCGAGGTCGCCAGCTGATTTGTCAGCAATTACATGCAGTAACAGCTGGGCTGCTGGAATTTTCTGGTTCTATACGCTCGACTTTTTGGGGCTTATTCACACATATGTGATAGAGTGCAATAATTTATGCTATTATCATGCTCAATCCACACTACATACATAGGGTATATATGTGGTATCTAGACCGAACGCCAGCGCAGAGGGTAGGCGCGAGTATCGCTCTCGCGCGCAAACGAGGGCATCAGGGTGAGGACGCGACCGAAACAGAGCGGGGCTACGAGGCAAAGACCGGACAGTGCGGCGGGGGGGAGAACACAGCATCCCCCTAATTACCCTCGCGCGTCGACGCGGTTGCTAACAGCGGTAGGCGTGCAGATCAACGCACGTGCGAGGTCGGCGGCAGGGACTGGGGCGCGGCGCGGCGCGGTGTGAGCGAAGGGGGTGGAGTTGGTGCTGGCGGCGGGACCTATAATGGCCGCCCTCGAGCTAGTTAGCGTGCGTGGCAACGATACGCGAGGGGGAAAAGGAAAAACCTAGTGAGGTGCCGCGCTCACGCGCTGATCTGCTGCTGCTTGAAACCGGATACTTACTTTGAAATTCTTTAAAACCTAGAGGCTGGGGGCGGAGGGGGAGGGCGTCCAAGGGAGTGATGGACTTAGAGAGTTGGCGGCGCGTTGGCAAGCTCGACGAGCTTGCGCGGATACAGTCTTACTAATAAGATTAGTAATATGCGCACGGACCACTAAGCCTCGCCCGGACATATGATTTAGCGACATTTTCAGGACGAGGTTTATGAAAACCTCTGGCTGAGGTTCAGTCGGATCTGGTGTGTAGTGCACTCTCCCTTTCAATTGGCTGACAGTGACAAGACCCTTCGCCGCAAGTACTAGTGGAATCATCGGAAATATCAAAGCTGTCTGCACAAAGGGACACTAATTGAAACCCGGTGTCTAAACGGCAAAAATCAGGATGTGCATAGGAAAAAGGGCGTGAACGGCTTACCATATAAATCTCTCAAAGGAGGAGGATAGTGACATTCACTGCCTCAGGCCCCTTGCGCCCGTTCGTGACATCAAACTCAACGCGCTCTCCATCGGCCAGCGTTTGAAATACTCCGCCGGACTCGACGGACCTAGCGTCCACGTAGAGCTGAGTGCTGCCGTCGTCGGGGCGAATGAAACCGTAGCCTTGCGTGGACAACCATGGCGTATCAGCACCTGCGCTTCTCAACAAAGTCAGGAAATGAATAAGACCTTTGGCTTCGCTAAAGTATGCAACGGTTCCCCTCATTCTGGCCATAGCTTCTTGGTAACAGGTGTGACAGGGATGCGAGTAAGATGAAAAGGTCGTGGACGCAAGAGCTGATCGTATCGCCAATCGGATCGCGCTTATCAGTAAATTTTAGCATCCGGTGGCCCAAGCGCAGATAGGGTTTAGTCCAGGGGTCCAGTTGAGGTCCAGACTTGGTTTCCGAATAAGTACTGCCCAACCCCGGCATGAACACCGGGGGTAATGGGTTTATATTTCAAGGATGATAACAGAAGACTTGCCAGCCTATCTTGCGCGAGTTTCTAGTGCTTACCCTCTTTCCTTACTCCGAACATGGAGGTGCCCAGGTGGTAAGGTTCCGATATTTGGTAGTGACGTACCGTGTTTCGAGGCACAACATCCACGCAGGGACTTTGCGATGGGCTAATAAGCGCTAGATCTTGCGGTCTCGAGAACGAGAGATGGTAGCAGTACATAAATTACAAGATCTAAGCATACTTACAAGAACACGGTTGCTGGTCACAAGTATTGCGGCGACGAGCTAACTGTGAGTGCGCGTCATGTCCATCGCCGACGAATCAGCCGGATTAGACCCATCACCTCCACTCCCACTCCCACCCCCGCCCTCACTCAGGGTCTGATGCCACCCTGCCGTCCTCCCCATCGTCGTGCGCTCATAGCACTCCAGCGTCAGCGCAGCAAGGAAGCACGGTATACTCTGCCTCTGAAACACCCAGAACTGCATGAGTTCCTCGAGCTGGGGCGGCCCGCCCGCGCCGCCGTTGCCCACGCCGACGAGCTTCATGGTCCCGACGTCACCAGCGCCCGAGCTCGAGTCGAATACGATGGAGGCGGTGAGGTCGTACATTGACGTGAGGCGGACTTTGGTGCTCTGGAAGGCGAGCTTGTAGCCGAGGATGGAGGAGACGGCTTCGCGGAATTCGACCGCTTTTGCTTGAAATACCTGGGAAAAGAAAAGAGCGGGGCCCGAGTTAATGTGGGGGCGAGTGAGAGCGAGGGGAGCTATGATTGTGTCGAGAGTGAGACGCACCTGTTTTAGCCTCAACAGCCTCTTCTCCTTCTGCGCAACAGTATCCACGAGCGCGTCCTTCTCCTGGTTCAGATTATCCCAGCTCTCCCTGGGCACCCAGCCCATCGGCTCCGAGCCGCCGCTGCTACCCGCAGACCCACCACCACCCCTGCTCTCGAGCTCCCCTATCCGCCCAAGTAGCTTGTGGTTCTCTGCCTTGAGCCTCTCCAGCTCGTCGCGCCGGAGCTCGAAATGCTCTTGCGCGGGGTTCTGCTGGAGCTGGAGGACGCGGATGTTGCGCGGCACGTGGTTGCCTGCGCCGATCTTGACGCCCAGCTCCCAGAGCTGCTGCTCCAGGGCCTCGATCTTGGCTTCTTGCTCGCTACACGCCGCGGTGGCCTGCGCAAGCTCTGGATGCAAATTCATGGCTTAGCGCGAGGGGGTTGTGCAGGACATGGGACATGCACGCACCTTCGGCCAACGCAGCTTTACTTTCCCTCTCGGCTTGGATCAGCATCTTCACCTCCTCTTCATCTACGCGATTCCCACCACCACCACCCATCTTCTCGGCCTTTTCTAAAAGGCCCTCCAGTTCGTTCAGAGCAATCTTGAGCTCTTCAACGGTTCCCTCCAGCTGCTCTATCCGCTGGGACTTCTGCGCGTCGTAGTCCAGTCCATCCCCGTCTCTCGAAGTAAATGCCTCCTCCTCGGCCGTGTACGTTGCCAGGAGTGCCTTGAGACTGCTCACTTCGCGCTCAGCGAGCGCGGCGCGGCGTTCCCGCCGTGTAGCCTTGTCCTCTTCCCGCCGGAGCTGCACCTCGAGCTTCGTGCACCGGTCAAAGGTCTCTGCGGCGCGTGAGGACAGGTCCTCGAGTTCGGCGGTGCGGAGGGCGAGTGAGGAAGACACAGAGCCGTGCTCTTCGAGTAGTGATGCGTAGTTGAGCCGTAGTTTTGAGAGGGTTTGGGTGATTGCGGTTGGGGTGCTGAATGTAGGTTCGGCATTGGGATTGTTGAGGAACGCCGCCCTTTGGATAATCAAAAGTTAGGTAAAATATGGACAAATTGTGTGCAAAGAGGCGTACCATTCTTCTCGTTCCTTCTTTGCCGCGTCCACTTCGCCTTCAAGCTGGACAACACGATCCCGCACCTCTTCCGCTTTCCTCAGCTTCCTCTCCAAATCCCGCTTTTCTTCTTTTAATACTTCGACGCTCTGCTGGCGGGCTTTGTATGTCGCTAATTCGCTGTTCAACCGCGAGTTAGTTTGCTCAAGTGTCCGTACATATGCCGTCTGCCTGTGCAGCTCGTCCCGGACCACGGCCCAGTTCTCATCACCTGCGTTCGCTCGGGACGTGTTGCCGGCCTCGGCTTCTGCCTCGTCTAGTCGATCGCGGAGCTCCTTGATGGTAGCGGCGCGTTCCTGGGCGAGCGCGCGAAGTTGGTCACGCTCTTCGTCCAATAGGCTGCATTTTCGCTCGAGTAGCGAAAGCGATGATTTTTGGGAGGCGATAGCAGAAGATGTAGTCCGCTGCAGTGTGGCGTATTCGTCTTCGAGGTCGGCGTGGGTGGCTTGTAGGGATATGAAATTGGATCGCACAGTGCGCAGATTGCGATCGAGTGTTGACTAGGAAGTGGATTTAGTGTCGTATGAAAGCCGGATTTCATGACGCAAACGACCTTTTCCTGTGCCCAGTCCGCCTCGCTTCGCTCTTTTTCGTCGCGTGCCTCTTGTTCTCTTTCTGCGAGCCACCGCCGGTCGCCTTCTAACCGGTCGATGGTTATTTCCTTCTCCTTCACCAGGCTCTCCAGCTCGCGCTTCGCGTCTTCTGCGGCGAGCAGACGCCTCTCGAGAGAAGTTTTGGCCATTCGTGATTCAAACGCCTGTGATTTTTGCATGCGCCGTGCGGAGGAGAGGTCTGGGTCTTTTGCCATGGCGCGCGCGTGAGTTGGTTTGCCAATGCCAATCAGTGTTGCTCGGTGAGGAGCCCTTACCCTGTTCTATCTGGGCCGCGAGTAGACTGCGCTTCGTCGCCGTCGGGGGTGTCGCGAGCGCGGAGGAGGAGGAGGAGGAGAAGAGCTGCCTGTTGCGCGGCGTGCCCACGTCCATGGCAGCATAAAGGCCAGATGCAGTCCGCGGAGGCAAATGGCTTCGGGGCCTGTTTGCGTCTGTGTGTCCTCTGCACCGCCACTGCTCCCACCGCTGGTCCCGCCCTCAATCATGGACATCGCGCTACCGACGCGCGCCGACGTCATCCGCCTCAACCCGGCCTCGTGCTCCTGGGACGAGCTCAAAGCTCAAGTTGGTCCGTGCGGTTTCGTCTCTCCATCGGCTGGTTTTGTCTCTGAATTGCCATACGAGCAGATTCTGGGTAACGCGCTTCGTCTGGGCCTCAAGCATTGATGTGACCTGAAGTACTACCAACTCAGTGACTTGGGCGTGCTGGGGAGACACCCCGATTTTCAGAAACTATATGATGTCTGGTGTCAGGACGTCAAGGCAAAGCACGGCTCCATCGGTGTGTTCCGACGTCCTCCTGGATTCGGTCTGAGTGCTCATCGGTGGTCTCCGATGATTAGTGAACTACATCGTCAACGTCCGACTCGGCTGGGGCCCGATAACTCTACCGGTGCCATCCTCAGAGACAAAACTCAACCTCTTGTCGCTTGGCCTGCCTACGCCACCCCCTACTCGTCCACTCACCCCACTACCCTACTTCACCGCTTCGGCTGACCCCTCCCTCGTAAAGATCCTTCCAAACGACTGGCCATACTCCGGTAAGCCTAAATAAAAGTCGCTATCTCCAGCACGCTCTTACATGCTACTTCCCAGTGCCACATAACATCACCCACTATGTCGTGTGGTCACGTCTGCCCCTCATCCACCCCGGGCTGGTCCCAGAGTTCCTTTGGCCGCGACTTGCGCAAGATGGTTTATGGGGCTTCACGGGCTCGGACTATGTCCGCAGGCAATTAGAGGGGCTGAGCAAAGACGAAATGGAGACGATTGTCAAGGCCGGGAGCGACATCGCGCTGTTTGTATCGCGGGAGTGGAACGAGGCCGAATATGAGACGGCATGGTTCGCCAACCCTCCTGTGAGTACCTATCCAAATGCACATAGTTTACTTTCCCATGCTTATCACGTCTACAGCGCTTACAGAGTGTTCCCGGACTCGCTCATTTCCACGTTTTTGTGAGGTGCAAGGCCGAAGAGGACTAAACAGACTAGATAGTAGAAGCTTCTTTTAGGGTTTACAATTATAGAAATCACTCAGTCCTGCCACAATCCTCTTCGGTAGAGTGACTTGGGATATAAAGTAGATGCTCTAGCTTGAGCGCTTGTGCAGGAAGTCCGGTCTACAGTCGTAGACATTCAAGATTGCGCATGCTTGCGACGAAATGACGAATGGGGTAATTCCGATATGGTCTATATTTCGGCCAGCACCCCCCCCCCCCCCAGCGGTCTGAGTTTCAGCGCAAAGGCACCGATTGGTTTTGTGAAAAATGAATTTATTGTGCCGTCCACATAGACGATTCAATTTTCGTGGATGCTCTTCCCAAGGTCGCGGAGCCCCAGAGCGAGGGCACTAGGTCACGCAGCCGGCGTTGGTCTGTTTCGCGTACGACCAAAAAATCAAAACCGACTATGCGATCCTATTATCATGTATACTCACCTGAACCCAGGGCAAGTCGCAATGGCAGTGGGGCGCACCGTTACCGTAGTAACAACGGTCGTGGGATACGACTGGCATCCCTGGCATGGGAGTGTCATGATCGCTGTGACAGTGCTTCCTGGTGCGCAGCTTGGGAAATTGAAGGTCATCGTGTAAGTCTTCACTCAAGCATGGTGGGAAGTATTTGTATTCAACTCACGTCCAGCGTGCTTCGAGCGCCTCACGAGGTTCTTCGCCTCTTTCAGCTAGTCCAGAAGAAGGGGTTGCAGTAGGCGGAGGCGGGGGTCGCGTTGGGCATGGTGGATATATCGTTTGAGTTGGATAAATAAGCGTCGTGGTAGATGTGACGGTTGGTCGGGGGCATCCAGAGGGACACGCAGTGATGCTGGTTGTGATTGTTTGCGGAATGCAGCTAGAGCTTATGGTAGCCTTAGAAGTGGTGCTGCACCGGCGATCCGATAGGGTGTTGGTGCGCGCTCCATGATCGTAGCGTGGTGGATGACAGCTTACCTCTGGCATGTGCCGACCTGAGAGAGCGACCAGATCACAAGCGCAGCTGAGAGGCGTTTGAAATGCATGAAATGCGCAGGGCGTTCGGCGTGTTTTGGATGGGATGGAATGGAGGCCTCCCTGCTTTAGCATCCCCATGAGTCTTATACGTATTGAATCTTAAGGTAGCCGGTGCATCGGTGAGGATCGGCATTTGATGAAAAATTTAACCGTGCAACCTCGAAGCTTGCTGCCTATAGTTTAACGAAGGATTTAAGGTTAGGAGAAGCATGCCGAGGAATATCCACTGTTACCTCCTATACGTACGATCATGGGAACACAGAAACTCCAAGATATTTCTTCTCCAGACCGGGGTGATACAATGTGCGAGAGAAGCCAGGTGCCTTGCCATTGCCGCCCGCTCCTCGGCCTCGAACAATTAGGACAGGAACACGCATAGACTCAAGCTTAGTGATAAATCCCGCTGCCGAGGAAGGGGACGTCTTTTATAGCCGACAGGTAGACTTTCCCGTGCCGACGTTTGCGAATTCCGGAGGGCGAATTGGCTCAAGTACTACAGCTCCCCAGGAAAGAGAGAGGGGTCTGAGGCCTAGGCAAGCGGTCTATTCGATTCGCAAGACCCATTTGTAACGCTAATCACGCAGCGTTTTTAACTTCCCTCGAAAGATACTTGATTCCCCGATGTCCTCACGTGTACAACTAGTAATGCGTGGGTGTGGGCGTTGGTTTCGGCGGCGTGGGCTTCGCCGTTGACGTTGTGATTGGCTTAGTTGTGGGTGAAGGGCTTCGCACACAGAAATCATCGTCAGCCTCAAGAAACTGAGCGATCAATACCAGATGCGACTGACTGAGGATGGCAAGGCCCGGCTGATATAATAGTCGCAGTGACGGTGTTCGTAGTCGTCGCCGAGGTACATATGCTGCAGGGATACGTCTGAGTCGTCGTGATGGTTCTATCTTGTTCACATCTAAGCCAAAAAATCAACAATGTTAGAGCGCTGAAGTTCGCAAATCCTCGATTCAATCAGATAACACACGTGAAACGTTGTTCCAAGTTGGCAGGAGCTCTAGCTGCGACCGCACGCTTAGACGGAGTTGGCTCCGGGCACAAAGTATTGGGTGGACTCGAAAGAGTAGTCGTCACGGTGATGACAGTTGACGGCCGAACACATCCCGGTGAGCAGGTAGTAGCTTCCAAGATTGTAGTTCCTGGGACGCAGCTTGAACTTCCCCTGCAAAAATATGGCAGCGCGCTGGGTATGAGCATATGGGAACTGGGCCGTCCTGAAGATCTCGACTTACCATTGGCATAGGCCGAGCGGAAAGACACAGGATAGTGCAAGCGCAGGAAGAAGCTTTGAGTGACGCATAAAGGTAGTGATGAAGTACGCTGGAGATATTATTAGGGTCATCACTCCGTGTGCTTTATAGCCCCATAGCCCCATAGCCCCATAGATTAGGATAAGGAAGATCGAAGCTTTGGCACCAGTTTCCGTAAGGCTCCTGGAAGGCCATGTTCCTTCAGATAGATGTTCCTGGCAGAAGACCAAGAGGAGGTGCCGACGAATATCCAACATGACATACGTTGTGAGACCAGGATCGAGGGCGTCCTATATCCCAAGACCATGCTCTCCCTTCCGTATGGTTGTTTTGCGAGGGTCCAGCCCGCGAGTAAAAACGATGGAGTAATAGAACTGCCTGTGCCAAAAGGTCAAGCCACTGGCCCCAGGGAGTTTCCCCACCCGGTCTCAGAGTGTGTGTGCCAGCGACGGCCCTAGCCTTTTCACATGATGAGTCAAGCCTTTTGAGGCGCGCCAAGCTATTTCACAGTAAGAGGGATGTTTTTCCACCGAGTCAAGTAGGATGAAGGTCGGAAATTGAGAAGGACTAATCGTTTAACGGGAACTCTAAAATCTTTATTAGTAAAAAAAATTCCTCTCATCATTACAAAAAAAAGAGCACCAAACTCACAGGAGCATAAGGTTCACCGGGAATACATCAGTTCTTATACCCAAAGCGTCCATGCAGACGTGTGAGGATTTCTAGGAAGTTTGGCTCATTCTCAGGGGTAATGTAACCATGTCGGATGAAGAAGTCCAGCAGGACTGTGAATTGGCGACGATTAGATTGAGCCCCGGGATATGATAAACTACTCGCACCGAGGGCGCAATTTGGCTTAAAGGCGCCTTTATGCATGCTTTGAAGGACAGAGTCGAGATCGGATAGCTGAACGAGATGCTGTAAGCGCTAGACGCACAGAAACCGGGGGGATAATGACCTCGAATGAGTCCACCTCTCCGTCAGACGGTGCCGGGGTAACCTTCTCGTCAGCACAGAGGTCGTATATGTATCTGTTTTGAAGTGATGAAGAAAGTTGGAAATGAGAGAATGCGTGGCATCACTGACTGCACTTCCGGCTGGAGCCAGCCTTTTGAAGTTCTATAGTTTAACGGGATAAGTGGTGCCTAAATATAAGTAGTACGAGCACATTTACTGGAAAAAGTATGTGATCGCTCCTGCAGCCTTGATCCTGGATCGAACGAAATCCTCGGGCAAGCTTGCTTCTTCCATGCACTCCTTGATAATCGCTTCCAGAGGCGATAGCCCATGGGGTATCCCACCTGCGACAGTGTTATCGAGATATCCAGGCCAACTTTATAGATTAGCGAAGTAAGCCTAAAGACCGGGTTGGATATAAGGACAAACGCACGTTTGTTTCGTCGCCGCTCTCTTCGGGATCCACATCTTCATAGTAGGCGTGTACATGCTCATGTGCACACCATACGTGACGATACCAAAGAGTGCGCAGCACACTCGCTCCATCGCAAACGCGATGTTGTCATCATCCAATGAGAGGAAGGGGTCGCGGTACACAGTGTAGAGCTCATCTCGCCAGAGGCGCCCACCAATAACATCCGAAAACACGTTGGTCACATGCCATGTCTCGCAGATATCCTTCATGGCGGCCGTGCGTTCCTCGCGCCTGGTTACGTGGGCGGCAAAAGAAAAGAAGGTAGAAGTGAGCTTCCACGGGGTTGATTTGCCTTCGACAGCGAGATATTGCTGCAATGCTACCACCGTAAGAGGGCGAAGCATACCGATAGGAAGCGTAGATTTTATTTTCCCTTCTATCGGTGGGTTTAAAAAGAATGGGATGAGCTGTTCTGGGCATGTTTGGATACGGAAATTATCGCATTTCTCCAGGACTGGCAGCAAAGATTTAGAGTTGGAAGCCATGTTGGTGGTGTGGTGCTGGCTGATGCTCAAAAGATATGTGAGCCGCCGCTCGTATGTGTAGCCGTAGACGATGCGAATATCAGATTTGATCTCGAAGCAGATCAATATAGCTATTGCTGGTGAGAGATGGATATCGACGACTTGGGGTTTGGCAAGGGCGGATTACGTAATACACTCGCGATAGCTCCTTTTTCCTTGTGATTGTGCATATCCCAAGCTAAGTACTTATGAATAGAGGTAGTTGAGAGTAATTATTTCATCCCCCTGCTCGACGTATGCTACGAAGCCTACGCGCTCAAAGCGCAGAGAGAGCAGTTTGAGCTCTCCTTCAGGCTTGAGCTAACTTGTGTATTCGGAGCGGGAATCCCAGCGGAAATCCAAAAGTACAGCGCGGGTCTATGGGACCGTGTCGCAACAGCTCCGCCTATGCACAAATAACTTCCAGAGACGCCGCCATGCAAACTACGCCATTCCGATCGCGTACTTTGACCAGGTTACAGTAGGTCTTTCGTTCCGCTCTGCGAAGTATAGGTTGTTAAGCCACAGTTGAAATATTAAGACAAATGAAGCGAACCTCTGATCGCGCCTCATTAAACCGACAAGTATACGCGCCGGAACGGCCCCGATCGCGTGGCCGCAACCCAGTTGAAGTGAAAAATTTCCGGAGGTCACATAGCCTACGACAGCTTTGGGTTTAGGGATCAATTTAGACAGCTGACAGCGAGAGAGGGAAAAACATCAGTCCGCGTAACGGGAGGTAGAATAATAGCGTACCTGGACCTCATTACCCGCTTCTTCGTTCCCTATCTCCGGGCTGCCCTTGCCCTTCGCCTTTCTTGCTAATGCCGCCCGCCACTTGTCACTTTCCACCTCGTCCAGCTCGTATATGATTGCCAGATCGTCAGGAGAACCACGCCCACATATAGAGACTCGAACCAATACGAGGGCGCTCTTAAACAAGTCTTCTGCGGATACCGTACAAGGCTCAAGGTGTTTAGATCCGCGAAGCGCATTCACCTTTTCTAGAAGTACCACGGCAGAGGTGGAATCGTCCTTGGCCGAAGCTGCAGCATGGAGCATATCCAACGTGCGCGCACCGCGGAGGAGCCAAGGCGCAAGCTTTCCAGTATGCACCTTCCCGTGCTCTTTGTTGCTGTCGATATTGACGTCCATGCTGATTTCTTCCGGGTGCGGCTGCGTTGGGATCAAATCCCCGCTTCCCGGGTCTTGGCCATCGCCCCCAGGCTCGGTGCCACCCCTTATACCCAGTAACTCTTCCCAGTCAGGATTCCATGGATGTTTTGTGCCCAGCTTCTCAAAATTGCATCGCTTAGCGGGAGGTGTACGCTCCCAACGCTCCTGCTCTTGTTTCGCTCGAGTCGCCATGTGTGCCTGGTAGGGCGCCGTAGTTGGATAATCTTCGGGGAACGCAGGCATCCCGCTTTCGAAATGCTGAGTGCGCCGCTCGCGAAGGCCGCCGACGCGTGTGCCAGTGTGAATTAACGAAGAGAGGAATGGCATACCCCACCCTTTAGGAGCGAGGAGTGTCCAGCCATGAAGGGGTGTGTCTGGGCCAGTTCGCAAAGAAGTAGCCGAGGAGGGGATCGAGGGCGCAATGGTCCGTTGTATAAGCATCAGGGGCACTCTGTCGTCTTGATCGAGAGCACGCAAGGATGTACCCGGGATAAGTTGCTGTAGAGTGACTTTCAGCGCCAGCTTCGAGAAAGATTGCGAATTAGGGTACCTTGCTCTTTCTTTCATCTAGCTCCTTTTTCTTGAACTTTGGCGTAAAATCCTTTTCGACCGTGTCCCATAGTTCACTCCGTGAGAGAGTGGCACCGGGAGGGATGTTGAAGGCGGGGCTCGTGCTTGGGAGTAGACTTTCGTTGACGCGAGGTTGGGCGTTCTTCGGAGGAAAGCTACCGTGAAAAAATCAGACATCAGGGAGTTAAAGGAAAGTGATGGCACGCACTTTAGGCGGGGGTCGTACACCTTGAGGCCGATGATCATGGCACGGGGCACAGAGCCAGGCGTTTGCAAATTCATTAGCGCATTCCACACCTTGCAGCACCACACGATTAGTACTTGCGCATCACCCTATATGACCAATCACGCACCTTTTTCACTTCTGGTCGGCCCTTTTCTGACTTACCCAAGCTCAACGCGCCTCGAATCACCTGACTTGATTTGGGCCCCATAATCTCAAATGCGTTGAATCGGTCACGTAAGTCGCTGAACTCGATTGAATAGTCATCTTCGGTGATTTGCTCGAGCTTCCCTTCCACCATCCGTGCAGCATCGAGCACAGCGGTTATAGATTGCTTGAGGGACCTGCACACATCATCGTATGCGCTAGGATGAGCACGTAGCCACACTGTGCGCTTCGGCGAGGTAAGAGGTACTGTCGTCTCGTGGGCAGCGCCGTCCTCCTTTCGACTCTTCTTTTCAGGAAGGGTCGAGGATTCTGACGCTTCAGAAGGGCGCCATATAATGGTGACAGGAGAAATAAGACCAAATGGATATGTACTCATTCCGTATATGTATGTTTCGCAGGCGCGACCCCCGCCTGTATACCTATGCACTCTCCTCTGATTAGTGCATATGGGGACAAGCTAGACGAATTGATTATACCTCGACGCTTCCACGTGCCCACTCGGGTCACAGCACCTCGCGAGAACTTTTTTTAGTAAAGATTCTGTCGCGTGAAGTTGAACCGTGGAAAAATAAGAGACATCGTGTAGAATGGCGCCGTGTACGGATGCTCGATGAGACGGCCGAAAGCTCTTTTCCGTGGGTTGCACTGCCTGGAAGCCGACTACAGCTTAGGAAGAGTCACAATAGATATGTAGAAACTGCCGGAGTACCAGTTTGTAGCCCCAGATGTGGTCCATCTTCATCCGCTTTGCGTGCCAGATGTGTGTTTCAAGCCACACCTTGTCCGCGCCTAATGGTTGCAGCGCAGTAAGTAAACAGTAAGCCATAGTGTCCAATTATCAACGTGCTTTGCCGCTGGTGATATTGCTCCGCTTTTGGAATCCTCTTCGATTTACCACGTTTGGGTAGTTTGTTCCTTCCGGCGGCTTTCTTCTTGACACCTTCCATCTGAGCGTTTGAATTAGCACATAAGATCTCGCTCCTCTCTTTAAACGTACTTCCAACTGAGCCTTTTCTCGGAGGCGGACTGGGACCCTGCGAACATCATGGCTTGCAGCACGGCGTCGCAAATGTCGAGGCAACGTTTGCCAGACGCGGTGAGTCACGGCCGCTCTAACACAAATGGCTCAGTATTCATTTCATAGGAAAGTAGCTGGCAAAGAACGCCCACTTGGCGTTTGCCATCGCCGATTGCATGGCGTTGATTTCATAGGCCCGCGCCTAATAAGAGATTGGTTAGATGTCGAAAACGAGGTATAAGCAGAGACACATACATCGGCAAATTTTTCAACGTCAATCGCACCAGGTAGCCCCTTCATCCCTTTGTAGGTAGTATCAGCAATTTGCGCAAAAGTCATGCCGTTTGATATATAAGTCACCACTTGCGGAGAGATTAGCTGTTGAGGGGCCGGCTTGGGCTGGGGATTGTTGCACGTTGATGGTTCGCGCCACTACCGTTTTCTGCTTCTTCTTCTCTCGACCTGTAGGCTCGCCGCTATCTTTTTCTCCATCGCCGTTTGGTCGTTTTGGCGGCATTTTCCGAAGAAAGGTGTAAGTGGTGGTGAATGACCATGACCGTGTTGACGGGACGCGTTATTGAGCCGGATGCAAACTGATATAGAGAGCAAAAAAATTATCCACCATCTCCAATCTCGACCACCACTCCTGCAGTTCGGCGCCCGCGAAGATCTTTATTTTGCGACGCGTCTGCTGCGGCACACGAAACTCGGCTCTGCTCTAGTGATTTAAATATCTTTATTCTGGCAAAAGTAAGCGTTTTTGATACACTAGCACTCACCGAGACAGCTTTTGACAGTGAAATTTCAAGGTGATATCAAAATGGCTCCTAAACGATCCCCCACCCTATCCTCGTCTTCAGATTGGGAAACTCTTAAAAATATCTCAGATCCATGCGCCATCAACCTACCGCACCTATGCACAGCTCTTTTGTCCAAATTACCCGAGTCACATATTCCGGCCGCGCATCTACTCCTTCTCCGGCAGACAGCATCTCTCACCTCGCCCCCCTGTCCATTCCCCGCCTCCAATGTGCTGAGCGCACTCTCTGAGCTACTTTCCATCCCTGCGTTCACCATTGTGGTGGCAACTGTATTCCGGCCTCTCGTCCTCGATTTATGTTTAAGAATGGCGGACGACGACAATATCGATGAAGTAAAGAAGCTTGAAGCCTTAGCACTCCTTCTCAGCCTTCATGAAGAAATCTTTCCGTAAGGCGATTTCTGAATCTGGGCACTGTATTGCTAACTTACCACTCTTGATTATATTAGTATCCTCGCCTCATTTCTTCAGCAGCCGTCTTGCGAACATGGTCCCCTCGGCTTCATCTACGTCCTTCCAAACCCGGCATCTGTTGTGCCCGAAATCTTACCTACCTCATTGCATCGTATCCTGCTCTCATGTTATCGCGTCCTACGCGTTTGTCCAAACCAACTTTGGCCACTTGCTCCTCTATCCGTACTTATACACAACCACCCCGATCCGGGCGTCCGCCTTCTTGCGGTGCGTTGTTACGCTTTACAAACAGCAATGGGAGATGCAGAGCGTGAAAAGCTCGAGACACAAGTCCTAGGCGAGAACTGCGGTGTAGATGCCCAAATTGAGGTTGGCGACGAGGTGGCTTTGATCAATGGCGGCGAGGTAATACGGCCGGTTGAATGGGATGGATGGGTGTTGCTTGTCCTCGAAGTTAAACGGATTGTGGACTGGAAAAACTCTCTATCCAACACTGAAGTTGATTACTTTGGCGCACAGTCCGGCGGTATGCTCAACTCGTATCTGTCGCCCGCCGATTTCAGTCCCCGTATTGCTCACGTTGAGGGCATCCTTGCCTTTCGCACAACGCCGCTCCTCGCGCCTCTCACTAATCTCATTCCCACGGCTACTACAACCACTGCCTTGCGCGCCCTTATCCTCCACCTCGCGGAGCGTCTCCCCACTCTCCTCACATCCCCTCCGGGCTCAGGAAAATCCCTTCTCCTCACGCATCTCGCTACTCGCCTTCATAATCCAGATGAGTCGACCCATGTTGTCACGGTACATCTTTCCGACACGTCGCTCGACCCAAAGGCCCTCTTCGGATCTTACGTCTCATCACCTACGAATCCCGGCGTATTCGAGTATGTGCCGGGCGCATTGACTCGTGCCTTGAAAGAAGGGCTATGGGTCGTGCTTGAAGATATTGATAAGGCCAGCGGCGAGATCCTGGGGACGCTATTACCTCTGGTGGAGAGCCTTCGTCCTAACAAGGGAGTTGGAACCCGCGCAAGCATTGAAGTTCACGGGCGCGGTCGTATCGAAGCAGCTGATGGATTCGCACTGTTCGCGACTCGATCCGTTAATCCCTCTCCAATATCATCTTCGTTCCCTCCTCCTACGTTCTTGGGGCATCAGCATTGGACCGAAATTATCATGCATGCGCCAAGCGTAGCTGAGCAGCAAATAATTCTTTCGGCGCGTTTTCCAAAACTTGCTGGCTCCCCGATTCGCTCCTTGCTCACCGTCTGGGAGGCAATCAAGGTGGCCGGTGCTGCACTTGCGAGCAAAGGGAGGGAGGCGGGATTCCGCGACCTGGAAAAATGGGCCAATCGCGTGGAGTTGTTATTACCGCCTGGCTTTTCTCCCATCGCGGAGCAAGATAGTGCGATGGATATAGATGGTCAGGAAACTGGGCCTATGCTTGCTGCCTCTGCCTTTACCAACCCATCGCTAAGGGAGAATATTTTTCTCGAGGCTCGGGATATCTTCTTTGGGTCGCTAGGTCCTACTTCCGCCTCCTACGCGGCAACACTCTCCACTGTCATCGCTAAGAATTTTGATCTTGACGCTGAACGTGTGGAATGGGTACTTAATCGCCGCACACCCGAGTACGTTGTGGAGAAATCTGATTCGGATGGCCAAGTCTCTTCTGTGTGGATTGGGAGAATTAAACTTCCTGCTCGCCCATCAACTTCCGCTCTCATTCACGAATCGGCCATCAGACCTTTCGCACTTCACCGGCCATCGTTAACCCTTCTCGAGCGTCTCGCAGTGTGCGTCCACCTGCGCGAGCCTGCCCTATTGGTCGGGGAAACAGGTACAGGAAAGACCAGCACGATTCAACACATCGCCGCGCTCCTCTCGCACCCACTTACTGTCATCAACCTGTCCAACCAAACTGAGTCTGCAGATTTACTTGGCGGATACAAGCCTTTGGACGCTCGCGTTCCCGCTGCCGCATTGCAGGAACGCTTTAGCATGCTCTTTGATGCGACCTTCAGTGCAAAGAAGAATGCGGAGTATAGCGATGCCCTGCGGAAGGCGATTCGCGGTGTCAAGTGGAAGAGAGTTGTCGCAATGTGGAGAGAGGCTAAGGCTAAGGCGGTAAAGAGATTAATCACGAGGTGAACCTAATTCAAAAATATGCCGCTGCGTTTGATTCATGCACTGACATTCACGCTCAACGTGTAGAAGGGAAGAAAAGACGGCCCTAGATGCCTCAACATCCCGTAAACGCCGTAAGACAGACGGCGCGGAGACCTCTCTGGTAACAGAGCGCGACTGGAATTTATTCGAGAGCGATGTCGCTGAATTTGAGGCCCATCACGTTTTCGCAAAGTCCAAGTTCGTCTTTTCGTTCGTGGAGGGGCCGCTGGTTAAGGCGATTCGGGCTGGTCATTGGTACGTTTGAGTTGAGCACGAGGCAAAATGACACATCTGATTAACTTCATTCTCATCTGCAGGATACTTCTTGACGAAATCAACCTCGCGTCCCCTGAAACATTGGAGGCAATCTCACCTCTTCTCCAGTCCCCTTCTGCCTCTATAACTCTGACGGAGCAAGGCTCTGTAGCGCCTGTCCCCCGCCACCCGTCATTCCGCCTCTTTGGCTCCATGAATCCCGCAACGGATGTCGGAAAAAAAGACCTCGCGCCAAACTTGCGATCCCGGTTCACCGAGATCTGGGTGCCCCCACCTGATGATGACCGTGAAGCCTTGGTGGCTATCGTCAAACAGTATATCGGCCATTGCTCGTTGGGCGACCGCGCTGCTGTGCTCGATGTCGCTGAGTTTTACGCTTCTATGCGGAAACTGGCTGAGACGAGGGAGATCGCAGACGGCTCCAATAAGCGCCCGCACTTCAGCATGCGCACTCTGGCTCGCGCACTTACTTTCACTTCTGATGTGGCGTCTTCTTTCGGACTACGGCGGGGGTTGTGGGAGGGGTGTCTAATGGCTTTCACCATGGCCCTGGATAAGAAAAGTGCGGAGATTGTCCGCCCGTTAGCGGAGAGGTATATCCTCGCAGGCGTGAAGAACGTGAATGGACTACTCTCACAGGTGCCCGCGCTACCCCCCGGAAGCGCAACAAGGGACGATTTTGTGCAAGTCGGACCGTTTTGGCTCCACCGCGGATCCAGACCACTCGAGACCGCTGACGAGTACATCCTCACGCCCTCTGTGCAAACCAAGCTTATTGATTTAGCTCGGATCATTTTAACCCGTCGCTTCCCAGTCCTTATTGAAGGTCCGACCTCAGCCGGCAAGACGAGCGCCATCGAATACCTTGCTCGTCGCACGGGCCATCGCTTCGTCCGGATCAATAACCATGAGCATACGGATATTCAGGAGTATATTGGTGCCTACGTTTCTGACCCGGAGTCTGGGAAACTGGTATTTCAGGATGGTATTCTCGTACGCGCATTACGAAACGGGGATTGGATCGTCTTGGACGAGCTGAATCTCGCCCCAACGGACGTCCTTGAAGCCCTAAACCGTCTGCTGGACGACAACAGGGAGTTGATCATCCCCGAAACGCAAGAAATTGTTCGGCCTCATCCAGAGTTCATGCTCTTTGCCACGCAGAACCCCCCTGGTCTGTATGTTGGCCGAAAGGTCCTCTCTCGAGCTTTTCGGAATCGATTCCTGGAGGTTCATTTCGATGATGTGCCCCAAGCCGAGCTGGAAACGATTCTGTGTCAGCGGTGCAGAATCGCGCCATCTTATGGCCAGCGTATCGTTGCGGTCTTCCGGGAGTTGCAAAAGCGTAGGCAAACCGGGCGCGTGTTCGAAACGAAGCAAGGTTTTGCAACACTGCGAGACTTGTTTAGGTGGGCGGGGCGAGACGCCGTTGGATACCAGCAGCTTGCGGAGAACGGGTACATGCTTCTCGCTGAGCGGACAAGACGACCAGACGATAAGGCGGTGGTCAAGGAAGTCATAGAGTCGATTATGAAGGTCCGTATTGACGAGGCTACACTATACTCTCTCGATATGCCCGGTCTCGACATAAGAGAGAAGCTCGGGTGTCTGATCCCCACTTCCTCTACTATCGTCTGGACTTCGGCAGCTCAGCGTCTTTTCGTCTTGGTGGCAAACGCAATTCGGTACAACGAACCTGTGTTGCTTGTTGGGGAGACCGGTTCCGGAAAGACCTCTGTCTGCGAACTGCTTGCCGAAGCGCTTGGAAAGCAGCTTTACACAGTCAATTGCCATCAGAACACCGAGACAGCGGACCTACTTGGAGGCCAACGTCCTCTTAGAAACCGCGCAGCCCTTCGCACTGAGGCGTGTGCACAAGCTCGTACCTCTCTGCAAACTCTGGGTATCGATTTCGCAGATACAACTGAGGAAGTGGACTCGTTTATCATGCTCATCGATGCAGCGATAGCCAATAAATCCTCGCCTCCAGAAACTGTCCCTACTTTGCGGCAGCTCCGTCGGGAACTCCAGCGCTCGATGGCACTTTTTGAGTGGCAAGACGGCCCTCTAGTCCAAGCCATGCGCAGCGGCGACCTTTTTCTCCTCGATGAAATCTCCCTGGCAGATGATTCAGTTCTGGAACGTATCAATAGCGTATTAGAGCCTTCCAGAACCCTTGTTTTGGCAGAGCGTGGAGGCTGGGATCTTGACGCTGTTCAGGTTGTCGCAGCCGAAGGCTTCAAACTTTTGTCAACAATGAATCCCGGTGGTGACTACGGAAAGAAAGAACTGTCACCCGCGCTGCGCAATCGATTCACCGAGATATGGGTTCCTCCGGTCTACGAGCGGGATGACCTTTCCAAAATTCTCCGCCAGTCGTGGAGACATCCCTCGCTGGAGCTACATACCGCGCCCTTGCTTGATTTTACCGCCTGGCTGGCGTCGGTTTTTGATGATAAGTCGGTTATTGGACTCCGTGATCTGCTAGTGAGGAGTCTTTTTTCGCTATCTTTCCCTTCATATACTTATAGTCATTGAAAACCACCCAGGCTTGGGCTACATTCGCCAATGAAGCGTATGAGGCAAGGAACATTTCCATCACAGCGGACCTACTTTTCGTAAGTAAAGCGTGTTTAGTCGCGCTACTATCCCCAGTTTAACTGTATCTCTGTTTTCCCTAGCATCATGCCGCGCATATGACGTTTTTGGACGGGCTCGGTTCGATAATCCAGACCAGTGGTTATACAGATGGAGCACTCCGCGAGCTTCACTCTCGCGCGGTTGCTAAGCTCTACGAATTAGTGCCCTTGCCTGAAGCTATGACGGCTTTGCTACAAAGCAGGCTGGTGGCAGATGGAGCGTCTCATCTCTCTATTGGATTATTTGGCATTGCAAAGGGACCCGAACCTGTTAACGGTGTGGGTTTCAGCCTTCTTGCACCCACCACATGCGACAACGCGTTTCGGGTCATACGTGCCTGCCAGGTTCGCAAACCAATTCTTTTGGAAGGCAGTCCTGGGGTTGGTAAGACTAGCCTGATCACGGCATTGGCGAACCTCGCCGGACGGCGTCTTTGTCGAGTCAACTTGTCTGATCAAACCGACTTGATGGACTTGTTCGGCTCTGACCTCCCTGTCGAAGATGGCAAGCCCGGAGAATTTGTATGGAAGGACGCAGCGTTCCTTCGCGCTCTCCAGGATGGAGATTGGGTTCTTTTGGACGAGATGAACCTCGCGCCTCAAGCTGTGCTCGAGGGGCTCAACGCGGTTCTTGACCATCGCGGGACCGTATATATACCCGAGCTGGGACGCTCTTTTATTAGGCATCCTGAATTCCGAATCTTTGCTGCTCAGAATCCCCTGCATCAAGGCGGTGGTCGTAAAGGATTGCCCAAATCATTCCTAAATCGCTTCACCAAAGTTTTTGTTAGAGAGCTTTCGCCCGAAGACCTGTTCATCATTTGCCACTCCATGTTCCCCGATCACCCAACCGACGAACTCCGCCTTATGATCACTTTCAACACTCGCCTTCACCAGGAAACAATGATCAAGAAGTCTTTCGGGCGCGAAGGAAGCCCTTGGGAGTTCAATTTGCGCGATATCATTCGCTGGATCACTCTCATGCGCACCTCCCCCGAGCTGAATTTACGCCGACATCCCATCGAGCATCTTGGGACAGTTTACCTGCAACGGTTTAGATCTCAACTTGATCGAGACCGAATCCTCACACTATTCTTCGACGTATTCGGAACCACTTCCGATTTTACGCTGAGGCCGTTGCCTAACGTGACACCCTATCATGTCCAGGTCGGACATTCGTGGGTGAGTAGACGTAGTGATCATCCGTCGCTCTCCCGGTCTCGGGTACTCCAATCGCAGCTCGCATCCCTCGAAGCCATTAGCAAGTGCGTGGCTTCGGCCTGGCTTGTAATCATTGGAGGCCCTAGCGGAAGCGGCAAAACGAGCATGGCTCGTTTACTGGCAGACATGACCGGCGCGAGGTTGCATGAGTTCTCTATGAACAGTGCAGTTGACACTATGGATCTTTTGGGCAGTTTTGAGCAAGTCGACCATGCGACACAATTCACAGATCTCTTGCACCAGTTGATTGGTCTAGCCGAGGCTAGGCTTCGCACCGCAGCGGGCTCATCGCATCCTGCCCTAGAGCCAACACAAACAATCAAAAAGGCCGTCCTTCACAGTTGGAAAGGGATGTCTCAAATAGAAATAGCCGCGCTAGCCCGGAGAGTTCTTGGCCTCCTCGGCGACGCAGCCGAGGGCGCAGATGAGAGGTTTGCCTTAATGTCTGCTTTTGATCGTATCATGGCAGGTGGTCAAGGACCCGGCTTTCAATGGGTCGATGGTCCCCTGGTAAACGCTCTGAAAAATGGTGACTGGTTACTCCTGGATAATGCTAACCTCTGCAGCCCATCCGTACTTGATCGATTGAACTCCCTCTGCGAAAATAGTGGCTGTCTTGTCTTGAGCGAGCGAGGGCTAGTCAATGGGGAGGTTCAGATCCTTCATCCTCATCCGAACTTCAGACTGGTCATGGCTCTCGATCCTCGCCACGGGGAACTCTCCCGGGCTATGCGCAACCGAGGGATAGAAATATCTCTCGCCCCCATCGACAGTAACGCAGAAATCACCTACTCACAGCCTGAAGAGATCTTCCCCTTTGGTCCCACTCAGCTCAAGTCGTTGGACAGACACTATCTTGGTTCCCAAATACTCCGACGCTCTCTTAGGTTGACCGAGGAGCCAGCTCCGCCAGTAGTAACGCACTACGCACACACGCCTCTGCAAGAGCTTGGCTCGGCACTACTCCTCAAATTCATGGATTTGATCCCCTCCCTCTCTGGCTTCTCGCAATTGCATCTGAATGCCTGCATCTCATTTCTCATCCAAGCTACCCCCATCCCAATGCTCAAAGCACTTCGTCGATCTATAACAGCATTATTTCCCACCAAAGACATAGAAACCCAAACTTTCATCGCAAGCCTACCCGGACATGCCGAAATTGGCCCCGTCCTCGGCCTAGTCCGGCTGGTTCGGGCGGAACTATGTAAATTACGGGGAGTCCCTTTGCGTTTTCTTGAATTGCAGGTCAGTACTGACAAAATGATTTTTCGAGGGCCTTCGCCTCTCCATATCTCATGTTACGTACTGAATATCTGCAATCAATACAGTCGTTGAACATCTGCTTGAATCCGTATCTGATCGAATATAAGATTGATAATAAAGACGATGCGCTCGACATCAGCCCCAACATCGCACTCGCAGTTGAACTATTTGTTCGCCTTCGCGTCGCTGAAAGAGAGGCTATTCAACAAACAAAGGGCCTTGACTTGACGATTCTCGACAAGTCCCGTTTGGCTTCAACGGGTCGTCCAATTACCGGCGAAGTACACCCTGCTGTTTATGGGATTGTACCGCTTACCTTGGCCGTGAAGTCAACGGCGCGAAGCGTGCTCGAGTCGTTGACAGACGGTCTCGGAGCAGATGTTAGTGTATTCCCGAACCTTTGCATGATCTTCCGCTAATGTTTGTTTAATAGGGCTTGCTTCAAGCAATGCTCGATCTTCTAGATCATGTGCAGCATTTAGAAAAGACCGCGTCGAGCACATATTTTGACTTTTCCTCGATCCGATTTATCGCGACTGAGATCGTCCAATCTCTTGGAGAGAAACCACGCTTCCCTGATATACTTGATTGCGCCACCTCGCTTTCAGGTGCCATGCGCTTAACCTCCGGCCATGGGATGCAAGAAATTTGGAGGGCACTCTTGCCACACTCTTGCTCCGGGGCTCATGCCGCTCAGATCGCTCGCCTCGACCTTCTTGTACAGCAGCTAGAACCAGGCAAAGAACTCCGAGGTTTGTTTAACTTGTACGCGATAACTTGATGTCCTGGTTAACCCATATGCCCTCAGCATGGTCAAAGGCTCAAATTTTTGAGGCTATGTCGCTCATGGCATTGAATACATCTCATTCCACCGATGGATTAGTGGTCTCGCAGCTCGGGGATGAACTCGAAGAGGTATGTTTTGGCTTTTGCTCAACACTATCTTAACCTTTAATTGTATCTTTGTAGCGTCTTTCGAATACCAATTTGTTGACGGCCCCGAGGCGAGCTGACATCGAGGACGTTCATAGTCTTGCCGTAGCAGAACTGGGTGCCATCGCGCCTCTTTATCTAGACTCGAACGGCTCCGCGAAGGTAGGCGCCCTTGCATGTCCTATTTGTCCCCTTAACCATATATTTTCTTGTCTCCAGAAAAGCCAAGAGTTGCTGGAATTGGCATGCCGAATCCCACGCTACTCACTGTCACGTTTGACCGCCCTTCAGCGGGCTTCCTGGGCACTGGATGCTTCACCAGGTTTTTGCTCTATTTTATATACACTTCCATTTCTGGTGCTGATTGGGTTAATGTTAGGCGAGATGCTCTCATCTGAGATTGCCATCAGTATCCAAAATTCGTGGCTTCGTTCCCTCTGGCCATCCTCAGAATCAAACTCAGATAATCCCAAGGTTTGCATGGTGGCTGCTACACTTGTTTCTGGACTTATAATATCTATCGCAGCTGCTAGGCGGCCCTGCCCTCATCTTCCGTCCCATCTTGTTGGCGAGCGCTCTTGCAAAAAGGTAGCTGGCAGCAACCCATACCGGCGATTGTAGATTAACTTAACCTCCGTTTATCTAGTGACTGGAAATCTCGATCCTTGGCCGACCTGGTTGACTTTAAAGCTGGCCTCGCTCGTCAATTCACATTCAACTCAGCGTTGGGTAACGATACGCATGATCGGACTATTCCTATCACCATCATGCTTTTATCTTTCATCGACGTGGTGAGTTGTCAATCGGAATCGGAATCGGATGCTCATACCACTACTTACACGATGGTCCCCAGCTTGCGCGCATATTCGAGAAATCCTACGGCCGAGAAACTCGCGGCGAAATATTTGCACGCGTCTTGGCTTGTAGGAGAGAGCTATACGAGACTCAAGCCATGCCTTCGATCGTGGGTCTTTGCCAGCTCCTGCAGTCGACCGGCAATCCACATTTGGCCAGCAGCCTTTCCGGACATATTATCCCAGCCATGTTGCAAAATATGGACAAAGGCGGGCGTATTTTTTGGCTAAGCAGAGCCTGGATTGCCCTGTCACGGACGATGATAGAACTTTACCTACCCGATGCACCACTCGATCCCTTGGTAGCGCAGCTGCGCGCTCTAGAGCACTGGCAGCAGAAGGAAGATTGGCTTCTCGCGCAGATATCAGTCTTCACTCAAGCGGAAGCCAAAGATACTGGCAATCTCCAAAGCCCCGCTCTTACTGCGTTGCGACGACGGTTAGAAGAAGCCCAGCATAACCTCAGTAGGGTAGAGGTTGCACAAACTCCCCGGACTTCAGACATCGCACGCCTGCATTCATTATATAGCGAGGTCTCTCAGTTCAGGAGCCAGATGTTGGCGACGTCAAAGGTCGACGCATTGATATCTGGGCTGCAGCTGGCCAGCGGCGCGCAGCATCTTCCACAAGAGAAAATGCTGCAGGGCTCCATATCGGGCTTTTTGCAAAGGCTTGACACCGCATACAGCGATCATAGTGACCTTGTCCAGCCGCTTAACCTGGTACTCTCTCAGTTTCAGTTTGGGCTACGCCTCGCTGCGCGAGTCGCGGAAGGCTTTTCACACAGCCATGAAGATCATATCCTACAAGCGGCACGGACTCTTGTCGCTTCTCCCTCAATTCTGGGTGCATCGACAGTGTGCAAGCTTGATCTTGCCGGGCTTATTCGGGCGACTTCTTCATCCATACCCTCCTTTCGTTGGTTCCTCCTCAGCCTATCGGCTTTGTTGTTCGATGTCGAAGCCGGTGTCGATATGTCTAACAGCATCCATGACATTGAACGCCACTACGATCAAGTTCTACATCTGTGGTCCTTGGATAGAGAGAAGAAAGCCAAGGAGGAGGAAGAAGCTCAGAGCCTATATCGTCGAAAGGCGCACGATGAGCTCGTTCTCAGCGACGAAGAAGTAGAAGAGCGAGACTTTCGCCTCCTATTTCCCGACTTCGCCGACGCCTTCGAGCCCAGTGCATCGACCTCCGCGCCTCCTACATCACTCGCTTTCTATGTTGACCCACAAAGCCTACGAGATCTATACCACACTCATGACCGCTTATTTGGCTCCAAGTCATCAGGTCGCCGACCCGGAGCAGATTTCCGCGCATGGCGAGAATCCACTGTGGAACACCTTGTGTCTAATCATATGACCTCCCTATCTGACGTCCTAGATTCGGAGAGTCTAGGATACCGATACGCCATCCTCGGTAATCGGGAGGACGACATGAGCGGCTCATGTGTCACACAAATCTTACCTCATAACTTCTACCATGATCCCAATATTTCCGAGGCGCGCAAAGCCGTCGATGTCCTTCAGCACTTGCACCATCGTCTGTCGATTTTGATTGAAGAATGGCCTGATCAAATGGTTTTGCAGCATCTGCTGACTCGATGCGATAATGTCTTGGGATTGGGCTTACAGAGCTCGCTAGCCAAAATTCTCGCTGCAATCGAGCAACTTATAATGCAGGTCGAAGATTGGGAGATCTATGCCAGCCGACACAATACGCTGAAGCCTCAGCAGCACGCGCTATCAGGGCTAATTGTCGAGTGGAGGCGACTTGAGCTGAGCTATTGGGCTCAGCTCTTGGAGTCTCAGTCTATATCGTTCGCATCAGAGGCCGGAGATTGGTGGTTCAGACTTTATGAGGCCGCTGTGAAAGGTGTTGTATCCTCGGTGCACGAAGGGGGTCAGGTTCACCTGAGCGGTCACCTAAGTCAGCTCGCCGACCTTCTTGACCAGTACATGGCTTCGAGCTCCATAGGTCAGTTTGAAGTCCGCCTTGGCCTCCTACAGTCGTTTGCCTGTTACATCGAACAAATCGCCCCCACCAAGGATGACCTTGAGGCGGGAGCGTTGAGGCGGGCGGAACGGCTACTACGCACTATTTCCGCATATTACAGACTATACAGCAAATCCGTGACGAGCTCTCTGGAAAAGCAGCGCGCACCCCTGGAAAAGGACATCCAAGACTTCATCAAACTGGCTAGCTGGAAGGACATCAACGTCCATGCGCTAAAGCAGAGCGCACAGCGCACACACCGACATCTACACCGATGTATACGCAAATTTCGCGACGTTCTCCGCCAGCCCGCGGCAGCCCTATTCATATCCCCGGCCGAGGACGGAAGCGCCGAAACAGCAAACATCTGTCCTTTGCGCACCCGTCTCCCAAGCTCCCCCGCCACTCCCCACTTCCGAACGATCGTGGGGTCACCAAGTAGTCCGCACACAACAAACCTGCCGAGGACTTTCCAGAAGTTCCAAGTCGTATTGATGGGAGTGGAGGAATCGTGTCTCACAAAATTCCCCGGTCTGGTCGATGAATTCGCCGTCCAAATCATCACCACCGTGCGAACTCTCGCAGCCACCTCGGTTCCCGCTGCTCAAGCAAAGGCACTTATAGTGCGCAAGCGAAAGGCATGGTCGGATTTATTGAAGGAGCTTAAGAGGATAGGTCTATCCCAGAATCTCAAGCCAGAAGTTCTCGATCGCCAAGGATCGCGGCAATGGCTAATGGAAAACGCTGTGCCGATTGATTGCGCTCAGTCAATATCCGCTGCAATAGCAAAGGCAGACGCCTACTGCTATGCCCTCATGGATTCCTTGAGGCATCTTCGCAGCTCCCTCCGCGCACATCATCCCGATTTGCCTACGCGTGAGCTCCAGCGAGCCGTGATGTTTGTTGAATCTTCATTCTCTTATGCGCTCGATTCTAAACTACTGTGCGTTTCCTGTGTTTTCTGTGTTTATGCTGCAGCTAATCGTTTGCCATAGGCTCCACCGAATGTGCCAAGCGCATCGAGATTTGGACGGTGCACTTCAACGCCTGTCATCGACCCAATCAGGAAATCAATCGCACCGCATAGCGGCCGTTACCCCGATTCCCGTAGACAATGTAATAACGACGTTTGATCGACTCCTCAACGCAATGGACGAGATTGCCATCTGTATCAGTCGCAAGGAGCATGCGGGGCTATCGACTACTGTCGCCAGTACCCTGCAGTCTCAGATTATGGCAATCAAAGCACATGGTGATACCTTGCATGAGCTACGTCGCAATCTATCGAGAACCCCGATCATGATATTATTGAATCGTGCGTATACTCTGGGATTTTTTTTTGCGTTCATTGCCTAACATAGTGTTTGTCATGTAGATGAAGCAACTACGCTGCGAGAAGCCAAAGCTCACTTGGAAGCTACTGTCGTAGTTCTTTCCGACCTCCTCTCAAAAGAACCCTCTATTCGCTATCTCCTGGAGCCTGTCGTGCACTGGCTTAGGGACACCGCCTTCCCTCCGCTGTCGCCTCCCGCTCTTCAAAGCTCTGCTTCACCTCGCAAGAGCGCTGAAGGCTTTGTGAGCTCCCTGCTAGTGGTAGCACAAGGGCTGATCAACCGGCCACCACGAAACTCAGAAGATGCCTCAGACGCAGAGGAATCACCGGATGGCTATTTGCGGCGGAACTCTCATGCAATGAGCGAAATCACCAACCTCTTGCATTGCGAAGCCACCCGGGAACGACTCTACCAACTCCTTACCACACTTTCCCAGACGCCTCCCTCTTCCACCTCCGCGTTCGAGGAGCACGAGCAAGCCATCAGTATCGCGTTACCGTTCCTGCAAAGATATGTTTCTTTGCTCCGGGAACATATCGCCGAGAGTGCCGAATGGACGAAAGCATTATTCAAATTTACTCACGTCTTGTGCTCCACGGTTTGGACTCTGGCCGAAAAAGGGTTCTGCAAGCCTCCAGAAGGGGAGGAATCCGGCGAAGCGGATGGTAAGGGTGGCATCGAGGGGACGGGCTTGGGCGAAGGTACGGGCAAGGAGAATATTAGCGATCAGATTGAGGACGAGAGTCAGGTTGAGGGGCTTCAAGGAGAACAGAACGAGGCCGGCGAAAAGGGAGAGCAAGAGGAGCAGGGTGAAGCGATTGAGATGAGTGAAGACGTCGGGGGTGACCTGCAGGATGTCGAACACGGAGACGAAGAAGATGAAGGCGGCTCTGATCAAGACGAGGACGAGGTTCAGCACGACGAGCAGATCGGAGACTTGGATCCTCTTGATCCCGATCTTGTTGACGAGAAGATGTGGGGAGACGAGGGTGCAGACGAGAAGAAGGATGATGACGGCCGCGCCAACGACGATAAATCGGCTCAAAAATCCAAAGAATCGGAGGTGGTTGCCAAGGAGGGGGACAACGAGAGGAAGAAGAAAGGGGAAGATGAGGGGGAGGCGGAACCGGAGAAGGGTGAGGATGCGAATGACGATGGTATCGAGGAAGACGAAAACGGTGAACCCGAAGGCCCAGATCTGGAAGGTGCTAAACCGGACCTTGGTGCGAAGATGGACGAGCACGTCCCGGAGGCCAACACACTCGACCTCCCCGACGATATGGATCTCGGTCAAGACGAAAATGCCAATGACGCTGACGCTGACGCGCCCGACGACGACGATGCCTTAACCGAGGACGGCCATTCTGATACGTTCCCCGAGGCTGAGGACCAAGCCCCCGACACCAAGCTCGATCTCCCTGACCACCGGGGCAAGGAGGAAGAAGAGAGCATGGATGTTGATCAGCCAGGCGTTGGCGAAAAGGACGATGAGAACCAGAGCATGGATGACGATCATGCTGGCGAAGACGTTGTCGCAAAGCTGGACATGCAAGGAGGGGAAGGAGATTCCGGTGGCTCGTATAACGATACCTCGGCGGCCGTGGATCCTCCCCAAGATACTACGCCCACAGACGCCGAGGAAAATCGGGGTGCTGGAGAAAGTAGATCCAACCAGGAGGCTGACGGCACAACCAAAGACGAGTCCGAAAAGGCTGAGCCCGAGCAGGGGTAAGTGGTCCTTTTTATCGATGCTGGTTCTATGATACTGACCTCGTCAATGTCGATCATCAGGAAGCCCCAAGAAAAGCAGCCTGACCCAGCAAACACTGAACAAGGCTCAGAAGGTGCCCAAGGCTCTGCGGTCGGCACTACTTCGCAGTCCGAGTCAATCCAATCCCAGGCCGAGCGGCATTCGCTACCAAATCCCCTCCGTAGTTTGGGAGACGCGCTCAAAGATATCCGCCGCCGAATCGAAGAGATCGCAGAACGGTCCGAAGATGACTCGGTCCTACCAAAAACCGGGAACTCAGCGGAGGAACCGTCGAAAGTCGAGTATCTGAAGGAGGGTGAAGAGGACCACGAGATGCAGGCTCTGGGACCAGCTGGGCAGGATGAAACGTCGAAGCTCAGAGATCTCAAAATCACTGAAGATGAGGAGCACGCTGACCCGGGCGCGATCGGGGAGGATGATATGGATGTGGAGGCTCCCGAACTCCAGATTCCGCCGTCGTTCCGACCTCTTGAACATCCACGAACGTCCCAGCTCGACGTTGGTGTTGAGCAGGCTCTCACGGAGACCCAAGTGCGCCAACAGCAGACTTCAGAGCCCCTCCCGGCAGATGCAACAAGCGCTGACACGGATGAGGACGCACCACGGCCGACAGATCACGTCGATGAAGGCTTCTCCCAAGAGGTGGAGCTCACCTTAAAGGATTGGCTCGCGGAAGGACAGCCTGAAACGGGGGCGGGGGATGTTTGGCGGCTTTACGAGTCCCTGACGCACGACCTCTCCTTTGCGCTTTGCGAGCAGCTGCGGCTGATCCTGGAGCCCACGCTCGCGACGCGGCTGAAGGGCGACTACCGTACCGGCAAACGACTCAACATGAAAAAGATCATCCCATATATCGCCAGCGACTTCACCAAAGACAAGATCTGGCTCCGACGCACCAAACCCAGCCAGCGCGAGTACCAAGTTCTCATCGCGCTGGACGACTCCAAGTCGATGGCCGAGTCGCACTCTGTGCATCTCGCGTTCGAGACCTTGGCCCTGGTCACCAAAGCCCTGAGTCGGCTAGAAGCAGGAGACGTTGCGGTCGCTCGATTCGGAAAGACTGTTGACATTCTTCACGGCTTCGACGGCGGCCCTTTCACCGACGTGGCCGGCGCAAGGGCCATAAACACTTTCCATTTCAACCAGTCTGCCACCGATGTTTTGTCGCTCGTCGAAACGAGTCTCAAGGTGCTCGCAGAAGCCCGAGAGCGCCGCTCGTCTTCTTCTGGGTCTGCCGCGGACCTGTGGCAGCTGGAGATCATCATCTCTGATGGCATCTGTCAGTCCCACGACCAACTCCGAAATATGCTGCGTCGCGCGGCGGAGCAGCGAGTCATGATCGTCTTCGTCATCGTTGACGCACTTCAGCGAGGGGAAACAGTAGCGGGACAGCCCACCCAAAATTCCATCTTATCGCTCAATCAAGCGGCGTACAAGAATGTCAACGGCAGGATGGAGGTGCACATGGAGAGGTATCTCGATACGTTCCCATTCGAGTATTACGTGGTTCTACGATCGGCGGAGGCGCTTCCCGAGGTGCTTTCCGGGACTTTGAAGCAATTCTTCGAGCGTATTTCAGAGGAGTAAAAGGTGTACATACATGTCTTAAGTAGCGATCAATGGTTATCCAACAGAGTCTGAAGAGGGCAACATTCGCTTTCGTGTGTGAAATATGGTGCACCTCGTTTGGTACGACCAGCATGAATCTTAATACCCCAGAGGGAGACATATGCCAAGGAGTGGGTATCCCCAGATAAGGGAAGTACAATATTTTAGTTATTTTTCCGCTGCGGGAGTACACATAGACTGTTGCGCGAGGCCGTCTGAGCAAAGGACTCCTCCCCAAAGACTTTGGCCAGGCTGAGAGCTCAAAGTCCAAACGCAGCCGTTCTACATCCGCACGGGGAAAGTGCGGGCGATCTGGGCCGCCTGAAGCCCAGGAGGCGCTGCCGGGGCTATCCGAACGCCGACATCGGTGCGGATACTTGTGACTCCTCCTGTTTCAACTTCTTGTTCAGCGCCTCCGCAAGCTCGCGTGCGTATTTCTCTCCGTCCTGGGGATAATCGGCGTGAATATACCGCCTTCACTGGTTTGCCCGAGGCCTACCTTGACTAGCGGTTTTAACATGTTGAATGGAAGTTCATTCGGACCGATGAAACGCGTGCCGTACAGTGTTGACGTAGGCGAAGGTTGGGGGAAAGAAAAAAATAGCAAAAGCCGCGAGAGTACGCTCTGCTCCTCTTGAAGCGATGCGTCAAGGAAATGCGTAGGTGGTAGCTGCGGGATCCATTGTCAATGATCTTACTCCTCCATAAGCGTCATGAAACGTACTAGGTTAAGGCTAATGCAGACAGGTAGCGAGTCTCGTCCCTCCAGCGGAACACCATCATCCAACAAATCCGGTAGTTCGAAATCGACTGTCCGCTTCCGCCCAATCATACGTCCTATGCCTTCGCTATCGCCAACGACTACCTCCCCGTCCTTGATATCAAACTCGATCCCACGCGTATATGGAATGCGGAGGTCCCATAGTGCTGCGCGAGCGGCAATGAAGAGGGCGTCATGGGCGTTCCCGGCATCAGACAGTATGAGTGCGTCCAGAGAAATGAACCACGCTTTCTTTCCGGGTACAAGCGTGAGCTGCTCGGAAGGGGTGAGGGTGTGTGAGAGAATAGATTGGAGAAGTGACGAAAGTTCATCGGAAAGTTCATCCAATGCCGATAGTGAATGGTGCGGATAAGCAGAAGGTGTGCTTTATGGGGGAGGTAAGTTGAGATCATTCAGAGAATCTGGGGCAATATACGCGCACCACGAGACATGGCATAGTACGCGCCCCCCGTCCCGCCCCTCGTTCTCGCCTTCCCCGACGTCCTCCACCTCGAGCTTTATTGCGGCCACGACCTCGGTCTCTCCGACGCGCGCGCGTGCACTACCATTTGCCACGGGCACTACACCTATCTCGAGTGAAATATTCCGATAATCAGTCGGACTCCGGCCATCTGCACGAATTCCCGCGAGAAGGGAAGTGGTGATGTACGAGTTCTCCGACTTGGAGACGTAGGCCATCTTTTGCTCGTGCAAGACCAGGCCAAGATATTTCGTGGATGATTTGCATCCGGGTAACTCGACGTTTTTAATTATAATCACCGGCCCTTGGGGTTCCAATAAGACTCTGCACGTCTAGAGCCTAAGAGATTCGTGGGCGGCTAGGGTTACAGCCTTATCGTGCAATGTTCACATTCCTGGCTCGCGGTTTAAACGAGGCGCGCTTCGCGTAGGAGGATCGCGCCTCGGGATCTCGGGAGGTGTGCTAAACTGAGCCACCCAGCCAACACCGCTCGCCCCCAAGCTCTTTTCCGGCGCTTCAAATATGATTGCTATGTCGAATTAGGCGAGGAGGTCACGTCGTGGGCTCCCCTTGCGTCACTTCTATCTGATGTGCTCGGGCCAGCTCAATACAGTTCCGTGCTTCTCCACGTTTCCCTCGATGAACTCCGTTAAATTGCCTCTGCTATTCGGATCCGAGTAAGAGGGTGGCTGTTCACACAATACAGTGGAACTCGAGCTTCCTGCAGAAAGAGTCTGCTGGTGGCGGAGCGCACCGGCAGACTGTGCTCTCTGGCCTGACGCATGCTGCTACTGCCAAACACATTCAAGGTGGTTGGGGGGTATATAAGCTCCACTATGGCTGTATAATCTAGTTCTGTGTCGCTGTGATACAGATCTCTCTTGACCATCAACTTATCATGGCTACAGACCCTTGGATGTCGTTCGCTGTTCGTGAGTATCGCGCCATCATTCAAGTTTTGGCCCAAAGTGTGCTAACATCTGTTTTTGCTACAAGTCGCGGCTGGCATTCAGATGATCCAGACGGACAGCGGTCCGGTGTATCTAGCACACGACCAAACAGGCCAAAGCTCCCCCACGCTCGTCGTCGGGCCGATCGAGGTCAGCGCCATTTTCCATTCCAATTTTCTGCATTCTATGAGCTCATCACACACATAAATATTATAATGCAGATATTTAATTTCATCGAAAAACGTGACGGCAGTGCCAGGATTCACGTCGCTCTCCACCTCCCCAAGAAGAGCGTCAAAGCCGGGCAGGCGACCGGCAACCTGAAAGACGGTATCTCGCTAAAACTCAACTACCCCGACAACCTCTGGGGGGAGGTCAGATTAAAACGAGAGGGCAACAAGGCCGTCGAGTCGTGGAGCTTCTGGACGCCTGGGAGCAAGTATGAGGGTGAAATTCCTGTTCTCACGCTTTGAGATCGAACGTGCGTAGTCCTTGTGCTCTCTTCCATGAGCACTGACCTTAAACCCCTCTTTGTGTAGAATAGTCTTCAGTTGAATGATGCCCGAACGAGAACGGCGGAGAGTGTACAGATATTCAAACGGTGTATCACCTGGCCTGATAGGTGTGTAAGTTAGGAGTGAAAATGTATTACCTCAGGTCAACCCTGCACAGAAAAATGCGGATCGCCCCGGAGCCTATATTTGATTTTTATGTCGTCGGCATGAAAGAGAAGTGCGGCTTGCGTAGACGCGAGGTGCCGTGAATCCCCTCGCTTGGGTGATTGTAGTGACCCGCGCCGATGCACGCTGCCGAGGGGTAATATCCGCAGCCGAATGAAAAGCTGATGACACATAAAACTGGTTACTTAGGCTCAACAACAGTTAGGAGGGTAACACTGACAGAAAACCAACACCTCTGGCATCCAGCCCCAGTTTCTTTGCGGCCGTTGGAACACGAGAATTTCATTTGGCAAGTATACACCAAACGGGAGGTCCAAGCGAAGCATTCGGTTCTAACTGTTGGCCCTGATACAAGCTCATGCGGGCAAATTTGAGCGGCTCCTTCACACAGTCGATAGCCATGAGATTGCCCGGCTTTTTCTTGCTCGTCAAGTGCTGGAAGTCGCTTTTCGACCTTCAAGGATTAGCGTAGATGATCCGAGTCGGTTCGACGGTCAGCCCAAACATCGAGGCAAACAGCAGGAGTCACGGCACATACGGGTCCGGAGAAATTGTGATAGTGATGGCTGGCGGATCCTTGAAGTGCTGGCGCGGACATGTATGTAGCTGACGAACAAAACTCCGAGGAGGTGCTTGGTTGCTTGTATATGGCGGAGAGACCGGACGAGCAAGTCGCATGTGTTGAGTTATGGATGGAACGGATCGGCTTCCTGAAGAACTCAGGGACATTTATATGGACATTAAAGAACACACTCTTTCATCGTTTTTCTTTCTGTCTTTCTCTCAGGCTTAGGGTCTCGTCTTCGCTCTTATATACCCCAAGCCTTTTGTCTCGTCTCCTCAGTTGTTTCTCGCTCTACAGCACAACTGAGGAGTAAGTCCACTCGTTTCCCTCATGACACTTATGACATGTATGCTTATAATGTCTCTCTCTAGCTCACCATTCGTGTATCTCTCACTAGGTAGCTAGATATGCTTTACTCAGTTGTTTCTCGCTCTACAGCACAACTGAGGACTCACCATTCGTGTATCTCTCACTAGGTTCCACTTCGTCAGGTTATGAGCCCCGAGTAAACGCTTTACTCGCATCATTTACCGCCCCACTCGACTTTTGGATGATCAAGTCAATTGTCAATTTTTTGCGCAAAATTTTCGGTTGTTCCCACACCCCTCGTCGCGTCCCTCGCCCACGCCGTCGCTTGTCCCACACGCGGACTAACTCATTCTTCCTGCCCACCATTCCCAAGGCTACTTTCCAACGCTCTCGCAACGCCCCTGCTCGCCCCCCTTACTGGTGTCCATATCGCTGCGGTTACTGCCGTGCGCTTTTCGAGCACCACATCCTTTTCCGACCCGTCGTCCCTGTCCCCTCTCCTCACTGTCCCTGCCTTCGTTGCCACGACTGGCAAGTCCTGCAGGTCATTGAGGTTTTAGGTCCGGCTCGTTACGCTCGCTCGGAAAACCAACAGGAGAACGCATCAGAGGCGTCTCTTATCGCTGCGCACAGGGAAAGAGAAGCTCGCCAGAACGTGTGGCGTGGAAGTTTCAACGGCTCAGACGGCGCGTCCTTTGGTCAAGAAAACCCCTGAAAGCTTGATCGCTCTCACATCACTCCGGAATCTTTTAGACCGTCATGTCCTCCTCCGTATCAACAACTCCGTCCTCGATGTCTGTCTTGACAGACCAAAATTGGCCCGCCTGGTCCGCTCAAGCCCGTGCATACATGATGATGCAGGGCTGGTGGTCCATCGTCAAGGATTCCACCTCGCGTGCCTGCCCCAGCTTGCCCTCTCCTTCGACGGCTGTAGCAGAGGCGGCTCAACTCGCCTGGGATCGCGATGATGAGAAGGCTATGGGCTTTCTCATTTACTACACCTCGCCACTCCTCCAACACCACATCGTCTCCCTCGACCATGCCCATCTCATGTGGGATGCTCCCAAGGCGGCATATGGTACCGTCGGCACTATCGGCACGTTCACCGACTTCTGGAACGTTTTTCGCGCACAGTTCACTGAGAGCACATCCTTTCGCTCTCAGATCGACGAACTGACTGTTGTCATGGGTCGCCTTGATTCTGCGGGGGTTAACCTCTCTGCTTCGCACCAGGCACTCATGATCCTCAATGCGCTCCCGGAGTCTTATGACTCATTCGCTGGTACAGTCCTGGCCTCATTCGCGGACCTGTCTACTCTCACCCCCGCCCTCATCACTCAACGCGTTGTTGAAGAAGAGGCTCGTCGCTCAGGCGGGGGGTCTTCTCTTTCGGCCATGCGGACGAAAGGGAAGGCTAAGGAGAAGAAGCCGTTTGCTGGCATCTGCAACTACTGCAAGATCAAGGGCCACAAGGAGGGGAAGTGTAAGAAGAAGAAGAGGGAACAGGGGGGCGCAGCGTCGTCGTCTACTCAAAACGCTGTATCTACCCATGCCCTTTCTACTTCTGTCAATGAGGAGGCCGCTGTGCCGACTGCCTTTTACTTGTCTGATTCAGTAAGGCGCTCTTGGATGCTGGACACTGGCTGTTCAGACCATATTTCTCCCGACCTCGCCGACTTCACCGATTATGAACCACTTGCAGCTCCTCGCTCTATTGGCTTGGGCAAGGCGGGTTCATCCATGTCCTATCTTGGGATTGGGACGGTATATGGTTCAACGCTGGTAGAGGGGGTTAAAAAGGAGATCGTCCTCAGGAAAGTCCTGTACGCACCTGAGGCCGCCCACCGGTATGTTGCGAACAGCAAACTGGATCTGGGTGGTTTTTCTGTTCGCTTTGGGGAAGGAAAGGCGCGCATAGAGAAGGCGGGCACTTGCTTTGGGGTTGGGACGCTCAATCGTGGCCAGTATTGGCTTGATATCACCGTCCACCCTCCATCAGTTAACGCCCTCTCTCGCTCGGCTGTCTCCACGGATATTTGGCATCAGCGCTACGCCCACCTTGGGTATGACGCGCTTAAGCTTGTGTTGAAGGAGGATAAACCCCCGGTTGGTGGTGTGTTGGTAGATCGCTCCGTCCCAGTGGCAGGTAGCCCTTGTGAGGGCTGCGCAGCTGGGAAGCAGCATCGGATCCCCCACCCTCCGTCTGAATCGCGTGCGACGCGCCCATTGGAGATCATCCACTCCGATCTCATGGGGCCTTTTCCTAAGAGCATTCAGGGGAACCTCTACACTGTCTCGTTTATAGATGACTTCACCTCTGTCGGCGTCATGTACTTTGTCAAAACCAAAGGCGAAGTGCTGCAGAAGTTCAAGGAATACAAGGCATGGGCTGAGAACCAGCACCAGGGCTGTAAGATCTTGATCTGGCGCACCGACAGAGGGGGGGAGTTTTCGTCTAACGAGGTGAAAGCGTACCTGGCGGAGCATGGTATCACACACCAACTGCCGCCTGCCAATACTCCGGAGGGAAATGGCTGCGCCGAACGCTGGAATAGGACGATTGGGGAGCACTCGCTTGCTTTGCGAACGCATGCTGGACTGTCTACGGGCTTTTGGCAATGTGCCTTTGAGCTAGCAGTTCATGTCTACAACCGTAGCCCCTCGTCTGTGCAGGGTGGGAAGACTCCACTTGAGAGGTGGACTGGAACCCCGCCCGACGTATCGCACTTCCGCGTTTTTGGTTGCGCCGCGCATGTTCATGTGGACAAGAGCAAACGTAAAAAGGATCAGCCTCATTCCAAGGCTATGACGTTTGTTGGGTATGAACCGAATTCCAAGGCCTACCGCCTGTGGGACCGAACTACCCGCAGCTTTGTCGTATCAGGTGATGTGATATTTGACAAACTGTCTTTTCCTTCCATTCCGGCAGCTATGCCATGGACAAGAAATAGTGAAAAGGAGCAGGCCCCCATTCGATTTGATTTGAATGTACTTCCGCCTTCTCCGCCTCGTCCTTCACTGTCTTTACCCACAGTAATCCCACCGGTTATACCTCGCCCCCAAACGCCTCAAGGCTCCCCTGGCTCTGACTCATCTGGACGCTCGCAGACAGCCTTTGAATCGCCTCGATTCCCACTCCATCGCGTGGACCCCACTCTTCTGGCCTTGCCCTCGAGCTCTGGCTCTCAATCAGCTAGCTCGGGTTCTGGTAGTGGTCATGCGGGCTCGACGTCGGATGAAGTCGAGGGACTCATCTTATCCGGAGCACAGACTCCCTTCTCACGTCAAGGCACACCTGAGCCGCTGTTCGTGCCTCTTGCTTTGGAGGACGCTCAGTGCCAGGCCGCTGAGGAAGGGGAGGAGATGTCGGATGGGGAGTTCGATCTAGCATTGCGCGTCTGGGACAGCATGGTGTCCGAGCGACAGGCTGCTATCGCCCAGAGTCGCTCAGGGGATGTTACCCCTCTAGACCAAACGTTGAATCCGGAATCGAGCCTTTTTGATGCTTATCGGTTCAGGGTGGTTGCTAGAGCGCTAGGTCTTCGGGAGGATAACGGTGAACCGAATCTTTCGGCCCTCCTTGCGGCGGCCCACCCACTTGGCAATATTCCAGCCACCTTTAAACGGGCTATGGCTTCGGATGAGCGGAGTAAGTGGGAGGATGCGCTGCGATTGGAATACGATTCCTTGGTGGCCAATCGCACCTGGTCACTAGTGGATCTTCTGGAGGGCGCGAACTTGGTTACTGGTAAATGGGTGTTTGATATCAAGGTCGATGACCGGTACAAGGCTCGTTTCGTTGCGCGTGGCTTCTCCCAGCTATACGGCGTTGATTACGACCAAACCTTCTCTCCTGTGGCCCGGTATGAGTCTGTGCGACTCCTTCTCGCTATCGCTGCGATTGAAGACTGGGAAGTTCACTCCATGGACGTCAAGACTGCCTTCTTGAATGGCGACCTGGAGGAGGAAATCTACATGGAACAGCCCGAAGGATTTGTGGTACCGGGTTCTGAAACGAAGGTGTGTCGCCTACACAAGGCTATCTATGGTCTTAAACAGGCGGCGCGCGAGTGGAACAAGAAAATCCATACCACGCTTGTGGAGCTTGGGTTCACTCGCACGTATGCAGACGCTGGCACATATGTTTATCGCCGAAAAGGGGGGGATCTCGTCGTGATTCTCCTGCTGTATGTCGACGATATTACACTAATGGGCAGCGATCTTAAGGAGATTGCGTCGGTCAAGGTCAAACTCATGGCAGCGTACGAGATGAAGGACCTTGGGGAGATTAAATCCTTCCTGGGGTTCGAGATTTCTCGTGATCGCTCCAAGCGCACCATCACCATCTCTCAGCATCGCTATGTTGAGCACATCCTGGAGCGTTTTGGAATGGATCAGGCCAACTCGACCCGCACTCCTCTTCCTGCTGGTAATCAGCTCCTCAAGTCCGAGGAACCAGCGTCGGCTGCAGACCGACTATATTACCAACAAATCATTGGCTCGCTGATGTATGCCATGATTGGATCGCGACCGGACATTGCGTTCGCTGTGACCCGCTTGTCGCAATTCTGTTTGAATCCATCGCCTGACCACCTCAAGGCTGCCAAGTATGTTCTGCGTTATCTTGCAGGTACTCGCCGCCTCTCTATTCGATACGGAGGTCGAAGGCAATCCCCCCTGATTGTGGGGTATTCCGATTCGGACTGGGCCGAAAGCAAGATCGACCGCAGGTCCACCACTGGTTACTGCTTCATGGCAGCTAACGCTGCTATTTCCTGGGTTTCCAGAAAACAACCGACGGTCGCTCTATCGTCCACCGAAGCTGAGTACATGGCTATGACTGAGTCCGCTCGTCAAGCCACTTGGCTTCAAAACTTCCTGAAGGAACTGGGATTCGACACTTCCCAACCGATTCCCCTTCGCGTCGACTCTCAAGGCGCCCAGGCTCTCGCTGAAAACCCTGTACATCATCGCAGGTCCAAGCACATTGATCTTCGCCATCATTACATTCGCGAATGTGTTGCTACTAAGCGTGTTGCCCTCCTCCATGTTCCTTCTGGAGAAAACCTCGCCGATGACTTTACCAAGTCTCTCCCCTTTGATCGCCACTCTGGCATACGATCGCTCTTGGGATTGGTTTAGTTGGAAGCCTCTTCGAGTGGGAGTGTTGAGTTATGGATGGAACGGATCGGCTTCCTGAAGAACTCAGGGACATTTATATGGACATTAAAGAACACACTCTTTCATCGTTTTTCTTTCTGTCTTTCTCTCAGGCTTAGGGTCTCGTCTTCGCTCTTATATACCCCAAGCCTTTTGTCTCGTCTCCTCAGTTGTTTCTCGCTCTACAGCACAACTGAGGAGTAAGTCCACTCGTTTCCCTCATGACACTTATGACATGTATGCTTATAATGTCTCTCTCTAGCTCACCATTCGTGTATCTCTCACTAGGTAGCTAGATATGCTTTACTCAGTTGTTTCTCACTCTACAGCACAACTGAGGACTCACCATTCGTGTATCTCTCACTAGGTTCCACTTCGTCAGCATGAGCCTAGGTCTGGATGCGGTGGTTGCCATGAACATGATCAGTGTGGAGAGAGGTGGAGAGGCTGGTTTTGGACCGTGCGGCATGGCAGCTGTCAATCAACGCCTGTCGGCAGACCTGTCAATCGGTGGAGAGGGCCAGTATGAACTAGCCCTGAAATGGTAAGTACTCGGTGCGATATTTAAGGCAAGGATAAATACTAACCTTCACCTCTTTAGATTCACAGCGCAAGCGGGTTGAAATGTTAATATTACAAGATAATGCTGGTATCTCTAGAGGCCTCCTTTCTTTTGCAGTATACCTACTCTCATGAGCACAGGGCCACGAGCGGCAATAAATACGGAGTTAACCGCCGAAGCCACCGGTGGCAGTACAGCGGATCGGCAAGACCATTGACCGGAGTGCTTTATAAAGACTCGGCAGACTCTCCCCGCATTCCTTAAATATTGCGCAGGTCCTTGTGTTTTCCCCTCATTGCCACCGTCATTTATACACATATGCCGTCTGTCAAATCCAACGGCCGCATCGCTGTGGTTTTTGGCGCCAGCAGGGGCCTGGGCAAGGATATTGCTCTGCGACTAGCGAAAGAGGCATGTGTCTCTCCCGAGTACCGTCTTTGTTGCTAACTTGAAATGTCGATCGTTCGTAGGGATATGCAGTTGGTGTTGCTGCTAAATCCACGGAAGATAAATCTTCCGGCGTTCAAGCGCGCTATAAGCTTGATGGCACGATTGAATCGGTCGTGCGAGAAATAGAGGTTCGCATAGAGCTGACTCGCCTGGAACATATTAAAGCTAATCTGCTACCGGTTTCTTAGGCCTTTGGAGGGCAGGCGCTTGCTCTTCCCTGGGACGCAGTCACCTCGACTTTCGAGTCTATAAACGCTCTCCTCACTAAAATCACCACCCATTTTCCCGCACCCGCATTCCATCTCCACAGCATCATCTACAATGCAGGAGCCCTCTCTTGGCGCAGCATCCCGAAAACTGATATGAAGAAGTTTGATCTTCTTTGGAGCGTCAATGCTAGGGGCAGCTTTGTTGCCGTGCGCGAAAGCCTGACATGGCTGCGTAAGGCCGAAGAAAGTCGCAATGACCCGACGTGGACTCCCAAAATCATCATCGTGGCGCCGCCTATCTACAGCAGGTTCTTCCGTGGCAAGGTTCCGTACGCTATGTCCAAGGTGCCTATGCAATCTTCCGCTGCACTCTCTTATCTGACGTATACTGCGATTAGATCCCCATGACGGCCCTCGTCATGGGTCTCCCAGTCGACATTTCTCGTGCGTACGGACCTTCGTGCCGCATCACACCTGTGGGACTCTGGCCCGCCACGTCCATCCAAAGTGCCGCTACCGCTTCCATGGAGTCCAACCCTGAGCGTGATGGGGCCAAGTATCTCCGCAGACCGGAGATTTGGTCCGAGGCTGTCTACCGTATCCTTTCTGATGAGGACAAGGAGAAGATTCAGGGCCGCCCGCTCATCGACGAAGACTATCTTCGCGAGAGATGGGCTTTTGAGGACCAAGACTTTGCTAAGTACCGCTTGGATCCAAACGTCGAGCCGAAGAGAGCTGTACCAAAGCAGTGCGTTGGATTGCTCTCCATCTTTTTATTCTAATCATTCGGCTCATCTTGAGTGTTTGGATGGATAGATTCCCTGATTTACGTGTGGAAGAGGAGGACGAAGAGTTGATTAGCACGGAGGACCTGGAAAGGATGAGGCACATTTTCGATTCGGAGAAGACTAAAGCCAAACTCTAGGAGCTCGGTCTCGGTGCACCGGAGAGAAATATCGATAAGGTTTTTCTTACTCAAATGTACGGCTACTATGCAATGTCAATACTGGAAAATGGAATATCGAACCAACTAATACTTATCGTACCGAAAGGTGATGGTGAGTCCGGGCCGGGGGACGTGAGGCCTTCAGTCAGGGTCCAAGACTCCAAGACTTACGTATTCAGACGCACAAGCGACGCGACTCAACGCTGCATTTTGCACGGCTTGGACGCGTTCGATTCGCTCGACCTTGCTCGATCTGCCCAACCCCCCATCCTGTAAATTCCCTGTGCATGAAATACCTTTGAAATGCAAGTAGAAGCTTATTCTTCTACTCATTGCGCGTCCCTTACCTCGCACATTCTCCAGGGCTTCCCTACAGAAACTCGCCATTCGCGGCATCCGCTCATTCGACGACAAGAGCGTGGCCATGATTGAATTTTATTCTCCTGTGACTGTTATTGTTGGCGTGAACGGGAGCGGCAAAACTGTGAGCCCATAGTCGTGTATTCGCCACTTATTGATATTAATTGCCACCACAGACGATTATCGAGTGCCTTAAATACATCACAACCGGGGACCAACCGCCCAACTCGCGAGGTGGAGCATTCGTTCACGACCCAAAGGTGTGGACGGTGTACTCTGTTCCATGATATTGGTTTGACGCCCCATGCGTATGGTAGATGGCCAAAGACAAGGAAGTTAAGGCGCAAGTCAAGCTTCGATTCTTTGCCGCAAACGGAACCAAGATGATGGCCTCTCGGAGTATGTCTGTGACGGCGAAGAAGACTGGGCTAACTTTCAAGACATTGGAATCCCTTCTCGCGCCCGTGGATGGTAATAAGGGCGGCAAGGTCCGTACTCCCCATTCCACTATGCATTGCCGAGTGTCAACTAAATATCATTTTATAGCGCGCCACCATATCCACGAAATGCGCCGAGCTCGACGCCGAAATTCCTCTCCTCCTTGGTGTCTCTAAGGCCGTGCTAGAAAATGTCATCTTCTGTCATCAGGAAGATTCGTACTGGCCATTGGCTGAAGCATCTGTTTTGAAGAAGAAATTTGACGACATTTTCGAGGCCACCAGGTATATAGGCTGTCGCGCGCTCTCCTTTCCTTTTCTACAACTTATGGCATGTATAACCAGGTACACCAAGGCACTCGAGAATATCAAGACACTGCGGAAAGAACGTGTGGCCGAGCTCAAGGCAGATAACGAGCGTTTGAAGTCTCTCCAGATCGAGAAGTCACACGCGGATAAAGTATTTCGAACTAATCGCCCCTTTATTATTCTCATAACTAAAGTGCACGTAATCTCAAGCTCAGGGCAAAGATAAACGCCCTCAATGTCTCGATCGAAGCGAAGGAGCAGGAAGCTCAAGAGCTCAAAACCAATGCAGACCGCATGACCATCGAGAACGCCAAATACTACGAGCTCTCGACGCAATTTCGCGAGACGTACATCAAGATTGAGAGTCTCGAGCGCCGAAAGAAGCAGCTGCTCGAGGACCTCCAGACGACGGAGCAGACTGTAGAAGAGTCCCCCGATCCAGACGAGGAAATCGAGGCCAAGTTAGCAAACTTTGACCGCCACATCTCGGCGAAGACGAAGGAGAGGGGCGCGAAGATGGCGGAGCTCCAGAGCGAGCAGGGTCATCTTGCGAAAGTGCGCAGGGAGCAGGCTCAGACGATTTCTGACCACGGGAGACTTCAGGGAGAAGCCAAGGTAGGTCCTGCCGCGCGGGGTGTTTTGTAACCATCGGCTAAGCGTCTTTCGCCAGAACCACGCACAAAACCTGGCGAGTCGAGAAGAATTGATCCATACGCTCAGCGCGAAGCACGAGATTATAGGGTTCGACCATTCGCCTCTCGAGCCCCATGAGGTCAAGGATTTTGGTGCTAGACTTGATGCCATCCGGCAAAGAAGAGACAGGGAGTTGGAAACAACCCAGGTTAGCCCCATTGCACGCGCGCACGCAAACATACATATCTTAATACTCCCCTTTGTAGAAAGAAGGAAGGGCGAAGATGGAAGAGTTTCAGGACACATTGCAGGCTCTCCTCACTGAGCACACTCGTCTTAAGCAAGAGAAGGACAGCGTGCTCACGCAGATTGTACAGGCTTTCAGATATGTCTTATTATGCCGGCTCTAACGTATCGCTTGTCCATCCTAGAGCAAGCACCAATCCACGATCGCTGAACAAAACGCCAAAATCAACGCCTCTAGCATGCTCGACGCCGAGCTGAGACAGAACGAGCAAGATTTTACCGAGAAGACCGCTTTATTCGAAGCCTCGAAGAAGACCCTCTTGGATGCCCAGTTCGACGCACAGATCACTGAGCAGAGTCGGGAGATGGCGAGGATGAATGCCGAGCGCGATGAGCTTAATGTTGAGCTGCGAACACTCAGTTTGCAGGCTGATACGAGGGCCAAGTTCTCGCTGAAGAAGAGCGATTTGACGAAGAAGGAGGGGGAGATTCGCATGATGTGAGTGATTTGTCTGGTGGGACGAATGGTCGATGGGTGCTTATGCAACTATTCCAGCATTGACGGGAACGCGTCCAAGTTCCGCGAGCTAGTTGGGAGTGATCCAAAGGTGGACTCGATGGAGAAAGATCTGGACAAGGTCACCATGTAAGATGGTCCTTTCTTATATGTTTATTCTCGCTAATGCGCTTCCATACAGACGCAAGGATCAAGAGGTCTTGGATCTTGAGGCCAAAGGAAACGCAGCAAACCGCGAGCTACATCGCATTGAAAACTCCATCTCGACCGTCAAGTCCCAGTTGAAGGCTAAGCAGCAGGAAATCGCTGGTGATACACTCTGTATCAAAATGAGCCCCACTGCGACATACTCAAATGGATCTCATCATAGACATCAAACAAGAGATTGCAGAGGTTTTGGATGACCGTTCGTCCCTCAGCGATGCCATCGAGGAGGCCAATAGGGAGATCAAGTTTGGAAAAGAGTTCGTACTCGTATCCTACTTCATCAATTTCATCAGAAAAAACTAACTCGAGTGTTCTAGGCAAAAGGGAGCGATGACCGGTGCCGACGCATTTTACAAAGGAATCCTAAAGACCGCCAAAGAGCACATGAAGTGCGAGGCCTGTGATCGTCGTCTGAAGGACAAGGCCGAGTTTGCAAAATTGGAGAAATTCGTGCGTATTGGAAAATTTGGGGACCGCGCGTGTCGTGTCGCTTGGCTGATATCTAGCGTGCCGACTGTTAATATTTCCAGATATTGGAAAAGATTGCCAGCTGCACCGCGGAGAAGTTGAAAGAGAATGATGCAGTGTTGGAGTCGTGGGAGGAGGAGCTCGACCAACTGCAGAACCTGGCCCCCAAGGAGGCTACGATGGAGCGGCTTAGGAAGACGGAGGTGCCTGAGCTCGAGGCCGAGCTCCATGAGCTTGAGCGCAAACTCGAAAGTGCTTTGAACGACGCTGAGAAGGTATGCACACTTGTGGTCCATGCAACGTCTAAAGACTAACGTCTGCGTCTCAAGGCCAATGAGCAACTGAAGACTGCCAAAAATACTCTGAAGGATATACAAACTCTCAAGGCGCACGCGAGCCTCGTTGCCCGCACACAAGGAGATGTGGTGCGGCTGAAGCGGGAAATTTCTGACCTCGAGCGTGATCTCGCAGCTACAGGCTCAACGCAGACCACGGATGACGTGCAAGGGAAGATAGACGCGATAGACATAAAAATGTGAGCGCCTGACTATTCAGAAATGCCTGCGCTCTGCTAACACTGTTCTTCGAATACAGAAAAGCTGCGGATCGTAAGAAGCACTCCCTGGCTGCAGGAAAAGAGCTCCAAACCTCGAAGATGCGGGGGCATGAATCTGAGATGCACGCGCTGCAGCTCAAGGGCGCTGACCTGGATCGCAAACTTGCGGAACGGAACGCCCTATCGGAACACCGGGACAGTTTGAGGAGAGAAATAGCCCTGTATCAAACTCAGTCAAAGGTAAGTTACACTTGACTTGGGACCTGTGTCTGATTATTTGATACGCTTTCCCCATTTTCGTAGGAACTCGATGTCAAGATCGAAGCGTCGTCTGAGCCCATCCAACATATGGAGAACCAGAGAAAGGAATATTCAAGTAGTCTCAATAATCGAATTACCCAGGCTCAGAGCCTCGCGCAAGAGCTTAATCGCCATGTCGATCAATTTGCGAGCATCGGTCGGACCATTGATCAGTGAGTGCAAGCCAATGCCTTCTCAGTGACTATGAAACTGACAATGAGCTGAACATGACAGATATATCCGCGAGCGAAGAGAGCGCAAGCTCGAGATCCTTGCTGCCCGGGTGACTGAGTTGGAGGGCGAGATCGATGGTCTAACGTCGACCATCGACGCGGGCCATGAAGTGGTCCGCAAAATAGACAAGGAGATCAACGAGGGCGGCGCCACGCTATCGCGTTATCGGGACACGCTCCGTCTGAGGAAGCTTCGTCGCGAGATCCAGGCTATTCAAGTGGAAATTGACTCTTACGACATCGCGGAGACGGCGCGCGCGAGGGAGAACTTCAACAAAGAATACAAGGCCATGACCGACAAACTTGACGCAGTAAAGACGCAGGTATGCATTTGTCTCCGATGAGAATCCTTGGGTTGCATTATTGACCTTGAGCATTTAGCATGCGCGACTGAGCGGCCAACTTGTTACCGAAAACAGTCAACGAGAGACGTATGAACGGGACCTCGCGCGCGACTTCAAAGACATTAACAAGCGGCATACCGATCAGCTCGTCAGGGTGAAGGTAAGGATATTGTCCAATCCACTACCTCTCGCATATGCTAATCATTTTTCAGATGTCTGACATGGCAAACAACGACCTCGAGAAGTACGCCAAAGCGCTGGACAAGTGAGTGTTCTGTTTTAACAAGCTAATCGTCCCTATTGACCTCTGTTGCGTAGTGCGATTATGAAGTATCACTCGTTGAAGATGGAGGAAGTGAACGACACGATGCAACATCTCTGGAGTAAAACATATCAAGGGACAGGTCAGTTGTTTCTGGTTGGTGTACACAAAGGCATCATCTGAAGCACGTTCCTGCCCCTAGATATTGATGGAATCAAAATCCGTTCTGATAGCGAAGGCGGCGCGACCAAACGGACATACAACTACCGTGTAAGCATTTTGATGTCTCAGATTTTCCGTTCTTGGCTCATTTTGGCTTTCATGCGCAGGTGGTCATGACAAAAGATGAGGTTGAGATGGACATGCGAGGACGCTGCAGTGCTGGACAAAAGATGCTCGCGTCAATTATCATCCGTCTAGCGCTATCGGATTCCTTCGGGCAAAACTGCGGCATCCTTGCGTTGGACGAGCCGACGAACGCGCTAGACGTGGAGAACATTGAGGCATTAGCGCTCAGCTTGGTAGAGTAAGTGCCGTCCTCGGTGGCTGCAATACTTTGATTTGCTCATACATACCACGCAGCATCATAAACGAACGGAGAACGCATTCCAATTTCCAGCTGCTCATTATCACGCACGACGAGAACTTCCTCACGATGCTTGGGGAGGCTGGCGTGATGGAATACTTCTGGTACGTCTTGACTCCTTTGATCCCCCCAATCTACATCCACATTTAATTATCCTCTCTGTTAGGCGCGTACAAAGAGACTCCAAACTGAAGTCTATCATCACGAGGGAGAGGATTGCGAACAAGGTCTAATCTACTAGCCGCGCACAATCACCATCTAGTGTTTCTTTTCTTCCTCCCTGCATTCATGTAAAACAGGTGTACATCTATAACCATACCATTTCTTCGTCCATCTTCTCTCCAATAAATATCGTACTCAGCCTGCTGCGCGACAACATTAATATTCTTTCTCCCTGGGCCAGCTTGAGCAATTTAGCTCGCAATGTTTTGGACGGTTTGGAACCTGAATTTGCGGTGCCGCGTTTATTCCACAACGGCCACGACCCCGCACGACTTGATCATCCTTAATGTCCTACTTTCTCCCCCATCTCCCATCTGGCTGGCACGTCGACCAAGCCATCCTGTCCGAGGAGGATCGCGTAGTCGTCATCCGCTTCGGCCATGACTGGGACACACAATGCATGAAGATGGACGAAACGCTATACGGCGTGGCCGAGAAAGTGCAAAACTTTGCCGTCATCTATCTCGTTGACATCACCCAGGTCCCAGATTTCAACAAGGTCCGCCTTGACGATACAACTTTCACTATTGCGCTGAAGCACTTAACCAGGTGTTGTTTCGATTGTGATCGCAGATGTATGAGTTGTATGATCCGTGCACGGTCATGTTCTTCTATAGGTATGCCACCCGCTGTATTTTGAATTGGATAGGCAACGAATTGACCCATTCCTGCCAGAAATAAACACATCATGATCGATCTGGGTACGGGTAATAACAATAAGATGTAAGTATTCCGCCACCTTACTCCCAAGCCTCTCATCGAAATTTACTTACGTCTATTGGTGATCAGTAACTGGGCAATGGATGATAAGCAAGAAGTAAGACGCCATTCCCCTCCTCAGCTAGCGAACACATCCAAACCCTTCTTCCTTTTCAGATGATTGACATCGTCGAGACTGTGTACCGAGGTGCCTCCAAAGGTCGTGGTTTGGTGGTCTCGCCGAAAGGCAAGTTGGCTGCTTATTTGATGACGGTCTCTCTACGCTACTTACGCTGTTTTTCCAACAGACTATTCTACGCGGTACAGATACTAAACCGCCTTTCGCGCCCCGCCCCTCTTCTTTTGCGCATAACTTTTGGCCCGGGCAGGTTTCCCTCAGCGTGTACATACCCTAGCCTGCGTTCGGCCGAATCAACATTGCAATCCTAGACGTCCAAGCTTCGAATCCGGTCTGTTTGTACTTGGTCATCTTGCGAGGGATAAAGTTAGTATATATGAATCTGATAGCATTCGATGAAGAGCGAAAGTTGCGAAACGCGGACTTCAGACCTTCGCTGGCAAGGCCACAGTTATAGTGAGCTTCAAGAAACGACTACGGGGCGGGCCAGTAGAGGCTGGTACGAATATCAAGATCGTGTATCGTATATACATGTATACACATAGCACTGGAGCTATCGCGATTTTTCGTCTCGTATCGCGTAACGTACAAACAACAAAAATGTCCAGTCAAAGAAAGGAAAGAGAAAAAACACGAAGAGCTTTGAAAACAGGGTGAGAAAAGCGCAACCTAAAAAAATAACAAATAACAAACAAGAAGCGGGCGAAAGGAAATGATAAAGAAAAGTTCAAAATCAAGACGCGGTTTTTGGAAGGTTGAACGTGCCTCGAGCACGGAAAACAACAGCAGTTTTTGATCAAAACAACAACGATAGAAGCAAACTCACGCGTCGCGCCGTCCATCATCCATTCGTCATTCGCTAAATCACTTTTTCGCACTCCCAGCGGCAACGCTCGCACCCCATCCGCGGATCCCATTCCCCACACCATTGCCGATTTTGAGTTTCGCAGCAGCCCTGAGGAGCGCACTCTTATTCGTCCGCGGAACGATCGATGGCGGCTGGGTGATCGACTTAGGTGGGGACACGGGCTCGTTGTAGCTCGCGCTCTGCACAGGCGCCAACGACATGCGCGACGCCGCGCGCGGCTGCGACTGCGCCGCCGCCTCGTGAGGATCATTCCCCGGCCCGCTAAAAACGTCCCCGCTCTCAGATGGCGGAGAGAGGACGGGGTTCGCTGATGTGGCGCGGGGGGGGATACCGCGGAATGCAGAGGGCGCGGTGGCGGAGGCGCTCACCTTGGGTCTTGAGTGCGCTGTGACGGCTGAGGGACGCGGGCTCGCTCCCACGGTTAGCTTGGCTTTTATCGTACCCCCGCCCGCGGAGGTAGAGATGGACGTCGAGCGCGATAGTGCCGCTCCCCCTTTGACACTGGGGGAGGGCGTGACGGGGCCCGCGAGCGTCATGCTCCGTCTGGACTGTTGTCTATCCGGCGTGCTGACGAACCCCGCCGACGTCGAGGGTCGACTGCCAAACGTGCCGCTCGCGCTCTTCGCCGCCGTGTTCTCGGGGGACATTTGGCCCGCGCGCAGGAGAGACGAGCGTGTGGGGCGAGGCGCGATGGCGGGCGGGGCGGTAGAGGCAACGGTGATGCTCAGCCTGCGCTTGTGACCCGGGACGTTGTCGAACGTCTCTGAGACCGACATCCTGGGGCGCGTTTTCTTCGGTTCAGGGCTATTGAGAGACCCACCGGCGCGGAGGAGAGACGACCTAGTTTGTCGGGGGGCGACGACGGGAGGAGCGGTGGATGCCACGGCGATGCTCTCTCGCCGCTTGTGCCCAGGTACATTCTCAAACGTCCGCGCGATGCTTTCTGGGGTAGCTATAACGCGCTGGGGAGAGGGGGCCGCCTGTCCCGCGCGGAGGGCCGCCGCGCGCGACATGCGAGGCTGGATGGAAGGCGTCGTCGTCGTGGCTGGGACTGGGCGCGCGCGGAACGGGGTATTACCCCCGGGAGTCGTTTTGGGTGTAGGCTTGTTTTCTTTCCCTGCTGGAGTCTTGGGAGAGGAGAAGGGTATGAAACCTCCCATTCCGCCTCCGGCGTCTTGGTCATCGTAAGCGTCTGGGGCGACATCGCTGGCATCGTTGATAGTGAGGTCTTGGATGTTGCTGCCATAAAGGACGCTACCCCGCTTGTAGCCATCATCCTCTTCCTCGTCGCTGTTACTCATCAAAGAGGAAAGAATGCTGGAGTCGAAACTTCGGACAGAGGACTGGCTGTGCTTGAGCGAGGGTGTCTCGAGTTCCTCGGGGAGATCGATGGGCGGGAAAGGCGGGGAGGAAGCAAAGATGGTAGCAATTTGAATTTCGGCGTCGCGGTCGGTGGGGGAGCCGTAGACAGCGTTGTCGTGCATGGATTGGCCGTAGATGGCGCGGATGGAGCTGGGGGCGGACTTGCGTGCGTGGGCGGGGTCGTGGTCGCCGATGAGAGCGTTCCAGACGCTGACGGCGTTTTTTCTCTCGAGAATATATACCCAGACGGGAGCACTGTTTGCAGAAGGTTCAAGTGCCCCACAGGTTACCCGAGCGACGGCGTGTGAACAGTCACATAAGCACCGTCACAGAACAGCAAAAAGGGAGGCAGGAGTACTGACCCCTTCAGGGAGGGCGCGTCAGAGCCAAAGAGCTGGTGGATGGTGGGGTCGTCGGGGTGGAAGGCGAGCTGGCGCTCCTTGACGATCTCGAAGCCGGCCTGGAGGATGCGGGGCTCGATGGAGAAGCGGTGCTTGAGGGCGTGTGGCTTGATGATGGCCATCGTGCGCGTCGGCAGCGTGCGCCCTGGGTTGCTCATCGCGCTTTCTGATAAAAACAAGGGGAGAAACAAGAAAAAGGAGAAAGGAGAGAAATATTGGGAACCAAGAGTATCTGCAGAGGAGACAACGTCGACGGCGCCAGGGAGGCGTAGCCACGCACATATATCTTATTTCCTCGTCGACGCGCTATGCCCTCTTTGGGCAAGAGCATACCCTTTCTTTGACAGTGACAAGCCGGGGGTAACCGGCCCAGGCACTAGCACTAGCGTATAAACGTCATGGCATCTGCATAATCTCGTGCATAGAACGACCAATTGCAAGATATCTCGCGCGCAAGTACATCTTGATCGCATCTATCCCAGGCTCCCGCGTTCCAGTCGCTCCAGCTCCTGCAGCCACCAAAGTCAACGCCCAGCGCATCCAACACCGGCACCAAGATCATCAAAAGAAATTCGAGTTTCAAAAACACGGGGGGTCGTCAGCACGTGTAGAAAGGGCCAATACAAAACATATAAAAAAATAGCACGCACCTCGACTGGGATCCCTGCCACCAATTTCCCAAACGCAACTGACTCCGAGTCTGAATATACTTCCTCTTCTTCGCGTTGCTGTTCCCTACTCGCATTCTCTCCCAACCCTTTTTCACTTGCTTGTCCATTGTTCGCCGCCCCATCTGCATCGGCCCCAACGCTATCTGAAATGTCTTCGACCGCGGCAGCAGCAGCAGCCATCTCAGCCGTCCATGGCAGCAGGCATGCAAACGTAAGATACGACGTGTGGCCCCGCACCTCCCTCACGCACTTTGCCGAATTGAGCGTCTCCAGTTGCGATGCGTCCGCCCCAGCCCCCTCACCTTCTTCCGCCTGCAGAGGCACCGGCGTAGAAGATGGCTCTACCATCGTAGACACGTCTCCCACCGGTACCTCTGCAGACGCCAGAGGCGCGTCCACATCCACATCCATTTCTTCCCCTTCCACTGCCTTCGTCCGCTTCACGACCACCTCATCCCGACTAACCCTCCCGCTCTCGTCCGCCCCATTCGCCTCTCTCTTCCGCTTCCGCTTCTCCTCCGCCTTCTCCCCACTCCTCCGAATCTGCTCCAACCGACTGGCTTCTCTCTTTGCCTCGTTCTTCTTCAGCTTCTCTGCCACGTCTCCTATCTTGATTTGCGATACCGCGGAGACTTCGTGCGGCCGCAGGAGCGTTTCATATAACGTGATTCCTACAAACACATACTTATTATTACCCTTTTAAAACGGATCAAAGTAGTGCGTGGAACAAAACCTGTGAAACCAGCATCGTTGAGGGCCGTCACAGTACGAAGCACCTGTTCGATACAGGGACTAAAGCAGCATATCCGGCCAGTTTGGTCTTTCTACTCTCGCATACAAAACATCAGTGTGGACTCGATATCAAGATATCTTGAAACGTACGCGCAGTGCCAGCTTGGCGTGATCTATTGCCAACCACGGCGCAGGCAAGTCAAGGAAAACTACATTTGTGAGAAGAATAAACGGCAAGCTCAAAATGTGTGAGCGAGGGCCACTCGCCTGCGTCTACCTCATCTTTGAGACCGAATCCAGCTTTGCAGACATTTTGGTGCTTGAGTGTTATATTCTTAAATCCGTGCCGCTCAAAGTCGTCTCTACTCAAAGGCGATTTCAGGATTTCGCAGGAGTAGACCTTACAAGAGCTGGGATTAAAAGATTAAAAGACGTACCGGGCTTTGTTGGCGCGAGTCTCGTGGAATTCAAACGAATGGAGCCGGCCAGATGGGCCTATCGTCCGCGCTACAGAGTGCGAGAAGGATCCTGACCCGGTTCCTAAACGCATGTATGATCATTGGAAAAACGGCCATAAAAATCAGCATCGAGGAAGGTAAGATAGAGTATTACTCACCCGCCTCGACAACCGCGCTCCCAGGCTTGATCCCAAGCCACGCCATCACGAACGCGATATCCGCCGCGTACAGGATCTGCGTCCGGTGCGGGAGCGCGAGCGTCCACAGCTCGGGCGTCGGGCGCAGCACGTACACGAACCCCTTGCCGTTGCGCGAGCCGACTTTGGAGCCGTAGGGGACGCCGATGAGGTCGGAGTGGCTGTAGACGCCGAACCGCCCGTTGAGTTCTTTGCCGGGGGTGATCACCAGGGGTTGGAGGAGGTCGCGTTTCTGGGTCGGGCGGAAGAGATAAAAAAAAAGGTGTATGTGTATCTGTGGAAGACTTAGCAGGACGTACCATCCATACGATGATCGTGTCTCCTTCGGCGATCTCTCGTGCTGTGCTCCACATATTTTGGCGCTGCTATCTCTGCCAATGCCTGAGCCTTTCTTTCGTGCCGTTAATGAACAACAAATCCTAATCGCGGTCGAGCTTCACTGCTTCAGGATCGAGGCGAGAGGATTCTTTCAGGTGGATAGCTAGAGTGCCGAATTCGACCACGATAAAAACGCAGACGAAGGTCACAGTTTTGTGGTAATGGATATAGAGAAAAAAGCGCGTTAAAATAGCAATACTGTTACTTGGTACGCTCAACAGACTTCCGGAGGTGAATGCGATGAGCAACTGCCGCAAGCGGAAGTGAAAGATTGTCCGGGGTCCCTGTGCTTCCAAATTCCGGGGTCAGGGTGTTGGATTACGTAAGGCAACGCCGCGGGAATGCGATGTTTCGGTCTGTCACCTCCGACGTATCAAGTGCAAAAATCGACGCTACTTTCGCCACCCTGCCCTAGTACATCTTGGCTAGTGTGATGAGGTGATGATACATCAGCAAAATGTGGATGTATAAGCATCCCTTGATATGAATGTCGCCATCTCACCAATCAATACCTATGCTATATTTATGACGCTGCTGCTTTCAAAGCGCAATGCGCCAAGGTTAATGCCAGAGGGCTATATAGCTACGTCTCTCTTATCGGGTTGAGCTCATCAGAGCAACTCGCACCCAACTCAGCTCATCCAAAACCACATATTCCATCAATGCCGTCATACGCTATCACAGGCGCCAACCGCGGCCTCGGCGTACGTACCCTCCCCCCCCCCCAACGGACCACTATTAATCCGTAAAAAATCCAGCTCGAGCTTGTGAGGCAGCTTTCTGTGATCTCGGAGAACATCGTTTTTGCCCTCGTCCGCAACGTCGAAGCGTCCAAGGAAAGCCTTGCGCCTTACGTCGAGCGCGGAAACGTGCATGTATTCAAGCTCGATTTGGAAAGTCCAGCGTCTATCAGGGTATGTTGTCTTCTATGCTCCCTCCTATCGAAGATTTTAATGACTGAACTTATGGTTTAGGCCGCGGTTGAGGATATCGAGAAGGTTACGTCGTCCATCGATGTCCTCATTAACAATGCAGCCTGGGTTCCCAACCGGGAGAACAGCGCGCCCCTAGGACCTGGGTGAGTCAATCAAGCCAACGCACCTCTTTTGGCCCAATTTTCAATCGTAATCATAGAGACGAGAAGGCTGAGAAACAGCTCGTCAAGAACCTAGAAGACTTTGTAAGTGGCTCTACCGCGGCACTCAACAGGATGGCTGACTGGTCCACTATTCAATTATCCCCAGTTCCGCGTCAACACAACGGGCCCGATCCTCACTACCAACGCCTTCCTCCCGCTCATCCAGAAGAGCAAACTCAAGAAGGCCATTGTCATCTCGAGCGCTGCGGGCGATGTCGACTTTATCCTCGCCGCCAGCTTCCCATACGGCACCGAGTATGCCATTTCCAAGGCTGCAGTGAACGTCGCGTACGCCAAATATGCTGTTCAATTCAAAGAGGAAGGCGTATTATTCGCGTCGATCAGCCCCGGCATGGTAAACACCAGCGTCAAACCCCGTACGCCCCTCATTCCCCACCCCAATCTAGTCTAAACTTTGAGCTTGCGCTTATCTGGTTGTTTATATAGCGACGCCAGAAGATATTGCCATGGTCCAGACCATAGTCAAGCACTTCAAAGGAGCCAACCCAGATTTCGAGGGGCCTATCACCGAGTACGAATCTGCCTCTAAGGTCCTCAAAGTTATCGAGAATCTGTCGCCGGAGACCTCCGGCCAGTTCGTCTCGCACCATGGGAATAAGGAGTGGCTTTAGAATAAACGCGCTGTAGAGATTAAGGCATGCAGTTGACCACGTTGAAAAATACGAAATTAGTACTTGAATGTCATCAATGTTGCATTTCGACGAGTGCTGTGTCGTGAAGGTTCGAATAACAGCAGCACAAGCTATCATAAAGACAAAGAAGGGGCCATCGCGAAATGGGCGGGTGCGCATATATTGTGCTAATAACGTGGGCTAGTAAGAAGTAAGTCGATAATTGGGAACCTTGTTCTGAATCTCAGGTTACAGACTATTTCTGCGAAAAACCTCAAGCTTTAGAATTCTGGTGCCCGCTATATTTCAATGGAGTAAATATATACGTCCGTTCGCTTAGCTTTCATTAGGCCGCTGCTGATATGAATAAGACTCCTAGAAGAGTGTAGCATATTGCCTACCGTCCACTTTACCTGGCATAGTATCCAAGCAGCTTTAGTCTTGAGCTTGAATGACAGTGGTATCGAGTAGAGACTTAAGTAAAACATCGTGGCCTTGTGCTATGTTGCGTTTCGGTACCGTCATCCCCCACCATTTGGGGCGGCACCATTTGGGTCACCTTCCATATAAAGTAATATTTGAATTGAAGCTACACAACATGGTGAACGCAGCAATATTGTCGAACCAAATATGGTAAGGCAAACGGCTCTGAGCCAATCAAATTGCTGCGTTGCGCTGCTGACCCAAATGATGGGGGCCGCACCAGATGGTGGGGGGTGACGGCAGGACAGGTTTCGACCGTGCTTTAACGTTTTAACCTGGATCAATCAGTCTTTGACTCGTGTCTGGCGTACGAATACTCCGAAGGTTGCAGCGTAGCGGCTTAAGTGCTAGTGTAAGGCACGGGAAAGAAATCCAAGCTTGTGATTCTGCTCTTCTCGAATCTCAAACGCGAATAAAGGACGAATCAAACTTGGGATTCAAATTGCAACATCACTCGCTCGCCGCAGCGTCGACTTGTTGTTCGTGCCTTTCCGGCTTGCTCATATTTTCTGTTTCTCTCCTGTTGTGCTAGTTGATCAGAGATGTCATGGCTGCCACCCGGGTCAGCATCATCCCTACGCTCAGCTTGGCTCGCCGGCAGTTCATGGCCATTGATCTTTAAGCATCTACTTAGCAGTGGCACTCAAGCGATTGTTTTCGGGACATCCTAGCCGTTTCGCTCACGAGTGTGACTTGTTTCACCACTTGCTTTCTCACCCCTTTGATCTCGGTAGCGCATTCAAGCCCAGTTCATTGTCAAACCCACAAAACCCGATTTTCGGATCTCAAAAGCCTAAGGGATGGCACTGCTACTTACGGATTGAAGAGACCGGAATTCACACCAAATTACAGTACTGTGAATGGCGGCTATGCTACGATTGCCATCCTCTTGGGTGCTTCGGATAGGCCCAAAACGCGGGTGGTTATGCTCCGTGACCTCGGCGACACGCTAGTCACCAGCGTTGCGGCTGGGCAGGCACCGCAGGCACTGGTACTAGAGTGGCGGCCTGCCTCACCCGGGAACGCTGTTTGTCTCACCCTCGCTGGTTGCGTCCCTCACCGTTAATATTTGTCACCGCCGATCGCGAAAACAAAGTTCTCGAAATCGCCTGCTGGACCACGACACAAGTTCGGCAGCCCCATTCTTCCGACTTGACCTCCCCTTTTTCGGCTGACTGGACCTATAATGGTTGGGGTTTGCTATCCGGTGACAGTCATTTGACAAATCACGATAACGTCATGACGTCTACGCCCGAGGCAGTACTGGCTTTTCGACAGCTTCGCTGATCGTCATGTATTTGAGTTTGGCGTGAACCAGAGCGTTTATATAGGAGCGCAAGGGCATCTCCACAATGCACTCCTCACGTACATCAACCCAACCCACCTCACCCTATAACTGCAATGCCTTCGTACGCTGTCGCAGGCGCCGATCGTGGACTTGGCGTAAGCATCTACGCACCTCCGTCGTTGGTTTAGACGCCCATCCCTAGCATTAATCTTTGGCAGCTCGAGCTCATCAATCAGCTTTCCGCCTCAGCGGAAAACGCAGTATTCGCCCTCGTTCATAACGTTGAAGCATCCAGGGAAAGCCTCGCCGCATACGTTCAACGTGGTAACGTTCATATATTCCAAATCGATCCGGCAGACGCAGAGTCTATTGAGGTATTATTTCTTTTTCTTCTTGTTCTGAGCGCGATGCTACAGGTTCTATGGCTTAGAACACGGTCCATGACATTGAGGAGATCACGCCATCTCTCGACGTCTTCATCAACAATGCAGGCCTGGTCCCCGAGATGGAAGACAATATGCTTTTGAATCCTGGGCATGGGTAAGCTCTATTTCTTGCGTCGTATTTGCATTGGCATCATCCGCCACTACCATAGGGATGAAGCATCGGGGAAACATTCAAGTAAATGGCTCGGAGCGCCTGTGAGAGGCTTTTAGTAATAGCGCCGAACTTGTACTCATGTGCGTTCCCCGCTAGCTCCCGGACGACACGATGGGCCCCATTTTCATCACCGACGCCTTTCTCCCCCTCATCTTGAAGGGCACCTTGAAGAAGGTCGCAATTATTTCCACCGGCGCGGCGGACCTCGACTTCACCCTGACCAGCAATTTCACATACCTCGCCGAGTATTTAATCGCGAAGACGCGAGTAGACATTGCGTTTTCAGAGTACGCTGAGCGATACAGGGAAGAGGGCGTGCTCTTCATATCGATCAGCCCTGGTATGGTCGGTGGCAGCGCCAAGTCCTGTGCGTTTTTATGTCTTCATATCCCGGTTCCTTTAGCTCACTTGGCATATGTAGCAACTCCGAAGGAGCTTGAGATGTACGGGCTCGGGCCCTTCCAGGCGGCGTCCCTTAACTCCAAGAGGCCCATCACCGAAGGGAAATCAGTCGCAGATGCCCTCAAGATCATCGGAGATCTTTCACCGGCCACGTCGGGCCAGTCCCTCTCCCATCACGGAAATAAGCAGTGGCTCTAGGATATCCTCAACCATTGGTACCGTCAAGAGCGAGGCGGTGGATCGTTAATTCTTTTTATGTGTCTGGCGAGGGATATCGTGTTCCGTACGCACTCTACATACTGAAGCCTTTGGCGTGTAATTACTAAATTAAATAAGCTGCTCACAACTCTGATATTGGTGGCAAAAGGGGAGTAAACATGGTCTCATCAAGCTCCCGCAGCCGACAGAACTCATTCTGGTAAAACGCTGGGTTTGTGGACATCAAGATGGCAGAGGTGTGGGAAGCTCACTTTATGCAAATCGGGTGTGGCTTCGGGCAATGCTATGCAAAGATCTTGCAAACATTGACTTAATGTGGCCGAGAGTTCGCCATCTACCGCCATTTTGAGCATGAAGCGACGGTAACACACGTAGAAAACCGAAACGCTGGACGTACCAGTGTCCCCGCTTTCGCCCGCTTCTTGCAACGATACCCAACAACGGAGGATGCCGTCCAATATACGTCCATTCCAAGATGCGATCCGAGGCTTACATTCTTGAATAATGACGATCAAACACTTTGCACTGGATAGTTGCAGGCGACGGGAAATTAGTGTGTAAGGCTTCGGTATAAGATTATCGGAAAGCTGGGGGATGAAAGCCTATTGGAGAACCGTTAGGACGGACACAAGGACAGATGAGTGGAGCAACCAAGTAAACTGGTAACTAACCTTTAGGAACCGCGAGCTTCCGATTCCTAGAGAAATGACAAGTTCTGGGAGAGCATCCACCGAGGCTATCATTATCTCCAAATTATCGCCAGCCCACGCCCACGGGTTGATGATCCCACGGGATACAAGGTCCCACAATTTCTCATAAAATGTCTGACTCGATGGGTCTGTCGTTTTCTCGACGAGTAGCCGGTAGCACGATATAGTCAGGGGCAGAAGGGAAGGTGTCTCGGGCGAGGTTAAGAAGGTGAGAGCGGTGGTGAAAGCCTATTATCACGGAGGGGAGAGTCAATACAACATCTGCCAAATAGGATCACTTTGCGCTACGAACACTATAGAATAGAGTGTCTATTCCAGTCCGCTTCAAGAGGCCGCCACTGACCCGTTCCAATAAGTCCCGCACAATCAGTAATCCACGAATCTTGAATGGAGGGTCATAATCCTCCAAGATAGTCATGACTGGAGGAATAATTAGCGGCCAAATTTCATCAATATCCTCACGCTAAAGCAGGGATTTCAGTCTCAGAAGTGGAAGACCGTTGTGGCATCTACTTACGCCGAGATGCTGTATGCACCATCGGATAGTATTCCAGCATCCTATCCCTCGCTGTTTCCATAGCTGATCTTCATAGAAGTCTTGGGCGGCACCTGCTCCCCCAGCAGCTCGAGGTAGCTTGCGTCCTGTCTCGGGGTTTATGACAGGATGGATATTGCCGATAAATAGCGGTTTAATCCCGCTTTCAAGGGTGACCTTGACCATTGCTCGCTGTTCGTCGGCCGTGACATGGGCTCGGGCAATCGCATCAAGGCAGCCTGTTCAGTACACATTACTACCATGCACTCCCAAGTTAAGGTAGACGCACTCACCTACAGCAGTTGAGCGCGCCTGTGCGGTAATGAATGGGTCGTCCCCTACGAAAGAAGCCACCGCCAGAATAATGGGCGCTACATGCACCTTTACCAAGGATGGGTGTTTTTCAAGGAGTGCAGCCAGATCCTGCAGTCTATGTGCCGAGCCTATCTGCCATGAAGCCAATTTCTCTTTTGTTCTCGTGTCTGGATGTCGCAATTAGCTCGATTCAATGTCTCGGCTCCTTGGCGAATGATGCGAGCTTGCCATTTTCATATTCCTGCCATGAAAACTCTTCAGGTACCCTCAGGCTGTCGACAAGGCCAGTCAAAGCAGGAGCGACGCCTTCAATAGGATCATCTTCAGTCAAAACGGCCATTGGTATCAGTAAAATCGGCCGTTGGCGGATCGAAGATGTCTGATGGTGGTGTAATCTCAGCTTACGGACTCAAACCGCGCGCGCGCGACGCGCTTCACGCGTTCTCATCCAAAACCACCGTGTCACATACCATCTGTCCGTCCGAATCCCCGCTGTCTGTATACACAAAGAAGCATGAATATAGAACTTTTGAGTGCGTCCCCTTCATCTTGCCTGTGCCACCAAGCTCTTACCTAGACATTCTCAACACTGCAGATCCTTTTGGGCAAGACTTTCCAGAGTCCGTAGGGAGCACGTTGGAAGACTGTGCTCTATGTGCACGGTTCAACTCGACAGGCCGGTTTGTCGCGGCCGGGAGATCTGACGGCTGGGTGACGGTGTGGGATTTGGAAACTAAGGGCGTGCTGCGCTCGCTCGAAGGCCACCCCAAGGCGATAACGAGCATCAGGTGAGTTTGGGACGTTCCACACTGCAATTCCTTCCATCGAGATGACTGTATCAAGTCTGTATATTCCCGCAGCTGGTCTAGAAACTCCAAGTATCTCCTATCGACGTCGAGAGACTGGAATTGTGTTGTTTGGGACTTGGCGTCTGGCGACAGGCGCGAAACTATCAGGTTCGATGCGCCAGTTGTAGGAGCAACCTTTCATCCCAAGAATAGGTAGAGTATATTTGGAAGAATAGCGCGCTGGCTTATACTCAATGGCAACTTTAGCAAATTAGTGCTTGCTACGCTTGTAACACACCAGACCTTCTTGGTCGACTTGCGCAGCGATAGAGTACAGCGCTCTGAGCTCTTTGACGTAGTACCTGCTGAGCCTTCCGGGAACGATATGGAGGAAGTGGTACCTCGTGACTCTAGCTCTGGTCGACCCAAGCATGTCTCTCCGATCGCTACTGTCTAATGTTCGATGGACCTTACGAGCGTCTATTTCCAGGCCTACGATGACTGTCGCGCGGTTCAGCCCAAACGGGAAGAATATCTATGTTGGCACGTCGCAGGGTATCATACTTGCGTTTAATGCGCGCACGAAACAAGTGTGTCCCGCTATTTCATATACCATACGACCCATCACCTCAAGTTTTGCAGTTACAAAATCGTATCAAAGTCACAAACAACTCGAGTGTCAAACATATGGAATTTGACCGTTCGGGAAAGTGCGTACACTACTCCTGTAGCCGCAGCGCCATGTTTAGTCGCTCACACTGCCAAGTCAGGTATGTCGCCACGAACTCCAACGACCGAGTAGTCCGGATATTTCAAGTCAACGAAGCTACGCAAACACTGGAACTCCTTCATCGTATCCAAGACATGGTCGGCCGTACGCCGTGGAACGGCATCTCCTGGAGCGGGGATGGCGAATACGTTATCGCCGGTGGGCCAAAACTTGAACCTTTCGCCTCGCCTATGCTCGTATACAAATCAATCGATCGGATTTGTAGGAGCCGCGCACAAGGCCGCACACACCATCTACGTCTGGGACAAAGAAAGTGGGAACTTGCAGCGGATATTAGAAGGACCAAAGGAGCCGCTCGTAGATGTCCATGTAAGCGCTAGCCCCCTCCACTATCGCTATTTTAGTTTGGATGCTAATATAGCGCATAGTGGCACCCCCAACGCCCTGTCATCGCAAGCGTCACCACCTCCGGCCTGATCCACATCTGGTCCACATCGACTGCGGAAAACTGGAGCGCCTTCGCGCCTGGATTCGAGGAGCTCGAAGAAAATGTCGAGTACGTGGAGCGCGAGGACGAGTTTGATATTGTCGGTATCTAGCGATCACAAAGTGATAACCCTTTTCTGCGCGCTGACTGCTTTTGTGGATATGTGTGTAGGAAGACGAGGATGAGATTCTGCGAAGGAAGCGGATCGAGGAAGATTTTGACGTGGATATCGGCTCGGGAGACGAGCGGGATGGGCCGCCGTCAAAAGCACCTGGGCGCAGTGGGGCGTCGGCGGGCGAGGTGGACGATGCTTGGGCTGCCGAAGGAGGTGACGATGACGACGAGGAGGATTTCTTTCCGCCTGTTGTGCTGGAGGACTTCTTGGAAGAGGAAGATGTATTCTGATTTATGCACCGCTCACGGGTTGTGGAACTTGGAGAAGGCACATGTTGATGATGCAGGATGGCTTTACGAGGGCCATTCTCAAGGAATGGGAAAACAAAATGCGAATAAAGGTTGTCTGTGTAAATGAAATAACCTTGACTTGAGCTTGCCGAGAAAAAACCAAGCTGAAACAAAAGCCGACTCCCGTGGCTTAAACCAACGCCCGCACTCGAAGTGAAGAACGCCAGAACCAACGTTCGTTGCCCGCTAAACTACCGTGTGACCGGCGAAAGCTTTTAAGTGAAGGTTCCATATATACAATACTTGGGCCGGAATGCGGGGGAGCCTTTTAATCGCTACTGAAGGTATTGTATCCTGAGGCCAACTTGCCCAACTCTTTTGGCGGGGAAAGCAAACATACGCCGGCTGAAGAACTGTAGCACTTGATGAGCCCGTCAAGCTTAAGCATCCAGCTCGGGAAGATATACAAGATCGTGCAGCTAGCGATCGGTCATGCCGCCACCCTTCTAGCGAGTCTGCGCCCCCAAAATCTTGGGATAAGATTAGATGAGCGTGCCTTCGTCAGACAAAAGCTGACGCTGGGGAATACGAGATGCCATAGCTAGCGCTGAGGGTGGCGGACTTATCGCCCATCACGATATTAGCACTAGTAAAACCCTCACGGGGTTCAAGATGGCTGCTCGCATTTATGTAGCTGCATAGCAGGATAGATTCACAAGCCATTCCCATGTAACCACTCTCAGCCCTTGGCGGCCGCTCGTATGATCCCGTGAATGGATCCTTTACTGGTGCGCAGGCCCAAAAGGTAGAGACAATATGCATGACTTCTTCCATCGTCCGGCGTCCTTGAGGGGATGCACCCTGGCCTCCTTGACGCCTCGAAGCTTTCCGATCCCGCGCTTCGCGCTGTCGTGTATCCGTATTTCTCTCTGATTCCCGAAGGTTACCCGGAGTGTTCTCAAAGCCCTCGCCATCGTCACGGACACTCCCATAGTAGTAGGTATTGGCGGCCTCCATAAGAGGATCGACCTCGCGGGCGCCCCACTTTTGGAAGACCAGGCAGCCGTAGAGGTAGTTCACAATGTACGCAGGAGGCCATCTATCCATATCGCGGGGCTGGCGTGCGTCTTTGTTATGAAGCGCCATGGCGAGAACACGGGGGTCGATCTCGGCAAACCACTGGAGGGTGATGCGATTATCAGTGAAGGGGGCGCCAGCATCACGGTCGGCCAAGGATGGTACGTCATTCACAGACATAGCGAAGTTGGGCGTCTGCGTCAGAAACGTTGTTTGAATGTATACGCAAGAGAAAATTATTTGTTACCAACGGATAATAAATAAATAAAAACCAAAGTATCCATGGTCCATATGCATGAGTCTAGCCAAAGAGTTCCAGAGATAGAGTCGTCTGGAGCGCCCGGTGGACGAGTGAGGATTTAACTTCTGGCTCGCACTGTTTGGCCATTGCTGTGGCTGTACATACAGCTCCCAAACTCGTCCAAATTTTGTCCTCGATCCTCCTCGATCCCGATCATCCGATGCCGGTGCCCGACTCACCGCCGAGCCTCTTCCCCGCGCTCACCAAGCATGCGATCCTGGCATGCCAGACTTCTTCATGGCACCCTACATTCGCGAGGATCGCGATGAAGACCACCGTGATTCGCCCACTGACTGCAGCTTTTCGCGAGTACCTCTTGGAGGACGGCGTTTCGATCCCAGAGGGCTCTGAAGACGTGTGCGTGACTCGAAGCGCCGCCTTTTGTGCTTTGGTAACGAGCGATCGCAGCAAATCGCATGTCGCGTAACGCAGGCCTCAAGCCAGCTCGCTGTCAGACGATGACGAGGAGGAAATCGAAGAGGAGAGAGACAAGAATGGCAATGATGGTGACAGCGACGACGATCTTCCTCCCCCGAAACAACATTCGTTTCCTGAGCTGGACGCAAAAATTCGGCAGGCCATCGCCGATTACGGTGCCGTGTTCCCCAAACTCAACTGGACATCACCTCGAGTGCGTGTGTGGCATCCAAACGTTCATTTCATCTCTGATCGTCTTTCGCAGGATGCGGTCTGGATCCTGGCGCCCTCATCGCCCTTGAAGTGCACTTCTCCCTCGGACGTCTACCTTTTCTTAAAATCTTCCGATTTCGTGTCCCACGATCTCGATCCCGAGCTCGTCTTTGCCTGCTGCGAAGACATAGTGGAAGGGGAAGAAGACTACGACCTCGAGCTTGTATTGAAAAAATGGTATCCGGTAGAAAGGAGTCGGGAGCTGAGGTGCTTTGTGCGACAAGAAACTCTTATAGGTATTCCTATCTGTGTAGCAGCAAGGATTGCACCCGGGACACTGACGTACTCGAAAGGTATATCGCAGCGGGACACGAATTACTATGACTTCCTCAACGAGGTGTCGACACAGGCTTCCATCCGCTCTGCCGTTGTCGCATTTTGGGAGACAAATATTAAGGGCAGATGGGACGGCGGCGGAGATTGTGAGCCCATCCACTCACCGACGTCTTCCCAGCGGCTGAAGGGCTTCATTGTACCGCGGCGACAGACATATTTGACATCCTGCTCACACGAGACCTCTCGCGCGCACACATAATCGACTTCAACCCGTACGCACCGCACACGGACCCCCTTCTCTTCACGTATCCCGACCTCCTCGCTCTCATCTCGACTGCCTCCACCCCTGCGCAAGAGTCACTTCCTGTGCTACGTGTGATCACGTCCCGCGCACATCCTGCGGCTGTGCGTAACGCGCCTGCGAATCAACACAACATGGTCCCCCGGGAGGCTTTGGAGATGAGTGCAGGGCGGGGGGTCGAAGAATTTCGAGAGGCGTGGGAGAGTGAAATGAGGCGGGCTTCCGGGGTAGCTGGAGAGGAGGAAAAGTAGGATGAACGTGGACGTTTGAACATTGAACTGAGAGCAGACCGAGGAGTATCCCCCGAGCTCTAGTTTCTAGTATGTACTTCTTGAATAGACACTTTCCGGCCTTGTACCGGTATTTAGAAAGGGTCCAGTGCTTATGTAATAGCTGCCGTTTGCTACTTTGCCTCCGACCAGATCACCCCGCACACGGCCAAACGCCAGGCTTCCAACGTCCCCGTCACAACCACCGCCGCTTTTCACCCACACCCGGCAAAATCCAGCTCAAGGTACCCGTACGAGCCCATCGCTGTACAGTCGTCGAACGCATCGCTGAGAATCTGTCAGGGACGAACAATCGCGCTCTAACGATCCCACCATGTCATTCTTCAACTCAATTGGGTGCGATTCCATCAGCCTCAACCATCAGTCGAAACTCACGCTATGCTTATGCTCGAATTGCGAAAAAACAGGCGTTCGATGGCTCGCAACCCGCGCCCTCCGAAGCGGTCGCCAACGGGTCCGAACTTCTACCAGGACGCGGGGGCGCCGCCGGTACCTGGAGCAGGCGATGCGTATGGCGCTGGCGCCCCCATGGAGGTCGCGCCGGCAGACCCAGCGCAGAAGCCCTTGTATCTGTGCAATCCGTTCGTCAAGGCTGCGCTTGTCAAGGGCAGCTTCAAGACCATCGTGCGTCTCCCCAACTACGTGGACGTGAACGAGTGGGTCGCGGTCAATAGTACGTCTACCCATCCCTGCCGTCAGTCTTGAGTGCACTGGGAGCTGATGCGGATTATTGATCCAGTTTATGAATTTTACAATAATCTGAATTTGTTCTATGGTGTGCTGGCAGAGACTTGTACCGCTCACTCTTGTCCTACTATGTCTGCTGGTCCTGCGTACGTTGCCCTGTGCCATCTGGTCACGCGCCCCATTCAAAACTAACGCACCCTTTTCTTTTTCTTTATCGCGTAGCCTGGACTACCGATGGATCGATCAAAACCGGAAACAAGTAAAGCTCCCCGCGCCCACGTACATCGACTACGTTATGTCCTGGGTCCAGCAAACTCTGGATAACCCCAAGGACTTCCCCACTAAAATCGGTTTGTCCCACGTCTCTTTGCTGTCTACGTCCCCGCCTCTCACCTCACATCTACCGTATCCGCCATTCTAGGCGCAGACTTCTCCCCAACCTTCCCCACGACTGCCAAGCACATCTACCGCCAGCTTCTCCGCGTCTTCGCCCACCTCTACCACGCACACTACAACACCGTCCTCCACCTCTCGTCCGAGGGCCATTTCAACTCCCTCTTCGCACACTTCCTTGCCTTTGGAAAGCAATACGATCTTTTGGATGTCAAGGATATCCACGGAGGGTCGGGCGGCGCCGTCGGTGTAGGCGAATTGTGGGAAAAGTGGAAGGAGATGGGCGTTTTGGAGGCGTAAAGCATAATGAGCGGCTTCGTTCGGGCACGCACCCCTCTACTTTTCTTCGCTCACATATACTTGGGATTTTTTTGTGTGATATGATGAAGACTAATACGCCTTTCACGGTTTCTTTGCACTCTTCAATCCTGTAAAGCTCGCTGCAAGCGCAAAATAGATATATCACGCTTGGAATCGGATATCGCGTGGGGTGCGCTGGAATTCGGACGCTAGCTTGTATTGATGCGAGGAGTCTGACATCACGCCAGACGTATGTCTATTCAAGGTATCTAGATGCGGACCGTGGTGTTTTCCTTCTTCATCACGTCGTGTAGATCTTGTTCTGTGTAAGAGGCGTTAGTTCAAAGCTGAAAATGATGTGGACCGTCACCGACGTACGCATGCCCCAAACGTGAGCTCGAAGATCGAGGAACTCTGTGCAACGAACAGAAATCAGCAGTGTACTCGTTACAACACAGTTCTGAGTGATGAGAGGTTCGCTTACCGAGGTGTAGACCATCCTGATGGAGTATGTGGTTAGCGGTTGGCGGGAAGGGCAAAAGGCATGTAAGATAAACGCACGTATGTCTTTTTGAGCTCTGCGCGGAGCTTCGAGACGTCCTCTTTCGCAGCTGTGCTGTCCGCCAGCGCCTTCAGGTCCTTCTCAACAGCCTCGATCCGCTTCACGTGCTCTGATACCTGCGCATCAATGGAACCTTCAGCAAGAGTTGAGCTACAAAAAAGACAGAGCGCTACCTTTTGTGTGCTGGATTGCAGCTCCTCCACGCTCGCCTGGAGCGTCGCAGACGCCTGCTTGTACTCTTCCAACAAGTGGTACGACGCAAAAGACGCCGCCAGTGAGAATCCGAGTAAGAAGCCAAAGATTCTTTCAACGATAAACAGTTAGGCAGCCGTGTTAGCAGAGTGGCGCGCGCGAACGCACCCTCCGCGAACAGCGCCCACAGGCCGCTTAGGTTTGACGGTGCCGACGTCTGCTACGGGTGCGACGGGTGCGACGACCGGCTCGACGGCGGCGCGTGTTACCGCCGAGGAGTATAACGAGCGCGCGGTACTGGTGCTGGTGTGCCGTGCTGTTGCAAGTGGCACTCGGCGGAGGACGAGGCGGGCGACCATGGCGAGGTGAGTGGTATATACCGTATGCGTGGGGGATGGGAAACGCAGAGGACTGTTTGGACACATTTACATTTTGATTACATAATGTCGCTCAATATTGTCGGTGCTGCGATCACCAATATTAATTCAACACCTGACCAGTAGCCAAAATCAATGCTTAGGAGGCCACCGATGTATACGTATACCTGCCTAGTACTGTATGCCTGCAATCGCTGCTCAAACGCTCACGGGAGAAGCCCACCCTAATGGAATGCTTCAAGTAGCACTCTAGTAGAGAACTTGGCGGGTCAGTGGCTCAGGATAAAGTCCGCGAGCTGGATAGCGTGGATTAAAGCTAGATGTGCCTTCAGCTTCAGGCCTCATGCGCGGATGCCGACTTGTCCCGGAGTCTGCCACCAAGGGATGGACTGATGGCGTTTGAGGGGCTCGAGGTTCTGATCGCGTCAGTAATTTCGGTTTTGTTACGTATGGAAAGCAAATGCGTTTGGATTCGTTGAATTCGGTACTTGCGAATTCACCCTTTGCAAACAGCGCCGATCAGTCGTTGGGGCTTGGAGCGGCCGCGAGTGCGACGACGTTGACGAGCTCGACAGGTACGTTGCAAATATATGACATAGCGGGCTTGCTGTATAGGTCATATTTCCCGCCGCTACAAGTGCGCGGAAGACCAACCTACGTAAACTGAATGTTGTTGGTCTTATTTACTATTACATAGCATGGTCCAGGACACGCTCGCTAGCGTGCGGGTGCGACGATATTAGGGGTGTTGTATGTAAGCAGTATAGTGCTGAGCGCGGAATCTAGACCTCCTTGTGTGTCTCGATAACCTGATTCTCCAGATTCGCCTGTATTTGAGCTGCAGAGAGCACTGGGCCCATGCGTGCCCCAGTTATGGCTGCGGCAGTCGTGCCAATCTTTGCAAAGGCAGGTGTAGGTCAGCTTGACGCATTTATATGACCTGTGTATAGATAGGGACCTACCACTACAGCTGGCCAACAAAGCACGCTGAAGCAACGAAGTGGATCAAGGATTAAAAAGATCAGATGGGCGGGCTGAGGCACTTTCGTAAAGATATACGCACTTTCCTTGAGTCCAGACTAGGGGGAACGGGAACCCATTGAGTAAGAAATTCTCGGAAGAGAAGGACACAGGGCGGGGCTTACCTTGACGGCCATAACCAGCCAAATGCAGCACTAGACAGGTCGCTACGTCGCGGGCGGGGTTTGTGGCTATATTTGTACTCCGATTGTCATCTTCGAAGCACAAAAGCAGGGGTAAAACAGACGCGCACAAAGATGGCCCACCGTATGATAAAACTCAAAATAAAGAGTCATGAATGCGCCCGGTCGGAGTGAGGTAGGATTGGGGATGAACCAGCTCTGCCCCAGCACGAGGATAATCTAAGACCGAGATTATTAATCAACGTAGCTCTCATCGGGGGCTGGCTGCATATTACCGGAAGGGTCATATGTCTGACTGCAAAGCAAGGGTGTTTAATGGGTATATGGGATGAAGGATACATTGCTGTCACAAACTTAGTGAAAGAGTGTTGAAGAGAGAAGGTGAATCGTCCGGGGCGTAGTAGATTGCGGTAAAGAATTTCGCAGAGCCGGGAACGGTGCGAATGCCCGGCCCTCCCTACAGAACATGTCAGACCTAAACCTTGACGCTTCGTATCAAAGGCCCAATGTGCTGACCTCGAATGCGTCTATGGCTGGGGAATAGTATGCATAAGCAGCAGCGGCGCCTAGAAGTGCTCCCGTAAACTGCATTGCCAAGTAGATGGGAACTTTCTTGGGGGATAGCCGCCCGGCGGAGGCCAACCCTATAGTGAGCTGCAGCACGAATGGATTCAGAAGGGACAGGAAAGCGAGAAAGTGCGTGCGCGCTCACGATTGGGTTGCCGAATCCCCCTGAATGAGCTCCTATGTAGAGACCTGCCATAGGTCCCAGCATACCTGCGTACGCGCTAAATGGATTCCGGCCTCTCTCAATCAGTCCTTCCTGTCAGGGAAAGAACAAGGCTCGCATTTGGGTCGCAGATGGAGTGGGTCAATGGTACGTACCGATAGCTGACAGCCGAACATAATGAAAGCGACGGTCATAATGAAAATGCTCAAAAACTCCGCCCAGTAGGTGGTTTTCAGGGCCCAGATGCTGCGGAGTACATTTCGAAGCTGGGAGGCCGCTTTGTCGATGATAGGAGGCATATTCTCGGAGCTCAGAGTATTGGGAGCGTAATCTCGAAGATTCTTCATCTTGATGTTGCGATGGAAAGCTTGCTATTTGCACGCAGCCGGACTGGCTTTTAAAGAGAGGGCAGGGGGAAAATGCGCATATAGCCAGCTTAAGGTTTCAGTTTGCCGGAGGTCGGAACAAGTTTGACTCTGGCAACGTTATGTCACCGCTTAAAACGTCATGCATAGATGTGACGTGACCAAGTGAATAGACATGTCTTATCAGTTACAAAGCTTCAGTTTAGAGATATCTAGAGGGTTTGAAAAAAATTGGTCGAGGTCTTCGAGGGTTGATCGAGTCTTCGGCGCTGGTAATGAGACTCAGAGACATATAAAACAAGAGTATTGGGGTTGAGAAGCTCAAAAAGTGTGATGTTATGGGCGAGCTTCGATTTTGCGATCCGTCTTGTTTTGAAAAGGGGGAAGTGCTGAAGTGCTGAAGCACGGCGTTACACGAGATCGAGAGATATAAACAAGATTCTGTTTGTGTCTGTGGTGTGAGCTAAATAGCGTAGGTGATAGAAAGACACGGTAGCTGTAGGCGGACGTGTAGCACAGTGAAATCCTAGGTCGCCGTTTTGATGTCCCGCGAGGACTGATTCTCCAGATCCCTTTCAAGATCGATTGAATCAGACACCCGTCTGCCGGTACCCATGATGCCTGCCGCCACTACGCCAATCTTTACAAAAGTACATGCGGGTAAACCGAATAAGTAAGGCTAGTCCATAAACCAACAGGGACTAACCAATGTAACGGGCCAGTAAAATACGCTGTAGTCACCACAGGAAGTTGAAGGATATTAGAAGGGCTCATTCGAGCAGCTTTTCGCAGAGAGCCCTACCTTCCTTGAGTCCAAACTAAGGTGGCCGGGGGCTATTGAGTAAGACGCACCAGCAGCTGGGACACAGATTGCACGCACCTTGGCTGCCGTATCCCGCCAAATGTAAAACCAGACAAGGCGCTAGGTCCCGAGCGGGGTTCATGGCTGCATGTATATACAAGTGATCAATCTTGGAAGACAGAAATTGAAAGGAAAATGGACACGTACACAGACGGCATACCACATTCGGAATAAAGAAGTAAAGGGGCAAGATTGCAACAAGGAATGGCACGGCCTGAGGCTCCGCGTTGGTCAGTATGCTTTGCACCAATACCAATATGGACTAAGAGGGGGATGTTAATGGGTTTAATGTGGGAGAGTGGCTATATATTACATGGATAATTATATGATTGACTACGTAAAACACGCTTAGTGCGTATATGAACTGGCGAAGCACGGTGACGAACTTATGGGAAAGCTGATCAATCCGAAAGGTAGGATGTCTGGCACGTAGATGGAGGTAAAGAACACCGCAGATCCGGGAACGGTGCGAACGCCTGTGCCTCCCTAAAAAGGCGTTAGATGTGGACTTTGAGACATCGGCGTTGTAAATACTCACCTCATATACGTCCACTGCTGGGGAATAGTACTCGTATCCCGCCGCTGCGGCTAGAAACGCCCCTGCAAATTGCATGGCGAGGTAGCTGGGAACTTTTTTGTGGGATAGTCGACCAGCGGCGGCCATTCCCAAGGTGAACTGAAGGAGAATTGGTTCAGAAGGAACAACTTGGAAGCCGGAATATAAGCAGCCCGTCGCTCACCACTGGGTTGCCGTATCCCCCTGAAGATATTCCCATGCAAAAGCCTACTATAGATCCCACTACAGCCACGGTTGCAAAGAATCCGTCATCTCCCCCAAGAAGGCCTGCCTGCGAGGCAAAAAAAAAGGCTCCAATCCGTGCTACGAGGCCAAGTCGATTCGAAATAATTACCTGACAGCCGCCCACGATGCAAGCCAGGGTCGTGGTGAACGTACTCAAGAATTCCGCCCAGTGGGTGGCTCGTAAAGCCCATATTTTATGGAGTAGATTCGGGCCCCCCTCGTCGACGTTCGTTTTCTCTGAGTTGAAGCGGCGAGTGTTGGAAGCTTGCATCATCTTGCCGCTGAGGCAGAGGCAATACTTTCTTTCTCTGGAGAACGCAGGATAGGCAATATCTGAGGAGATGGGGCAGCAAGCACTGGTACTAGTGGTACTACATAGTGAGGCGAGATAATATTAATGTTCCACTTAAAGGTCTGAGTATGCTGACTCATACTTGCGCTTACGAATCCCGATTGGAGTTGTGTACACGTGTTGTTGACTGTACTTTGAGGTTGGACTTCAACGCGCGGCGCTCAACACTCAAAGTACTTGCTCAACACTCAACGCTCAACGTTCGACGTTCGACGGTGGCAGCACGACGTTTGCAGCATCCCCTTTCTTGCACGCAATTGACAGCGCCCACTGGCGATGAATACGCGCCGAAGGTCAAGACAGCTGGCGGCAGCAGCAGCTACGGCAGGCACCGAAGGAGTGGAGCAGGACACTTCCTCTCAGTACACTGTCGACCTGGACGACCCCGCTTCGTCTCTCTCCGCAAAATTCTCGCTTTCGTTCCCATCCGACTTTCCTCTGGAGCGCCTAAAATCGTATCTTCCCGCTGTATCTCTAGCAGCGCCCACGCAGGATGACATTCTCTCAGTGTACAAATATATACTCGACCACGGAGCTGGTCTAGAGGACGCGAATCGGGCGCTGGACGAGTCTCGGGCAGAGGTGGTCAAGAAGGAGGTCGAGCTAGATCAGGCGCTGCAAGATCATGAATCTATAGTCAACGAGCTGCGGTCGTCGGTGGAGGACGTCACTCGGGAGTTAGCGCAGGTGAAGCTTGAGAAGAGTGAACTAGGTGCGTGTAACATATACACGGTGTTTTTGTCGCCCTTTTTCTTTGTCTAACTGTAGCCACTTCTTTTCGCCTTGAATAATTTGCCACCCCGCCCATCTAGCTGCTGTGCGGTCTACCTTGGAATCGCAGCTCGGCGCGTTGAACAACAACCAATCCAGTTCCAGTGCCGAGCTTGACGCGCTCCGGCGTCGTGTAGAGGATAGCGACCGCGAGAAGCGGGATCTTGTCTCTGTAGTCAACCGCATGCGGGAAGACGGTACTCGGAGAGAAGGTGCGTTAGGCCTGTCAACCGCCAGCCTGCTCACTGCGCTCACCAATAGTTTCCACAGAGGAGATTGACAGTTTGCGATTGCGCCTCAAAGAGACGCGGTCCGAACTCCTAACTGTTCAATCTGAACTGACCGAGATCCGCTCTGGTACCACTACTGCCCAGGTAAGCCTTTTGGCATGTGCACACTTGGCCCGCCTGACGTTCACGACCTCAGTTCCAACGTCAAACACTTGAGCAAGAAGTCGAACTGCTCAAGGGAGAGAATCAGCGGTACAAGGAGGAGCTTGATACGCTGTTGGAGACATCCTCAAAGGACAGGCGCGAAAAGGTCGGATGCTTTCACGTAATATAGCTTGCAAGCCTTTGACCGTATTTCTACTCTCATTTGTAGCATGCTTCTCTAGTGCAACTGCAGTCACAGTACGACTCCTTAAGCCAGACTCACGAATCCAAACTCGCCACCCTCCAATCCCTTCAAAAGGCGCACATCGAGCAAACACAGAAGCTGACGCAAACCCTCCAGAAGGTATCTGAGCTTGAATCCGACCTCGCGGAACAGGCGGCTTCCTTCCGCAACGAGTCTGCCACACAGGCACGACTGAACGAACTCCATAACCGCCGGAATGAGCAGCTTACTAATCGTCTCAAAGATGTTGAGCAGGAATGGGAGAAACTGCTGAGCAAGGCAGAGGACACGGAAGAGCGCTTGAAGGAGCAGGCAGCGCGGGAGAGGCAGCGCGGCGACGAGTTTGAGCGCAAGTATGAGGAAATGCGCACGGTTGTCGAGAAATTCGGCACGGGCGAGTTCATTCCAGGTGGACTTGGCGGTAGCGTGAGCATTTTCCCCGGCACTCCAGGCGTGTCTGGCACACCACGAACACCAGGCTCGCTCTCGAGGATGAGCGACGCTAGCTTCGCGCTCAGTCCTACTGCTCATGCCGTCTCGCAATTCCAGAAGGGTGGAAAGAGCTATACGGAGGTGTACGCTGAGTACGTGCGGGTTTCGGATGAGCTCGTGGAGCAGAAGAAGGAAACGAGGAGGTTAGAAGAGGCGCTACAGCAAGTTCTTGCGGATATCCAAGAAAGGGTGAGCCTGCAAGACCTTGACCGTCGTCTGCCTACCGAAATTTCACTAATCCAACTTTTTCATCAGGCTCCAATCATTGCCAACCAACGCGAGGAGTATTATCGCATGGCCGCCGAAGTCTCCCAGCTCGCTCGCGCACTCGAGGAGCGAGATGAATATGCCAATCAAGTTAATGCCTCCACAAACGAGATTTCTCGAGTGAAGAAGGAGAACGCTCTTTTGCAGCGACAGTTGTCGGACCTCGCTCGACAGGTTCAGGGCCTTACGCACGAGATCAGCATTCGGGATAACCCTTCGCTGGCTAGTGTTGAATTTGACGATGCTCCTACCGCTCCGGACGCCACGGATTCTGACCGAGTGATCACGGACAATCTGGTGCTGTTCAAGTCTCTACCGGCCCTCCAAGAACAGAACCAAAGATTGTTGCGGACTGCGCGCTCTTTGGCCGCGCAGTGGGAAGAGCGCGAGGAAGCCTTCAAGGCCGAGCTTGCCAAGGAGGAGAGCGCCGCTCTCGCAGAAGCAATGCAAGCCGTGCAGGAGATGGAGGAGGAGCTGCAGAGGCAGAAGACCATCGCCGCGACGCACCAGAAGGAGCGGGACATGTACCGGAGCATGCTGGCCAGGCGAGGGCGGGGCGAAGATGGCGCGGGTGCGATGGAGAACGGGATCGAGCACCTCGCGTCTTCGACTGGCTCTGACTCTGGCCCAAATTACAAGCAGTTGCTGGAGGAGCAGACCAAGCTGTTCGACGCGTTCAAATTGGAGATGGGCGTCGATGCGAAACAGCTCAAGGAAGATCTCTTGGCGGCACAAAGAGAGGCCGGGAATCAGAGCGCCAATCTCGCCAAAGCGAAGGCGCAGATTGAATTCCTCAATGGTGAGATATTCTCTCGCTCGTTATCACCAAACAAACATATGGACTTTTTTTCCTGTCTAGAACGCATGCGTATCAATCAAAGCTCGGCCGAGATGCAGGCGCGCGAAACCGCTAGTCTTCAGAAGCGCAATGATCAGCTACAGACCGCCGTCAATCGTGCCGAGCTCGCCATGCACCATTCGGAGGAAGCTTTGTCAAAACTCCAAGTTCAGATGGAGAGGTCGCGAAATGAGAATGCCAACCTTCGCGCAGAGAAGGACCTCTGGAAGGTAATGCACCTCGTCATTTAAACATACGCTTAATCAGAACTCATGGGGCAATTATGTAGAGCATTGAGGCTCGTCTCACGACCGAGAACAAGGAGCTTGCAAAAGAGCGCGCGCACTTGAGCGATCTCATGCGAAATGTCCAGACAATGCAGGCAGAGCTCGAGCGCTCAAGCGACAATGACAAGCGCCGACTTGCGAGTCAGCTCGAAGCTCTCGAGACTCAAAAGTTAGTCGAATGCATCCGCTTCCTTTGGTGCATGATAATAACCTCGATTACCGCCGTTTTAGCCATGATCTTAGGACACAGCTCTCGAAGGAGCACGATAATATCCGGCACATCTCCCTGCAACGTGACCTCGAATCGAAGGAATTGCGCGAACGCATCGACCGTGTTGTAAGTCTTTCATGTCTTGTCTGTTCTGCACGGCTTTTGAATAATTCATTGGGTTTGTAGTCCAAAGAGCTTGCTACTGCCCGCGAGGCGCAGCTTATTGCCGAGACCAGCCAGAAGCATCTGCAGACCCGCGTCGATGACCTCGTTAAGCAACGTGAGATGGTGGAAGAGAAACTCTCGACGTATCAGCGCCGATCAAGCCTGCATGTTGCTGGTGAGGCATCCACATCGGAAGTAACACAGAACGTCGAGCAAGAGCTGCAGAGTGAACTTGCCGAACTTCGGTGAGTAAAAATTAGCTGCTCGCTCGTCTTCATAGCATATGCTCATTCGCATTTTTATTTAGTGCAACCCTGAAGGCAGCTGAGATTGACCTCGAGAGCGCCCGCTCTCACGTGGAGCAATACAAAGCGATTAGCCAGGCCAGCGAGGAAGCTTTGAGCAGCATGAATGCTACCTTTGACCAATTCAAGTTGGATACTGAGAAGCAGCTTGCCACCAAGACGGTCCGTGCAGTATCACTTCGCCTGATCTTTTTTTCCCATACTTACGCGTGCTCATAGGCGGAGTTGGAATCTCTGCAGGTGCAGCAGCAATCTATTCAGGAACAACTCATGACGCTCTCGAACGAGAATACGACACTGCATCAACAGCTAGAGTCTCAGCGCATCTCATTCGAGAAAGATAAGAAACTTCTCGAAGAGACGATCGCTGATTTGAGCACCGTCGAGGAGAGAGCACAGACTGTGCAAGTTTCGGTACAAGACGAATTGCGCAAACAAGCCGAATTAGCTCAAGTGAGCGCGCCTTTTTTGTTACCACTCACCCTTTCTCAAACTTTCCCCGTTTAGCTTGCCCACGAGAAATACGAGAAGGAGCTGATGGCGCATGCAGAGGCGGTCAAGACCGTATCCCAGCTCAAGCAGCAGCTTGCTGATGCTCAAGCTCAGGCCCGTGATAACCATACGGCCGCTGAAACGGCTCGCGCTAACCAGTTGAGCTCTGAGGCTAGCTGGAAATCTCAGAAGGAGACCATTGATAAGGAGATGTCCGACTTGAACGCTCGCTGCCGCGACCTTACCGAGCAGAATTCACTTCTCCACAAACATTTGGAGACGGTAAACGACCAAGCAACTCGGATACGCCAGGCGGCTGACTCTGCCTCCGCCAATCTGTCAAATGCTGAGATCCAAGGCGCTTCGGACGACACTATCTCGGAACTCCGGGCTGTTATTTCTTTCATACGCCAAGAGAAGGACATTCTTGAGCTTCAGCTCGACTTGAATAAACAGGAAAACAGTCGTCTCAAGTCGCATGCCGAGCAATTGGCTCGCTCTTTGGACGAAAGCCGCGCACACCTATCGAAGGTATAGCTTGGCGCTCTGCGAAGTTTGAATACCCTGCTTATGCAATTTTTTTGTAGGAGCGCGAACGCGCCGCCCAATCCGCCGCCTCGACAACCGAACACGAAGAGCACCTGAAGAAGATTGAGCAGCTCAACATTCTCCACGAGAGCAACACCCAGCTTCGCTCTAAGAACGAGAACAATGAGAAGCGCATCACCGATCTCGAGGCGAAGCTCAAGCAGGCTACGGCCCAATTGGAACCGGTTCAAGCTCAAGTCCGTGCAACGCAAGCCGAGCTCGAGTCACGCCTTCAACAGCTAAAACTCGCTGAGGAAGACAACCAGCGCTGGAAGTCTCGGACGCAACAAATCCTTCAAAAGGTACCGCGATCTTATTGTTAGCGTGGCTGTCAATTACTCACCCGTGCCGAATTTTGTAAAAGCATGAGCGAATAGATCCAACCGAATTGCAGAAGCTGAAGGAGACTCTCGAAAAGGTCGGGCAAGAAAAAGCCGAGCTGGAAACTCAGCTACAGAACGAAAAGACTGCGGTTCGTTTCTTTATCTGACTTTGCCCGTCACTATAACTGACCGGCTTTGGTGTAGGCGGCAGCCTTCAGAGAGGCAGTCAAGGTCCACAGAGATTCATACGAGAAGCTAAAAGGCGAGACGGGGGTCAGGTTTAATCAGTTCCGAGCAGAGAAAGCAGCGGTCGATTCAGCGCGGCAGCAGCTGGAAATTCAGGTCCAAGAGCTTTCCCAGAAGCTTTCCGATATTCAAAAATCGGAGACGGAAAAACAGCAGAAGCTCGAGCAGCTCAATCGCGATAATGCCGTTCTGAGCATGGAAAAAAAGCGGCTGCAAAATCAGCTTGACGCTGCCGGCAAGGCCACCGTTATTCCCTCGGAAGATGGGGCAGCCGTGAGTACTAGGTTTTTTGTTACTGTACTGTTGTTAACTTTTTGCCCAGTCCTCGATAAAGGCAGAGCGAGACGCACTTCTTGCCGAGAAGGATCAGCTAGCCAAACAGCTCGCTGAGAAGGACGGGGTATTTGAGGCGGAAAAGGTCAAGCTACAGGCCGAGCTGAAAGAGCATAAGGATTTGGCTATCGTAAGTGTCTATATTCCACCGAAGCGATATACGTTGATTAAGAGCCTGTTCAACACAGAAACGGTTCAATGAGAACAAGCGCATATGGGTCGAAAATGTACGTCCGGATATTGTTCAACCATTCTTTCTTGCGAGTCAAGCTTATTCATACTCTTATCAGAAACGGAATGCGGCCGAACTGGCGGCCCTCAAACAAGCCCAAGAAGCATCGTCCTCGACGTTACCTAAAGACGCAGAGGAGACTATACGCGAGCGTGTCGCAGCTGCCGCGGCTCAGCAGGCTATCGAAAAGGATTTGGCCGTTCAGCAAGCGGTTGCTGCTGCAGAGGCCAAACTGCGCGCCGAGCTGCAGAGTGCCACTGCCCAACCCGGCGGATCGACGAAAGCAGAGCTAGACGCCATCGTTGCCAAACATGCCGAGGAGATCAAAGCCCTTGAAGCTCGGCTGAGTGCGAAGCATGCCGAGGAACTCAAAGCAGCGCTAGCAGCGGCCGTCAAACCCGATGTGCCAGCCGCCAAACCGAGCAGCCAGGAGATCGAGGCAGCCGTAGCGGCTCGGTTGGCGGAGATTGAGAAGACACGCGCCAGTGAGCAAGAGGCGGCGATCAAGGCTGCGGTGAGCGCGCGGGAGAAGGAGCTCAAGGACGCGCATGCAGGGGAGATTGAGAAGGCGAAGCAAAGTGAGAGGGCGATGCTAGAACTGGGTAACAAGGCGAAGGACAACCAGCTCAGCAAGCTGAGGAACGACAAGGTCGAGCTCGGGCGGCAAGTCGCGGAATTGCAAGCCAAGCTGGGAGCACCGTCTGCTAGTGCTGCGCAGACGAGCAGCGCGCCTGTTCCTAAACCGGCCCCCGCGCCGCCCGGCCCTGCGGGACTCCCTCAGAGAGTCGCAGGGCTCCCCCAAACACCTATGCCGATGAGGGGACGGGGACGGGGCGGACCTGTGCCTCCTGGGCGAGGACGCGGAAGTGCGATTCTGGCAGCCGTAAATGCGACCAACCCTGGTGCCGCGAGCGGTTCCGGCAGTCCTACCACCTCCACTGGCACAAGCTTCTTGGGAGCGGCCGCGAACGCTGCAAAACGAAGCATCGACGAATCCGAGACCTCTCCAGGTGGCCCGGGAGGCGAGCTTGCAAAACGCATGCGCGTCGCACCACCCGTCGCAATCCAGCGAAATCGCCAACCGGCCCCTGGTACACCGCCGCCTGCTCTTCCGTAATTGTCTTGCTGTAGAAATATCTCGCAAAAATTGCAAATTTGTACATTAGCATACATGCTTTCCTTATATTGTTTCAGTGTTAGAATTCAGTACTTTTTGATGCACCCGAGCAACGATAGGTCTGGCGGTTGCATAGTTGAAACACGACCTGCCACTAAAATACAAGCATATCTGGACGATTATTCGGCTGAATAAATGGAAAGCCGCACGTTCGGGATGAAGCGGCCTCAAGGTGGGGTAAGAATAGGAGACATGTGCCCATCGGTCAAGTCGCCCATTTACTCCTTAGCTCCCACAAGAACCGCTCGATATTGGCTTTCGCCCCCCTCTTTGCTTCATCCGAAATATCGAGCTCATCGAGCGCCGCGGGGTCGGTAGTGAAGGGATCAAACTCAAGGATCTCTCCATTGTTCGTCGAAACAGAGAACATGGAGGCAACAGACGCAGAGCGTGCAAGAACAGGGCGAATTGAAGCATGAGAGCTAGAGGCAAACAAACGGGACCCGCTGTTTGGTGGAGGGAGAGAGCTCGTGGCAAGAGCGGGATCTCGACGAATCACAATACTGTTCGTTCGCCGGAGCGTTCGCGACGGCTGATGGGTACTCGATCCGCTGATTTCCAGATTCTCGATGTCAGGTAACTCCTCGACGCTTTCTAGATGGTCGTCTGCGAAAGGCACGATGACGGGCGAGCCGTTGGCACTCAAGAGCGACTCATTGCGCCGGGCGATACGCGGGTAGGCTGGAGTCTTTGAAGGCAGTTGTGGGTTGAATTCAGGTATGGACGGAGGTCGATGTGACGAGCCCGCTACCGGCTGGGACAGGGTACGCTGCATCGATTGCCTAACCGCCGAAGGCCGACTCTGTGATGAAGGGCGGGAGAAGCGAACCTAAGTTGCAACGTCACGTTTTAGTACGAGGCAGTAGCTTTGAAGACGTTTTCTGCAAAACATACCGTTGTTGGTGTTTTGTTGGAGCGATCTGGCACGCCAGATGGCATACGCCGTGCGCTTGGAGGGGCTGCAAGACTTTTCTTTGGTGTCTGCTGGGCCTTTCGTGCTGTTAAATACAATCAGCCAGATTCGTCGATAGCGCAGGAGCAAAACCATACCGTTCTTCAGAGTTCTCCAAGACTCGTCTTCTGGAAGTTCATCGCCAGCAGTCGTCTGTTTTCTATTGAAGAGATACCATTAGACAACATTCTCGTGTCACTACCTGAATAGAGCCGCGCACCTTTTCCGAGCAGATGCAAGGATGTCAACCTCGAAACCCTTCTCCATCATAACTTTCGTAAGTCCCTGTAAACACGCGTGGATGTCGCCGTTGTACTTGTCTCCAAATTCCGCCATGGTCATTGGACGGAGGGCGCGAGGTATGCGCGTGATTTCGGTCTCGTGTTGCATGAGAAAATTATCGAGAACATCGCGCAGACGACTTTGAAATCGTCGAACTCGATCTTCGACTGGCGAGACGCGTGTTCAACGAGGTACCAGCTGACGATACCGGTATAAGAGCGCGTACCTTCAAGGTCAAAATTGGCTAGGAGCTGGCTCTTCTCCTCCGCCGTGTAGCGCTGTGTCTTCCGTCCTTTGGGGGTCTCCATCGTCGCGGGTGCCGTGGCGCGTTCTACACGAAGAGCTGGTGGTGAGTTGTTCGCGTGTTGGCGTTGCCGTGACAAGCAGACGCCAAAGCGTCACAGATCACGTGCATGGCCCACCACTCCGCCAAGCCGCTGAAAAGCGCTGAGCTTTTTTGCCAGCGACAAGGTTTGGAAGATCGACTCGTACTAACATGATGTCTATGTACCGTAATCCCTTAAGTTGAACCCCATGAACGGAGACGAGGGTTCCTGCCGAGTCGGTACCCCTCTTCCTCGAGTGGGCGGAGCATTGCAGCTCAGGACCTGCAAGCGATCTCGCAAGCGGCACGTACTTATAGGAAATAGCACATACATATCCGTCAGCCATCACGGTCCTCCTATAGCCGGTAGAGTCTAGCGAGCAACGTTGGACAAAAACAAGGAGCCAATTGCCCTTAAATTTAATGCAGGCAAATACCATCTATATACACTACATACTGCGGCGCGATACAATGTGATGATGCGAAACATGCACCAAGGAGTACACCAGCCAACCAAAAACAAGAGACAGTTAGATGAAGAGATTATGCGATGAGATCAGCCAGGAAAGAGGAAATGAAAAGAGAAAAATATAGGTTGTTATAGAGGGGATTGACATCAACGCTCTCTACGATGCTGATGTGACGTGAGGGGTAAATGGAAATGATGTGGTGTGCAGTAGAGGAGAAAGAAAAATTCAGGCCTTCTTTTTTAGGTCCGCCTCCCGTCTCGTGTCGGATCACAGATTATTTGGTAGCAAACCTGCTCAGCGCAACTTGGGGACCCTCCTCGTCCACAGGAGTGAAGGCCGTCGGCGGCGGAGACGACACCCCATTATCATGTCCACCCGACACATGGCGGTACGCCCCTCGTGCGCCAGGACCTCCCATCATGCCCTTCAGCGACGTGCTCGAGCTGCTCCCCGGTCGATCGCGCGAGTCTGCGAATCGAATCGAGCGCGCGGGCGACGAGTCGCGCGTATGGTATCCGCTCACTCGCAGTGCCGAGTTCCGCGGTCGCCCAGCGCTACCTCCCGTGCTAGGTCGGGGCCGGTTGCCCATATACGACGACGCGGCGGAGCCCGGCTCAGACGGCGCATTCCTCCCTCTCCCCCGGCGCTCCTCCTGCACGAGCGCGGCAGCGGCCGCGATCGAAGGCTCTTGGCTCTGCCCCGAATAGAATGGCGTGGAAGAACCCGATGGCGATTGTGCAACCAGAGGTGTGGGTGCGATCGAGACCTCGGTAGAATCGGAAGGCGAGGAAGAGCTGGATGGGCCCGCTTGGGATTGAGGCTCCGCCTGCTCGGCTTCCTCCTCCTTCCCCTGATCGTGCTGGTGGTGCTTCTGCGATGGATGCCCGAATAGCCTACTCCGGATGGAGTTCCTTCGACGACCCGTGGACCGAGACTTGATGAACACAGGCTTCACGACGCTCTTCTTGCTCTTTGGCGACCGTGATCTCGCCCGCGAGCCGTCGGAGTCAGCGGCAGAGTGCGGGGAAGCGAGATTGCCTTCGAAGGCCACAACCGGGGGGCCCCTGCCCTGGTGACTGTCATCCTTCCACTCATTCTCGGGGCTCTCCTCCCGCGAGCTAGCCGGCATCTCGGCAGGGATCTCAGCAACGGCCGGCTCGTCATGCTCTTTGGCTACCTCCTTCTCAGGAGTAGCGTCACCTTTCTCGGCAGCGCCGGTCGGAGTACCCTTCCCAGACTCGGCAGCACCATTACGAATAACCTCAACATCAACCTGCGGGACAGAAATGGGTAGTATCAAAAACACTGCACAAGAAAGCAAACACCCTCACATCGCTTACCTCCTCGCCGTCACCACGGTCGGTCTCGACGACAAGATCTGAGCCTTCTTTCCATTCTGTCCTGACCACGTCTTGGCGTTCCATAAGTGGGTACCGTGGTGTTTCGGGATATCGTGGCGTCTCCGTGCCCGAGCGAGCGCTGCGTCCGCTAAACGCGCTCCTCGCAGTACCACCCGTCCTCGTGCGGGTAAGCATCACCTTCTCGTTCTCGCCACGCTCAATGTCGTCCCTATCCCTGTTGATAACGATATCCTCCGGACGAGAAACTTTGCGCGTGTGTTGTGCCCAGTCGGGGTTGCCAGCGTCCATACTGACGTTGCGCGACCATGTACGGTGGATCGAATGTACGCGCTTGCCGAGAGAGAAGAACGGAATCGAAAGTCCGTCTATAAATGATATATCCTGATTTAGTAACGACGATCACCCAATGTAGAAACGCCATAAATACTCACGGACAGCAATAGAGCAGAGGACCATGAAGGCGACGATTGGTTGGATCGTCGCTTTCAGCATCTCCAGCTGGCCTTGGGGATGATCGAGATCGTGCACTTCGGGGAGCTTCTCGGCCGCCAAGGTCGAGATGAAGACGGCGCCGACACCCATGGGTCCGAAATGCCCGCTGAAAATAGCCTCGCGGAAGGTCTTGATCTCAGGGATCCACCTGTAGACAAGGATCATGCACGGCAGTCTTCGGAGCAAGAGGACGAGGAGAGCGATGACGACGAGACGCCAAGGCGACAAGCCGAGCTCAGGTGCCGTAAAGTCATCAAAGGGAATCCACGCTCCAATGTAAATGAAACAAGCGCAGTTGAAAAGGAGATCTGTACCAATAGGCCTTAGAGTGGCGCGAGTGCCGTGAGACCAGGAGGAATGACTCACCGATGACGTTTGAAAACTGAGACTCTTCAGTTTGCCTAACAAACAAGGACCGTTAGTAAGGGGGGATTAGTATGCGCGGATCGGAGTGGCCTCACTTGTTGAACCAACCTGAAGGAGAAATGCGTCAGCGCATTGTTCACGAGGAGCTAAAGGAAAATTCTTACCATCCCAAGCGAACGCACTGCCGCAGGTGAAAGCCGCCAGCAAATCATCGGTGCCAAGCAGCGTCGTAGCGCCGATCGCCAGCAATGCCAACGAAACATACTGGGCGACGAAACTCTGCCTATCAATCAGCTCGTTCCGCTCGCAGAACTTCATCAGATGCCTAAACGCATATCCTAAAACGGCGCCAAATACGACGCCTAGCAGTACTTCGTACACCCATGTGACATAGAACCAGTGGCCGATGGCCGACCTGGCAGAGTGTTCGGTGGAAAGATAGATGGCAAAGAAGAGGAAGGGGAAGGCAGCGCCATCGTTGCACCCCGATTCAGCGGCGAGAAGGTGCCGTAAATGTGCCGGAACGTGCTTCTGAGCGAATTTACCACCCACGACGGCGGCGGCAAGGATAGGATCGGTGGGTGTGAGACATGCGGCTACAGCCAAGGCGGAGAGGAAATTTAATGTGGGAACAAATGCATAAATAAGACCTGAGTTGTGGAAATGGGCATGTATACCGTTAGAATTGTAAACTCTACATGGCGGGTACGAGGCACTCACCGGCGGAGACGAGCCAGCCAACGGTCATGATAGGGCCGAGAAGCCAGAAGAGACTCTTCCAGTGCTTTAACATGTACTGCTTGGGGAGCTCAACACCGATAGCGAAAACGCCGAGAGCTAGGACAACGCGAGTAACTTCGAGAGTAATGGTATCGACGACCCCGTGGTCGTGTGCAGCCCAGCCCCGAGGATCGAATATACCCGCGCAGTAGGGGCCTGTAGGAAGTGAGAAATTTAGTTGGCAAAGCGTGGGTAGCGGAAAGACAGGCGGAGACGATGCGCACCAATAATTATTCCGAATAAGGTTGCCCATACGGCTTCGCCGATATATAACTGTCGAGAACGGATGAGTGATTTGTGCTGGGTAGCTAGTGGGGAGATCGCCGTACCCTGGATCTGATGAAGTAGGAGAACATGCCAAACTGTGGAGGGATATATGGGTCAACGACGCGAAAAAGAGAGGAGCGGGGATACTAACGAAGACGACGAAGCCGCCGAGGACGGTGTACGCCAGGTGGGGGGCGGTAACATCGAACTAGAACCTTTTGTGAGCTTTGGGCGGGGCGGGGACGTGGCGGGCGGGACTTACGGGGCGGAAGGCAGCGGGGGCCATGGTGGTGGAAATAAAGAGGTCGTGACGGTCGTGTCGGGGCGGCCGGGACGCTGGCCTGCGGGTGCGGACGGCGGTGGGGGTCTGGGTGAGGAAAAGCGGGCGGGTGGGAGTAGATATAGGAACGGTGGGGCGATAAGACTGGGATTATCTATTATTTCCTGTTTGCGGGCAGAAAAGAGCGAATATTGGACCCCGACTTCGAACGCTCGTCTCACTTCTCGGTCAGACACCATCGCTGCAAACTTTGGTTCTCGGATTCGTTGCCGAATCCGTATCCGGGCGCAGGCGTCATACACAGAAGCCGCCGCGGTGCCTGCATGCCAAAACAGTCAGATATGCTTAGTCATCCACGTGGACAGGGTCTGGGGCACCTGTCGCCGAGAGTGCCGTCACGTGGCCTGCTGCCCCTTTGGGCTTCTTCTTGTGCCAGTGCCTGGCCTTCCAAGCCCCACTCCACTCTCCACTCCCCATCCTCCACCTCAGCACCTTCCACCACCACCATCAGCATTGGTAACCTGCATTGATCACACACATATCTATCTACCTGGCACCAGAGTCTTTTGCTTACACCAGAGACAAGTGCTGGCTCCAGTACTGTGTCCGGCCTGCCCTGGCTTCTCTGTCAAATCCGTCTACCGCCCCCTCCTGGGCCCTTGCCAACGTTTCCAGCCTAAAATACTCTTCTTTCCCTCTCATTTCCCGTTTCAAACATACTTTCTATTCGCGCTTATCCCATTTGGGTCGCGTGCCTCATTCATTTTTTTTTGTGAAAAAACTCCCAAGCTCGGCAACATCTCTCTTGGCGGGCGTGACCTCTTCCTTCATCCCTCGTGACCGGGCGATCTCTATTCACCATCTCGACCGCGCATTCTTTCCAGCCCCACGACCCCCGTCATTGCCAGTCGTTCGGGCAAGGCGCATACGATCTTTGAGTTCATCGGGCTCTCTGCGCGCAGCCCGCACGCCACCCAAAAAGCCACCGCCGTTTTTCTCTTTGTTGCACAACTGCGTCTAGTGGCACTTCTCCCGGCTGCATCCTCCCATAATCCAGTTAGGCTTCAGGACATGCCGTCTCACTGCCTCAGGTTCAATACACCGATCGACTAGTTCAGTCTGAACAAACCATCCTTTTTACTCTAAAAAATTCGTTCGGTAAAAAAAAAACTAAATGAACCGAGGGTCGAGAAGGTGTCGAAATTTTCTTGCGGGTCTCCGATCAGGAAAGCGGAGAAGTTGTCCCACCAGCGATGTACATATGTAATCGAGGCCCGAGCTCAATCATCCACTTCCATCTTTATACTTCCTTCAGCAGCCGTCGTACTCGCAGACTGGTCACTGCCAGACAGTCCATAATTACCTGATGCCGACGCTGCTCTAATATTACCCGAGACCAGCGTCAGCGACGACGATCCTGTGCCGCGGGATGATCGATGCCCTCCAGGCTGTGCTCCTCCACTAGCATCCATAACCTTATTCGAGTCGTTATCAAGAAGGACGCCGACGCGCCCCACGCATCTTATCAAACCCAAACCTTTTCCGTTCGCGGCCATGCCCGAAAAGGCTGACGAGGACATGCCGCGGTAAACATGCGCAGGTGTAAGAAGCCGAGTCCCCGGCGGCGCACCTACGCCCACTCCACCAGGACGGTGAACGGCCTCGTGCGTCGTCCGTTTGGGGGTGGCTTTCCGCGCAATCGACAGCGTTGTCGAAAGTGCCGTTGCCAACGTTGTTGGATGCGCCGTCGTCCCCGACGTGAATGGTGACAGTGACAGCACACTAGAAGGTGCTAACTCCGGTGCTAGAAGGCTTCTACCACTACTACGCTCCACAGTTGATGTCGAAGCAGCGTCGATCGCGCACGCAACGATTTCTACGAGAAACCTCTCGGTCGCCATTGCCAGCGCGGCGTACGGTGCCAAAATCCGATCCACCTGCGCCGGCGTAGACCCCAGTTCGCTGATAGGAAACTCGCCGCCGCCCGAAGCGCCCTCCTTCCGCCCACCACAATGAAACGCAGGAAGTTGGAAACCAGATACCAGCGCTCTGATGGAAGTCGTCAGACTCGGGTTCGCAAGCGTCATAATTGTTCGCGCGGGCAGGGCGGAAGATATACGGGGCTTGTGAAGGTGTTGGTGTGGGGAAGGTGCCAAAGGGGTCGAAGCAGAAGAAGTTTCGCCAGGATTGGGTTGTATTTGTCCCGCGTCGGGGGTCGTCCAACACTTGATGTCGACCAGAGGCATTCGTGAGAAGAACGAGGGATCTGGCGAAGCACAGCAAATGGGTTTAAGCGACTTCTCTCCCCCTTCTTCTTTTACTCCGGGCACCCCAGATGCTGGTTGTAAAAATAGCACGGGTTTTCCGCATATCGCGCAATACTCCTTTTCGCTCAATGGTGACGCTGCCGGGGTGTCCTCGCTCTGAACAGCGCTATCCATTTGGCTCGGTGGGGGCGTTGGGCGGACGAAGACTCCTTCGATCTCCATCCATCGATAGACAAACGTCGTAGTAATAGTCGATAGATCTTCGTTATCCAATGTAGGGTCAGATGGCGCGTAACTTTGAAACGCTTTGTGCAAAAGGGAAGCGTGACGTTTCTAATCATGATCTGTATGAGTGACGAGAATAACATGGATGTGACAGGATATGGAACCCTCACCTCGATCGACTTCCGCCTTCCGGTGACATAAGACAAGACTTCTACCCGCGACTTCGGTAATGTGTAAGGAAGGGTCGGAGGTACCTTGGTCTTTACATCTACAGGGTGCGTATGATTATATCTCTTGACTGAAACTGACCCAAGCGGAAAGATAACGCACCTTCCATAGTCAGTGGCAGCTTCACAAGCAGTTTCTTTAATATTGGATGCACAATCACGGGCAATCCTATGAAACAACTGAAAAATGAGATGACTCGATGTCACTCTTGGACAGCTTAACATACGGTTCTCTGAGACTGCTGTCTCGACAGCCTTGGAACTTGGCGGTTCCAATGAATCCGGCGCCCTCAGTTCCGCTTCTCCTGATACCGGCGGAGCATCGTTCCACCGTAGGGGGGGCACATCACGTAATGGCAGGGTTGGTGTGTTCTTGTCCAAATCGACGTCGAGAATCTGTTCATCTCCCAGCACGGCCTTTCCTGCTTTGAAGGGATCGATCTGGATCGTCGTACATGAGCGGAAGTGATTCGAAGTAGAAAAATGTAGATGGTGAACGGACGTCGACCCAGTGTTCTATCTCCAGAGGTTTATTTGGCCCCGCCCAACGAAAGGTTACACGTGCTAGGAACGGCTTGTCGGTCGTCCGTCGGATTGCATAAGGAGGCTCCGTCAAGGTCAATGGATGCTCGAATATCGGCGGTTGAGTGACGCATGAGAATGTCACGTCTGTGAGAAAGGTGCTGACATGTTGACTCTGGGCATAGCCAAAAGAATAAATCGATGCAAAGGAGCAGCATTGGTAAGAGGGGACTCACATAAGAAGGCGATGTGACTGTGAGCATCCATTTGTGGGTATCTGTGGCTCGAGATGGATCGCGGCGCGCTTCGAAGTAATGATATATAATTAAAGCTTGCTGTATTGGTGCCACATACTCCATTGAGGGATAACTTACTCGCAGGTATCCATTGGCTCAAGTCAGAGATAATGACACGCCGTCTGATGTGGAATCGGCTGTCCCCCTCGCCCTCGGCGCCACCCTCCGGTTTTCCAACCTTATCCGCCTTTTCGCCAGCTGCAGATACGTGGGTGGCACTGTTCTCGCCGAGCCCTTCGCCGCCTTCGTGCAATATGCGAGACCAGCCAGTCCGCTGTCGTAGAGGCCGCTTCCATCTTCTCTTCGGATTATTACTTGAGAGATCATCGGTCCCAACAACATCGATGTCTCCATCAGGTTCGTACACGTGGATACAGCGCCGGCGCACTTTCTTTCCCAAGAAAGGTGCCAGTGCCGGTGTCTCTGCATGGTGTCCCAGCGTCCGCGATAAATGCGTCGCAGAAGGAAGAGGAACATTTTCCTCGGCCGCATTTATCGGCACATCTGCGGTCTGCCCATCAGCGGAGGGTAGCAATCCCACGGCACGCTCGAACATCCCCTTCACGCTAGGAAGCACGAATCCAGGGATCTGAACACCTGTCTGCTGCACCAGCTCGGCTTCGGCAGGATCAGAGACAATTATGCCGCAGTGCGCGATACATTCTTCATGTGTTCCTATAGGCCTCGCATGCGCTAGACGAACATGGTTGAGAAGGCCTTGTAGGGTGGGAAAGTTGAATCGTTGACAGTCTGGACAAGAGAGCCGCAGGATACCGCTGTCGTGTTTAATATAAAGTGTCTTGGCTTCTTCATTCTTTCGAGAGTGCTTGGTGCTCCTACGCGCTGGGGGCGGGTCTGGAACACTGGGGGTGGGTGTGCATCTCGTCGATGTCGTCGGCTGAGTTGATGTGTAGTGACATGATGTAAGCCCACCGATCGCATGGAAGGTTGACAACGCGGCACTTTCAAAGCGATTAGTGCAAGAACGTGGGCCGCCTCAAAAAATGGCAAATAAATTAATGGGTCAATGTCTGGGTGAACCCGTGCAATCACTCACCCTCGCTGGCCGAGGCAAGAACAAGCGTGTCTTTAACCAGCGAACCCCAAGCGATACGAGCCCGTGCCTCTTCTGCCCCTTTCTTCTTCAAGGCAATTTCCAAGTCGATCTGTTCAGAGAGGACACGGCGCGCAGTGCGAACTGTAAAAGGCCAATTTGAGCTCAGAACATCCTCGTAAAGAATAGTAAATTGGAGCACGTACGCACGTTGAAATTCGTCCCATGGCCTCTTGCGTTTCCCTAAAAATTTTCCTGCATCTTCTGTAAATTTTGGCTCCATGAGGACAATGTGGCACAAAAAGGTTGAGGGACCCTCAGAGATCGCGACGGAGTGCTTGTGATGGTCCGTTTGAATCCGACTCTGCCACCTTCATGATTCACTATCTACTCATCCACTTCCCTTCATGAGTCATCGAACCAGCAACTCGCCTCACTCTGCCGATTTTTGCGATCAAGTGCTCAAGCCTGCTCCTAAAGACTATCTATAAGCTATAGTCCGTTTAATTCTTTAGTGCGCCGACTGGGCACGAGACACGGGCCGTTGACACGTTGGCACTTGACCCCTGGGTGGCTGCTTTCTTACATCTGTGCCGAATAAACATCCCCTGGTGCACTGCTGAGTATGACAGCTGATGCTGGTCTCCTCGCATAGTCTTCTCAAAGATAGATTAGTAAAAAAAGATGAACAGAATGACCCATCGCGGCTACATCGGCGGTGGGGATTCGCCGCGGGATGCCCGTCTGCTCTGAGCCTTGAGATACTACATGGTAAGTCCTCTCTTCTCTATCGAATTTTTATTTCACACGGTCTCATCGAGCGGCGAATTTACTTCGCCTTACTAAAATCACTGCCCATTAGTATACCTGAGGCGTCGACTCTCTGAACGCGCTGTTATCAATTATCTTGCTACCCAGTCATACTCGCAGTCCCTCGCGCACGAATAATTCCCTGTGTTTGCTCGACTCAATCATCGAGCCTTACACACTGTGCGATCAATTCAATAGCGGAGCTCTGGCCTGGCAACTCGTCTCAAACACAACGTGAGGTGCAAATCTCGGGGGTTTTTTTTTCTACCGGCGCGAGGGCCGTAGCTAATTATGGGATAAATAGTCCGCTAGATCGAACAGAACTAGCGACTTCATTCCGAATATTGTCCACCTCTCGCGCCACTTCATCGACCTGTTAGTTCATCAAACCTTCCATGGTACTATACCCACCTCTTTTCTTGATGGCAATATGACATATCATGGATTCCTTGAGTATACACTTTCCGGCCTAACAACCAAGGCATCCTACGACTTCTTATGCCTTCGAAACCAGTCTGCTTTCTAGAAAGTTTGCTTTGGACGCGCCACAAAGGTCACTGCCAAAGTACGAAGCAAGTCCCAGGCCAAGGCCAAGTACTGTGAGTTTCCAGAATCGACGGCTGTGACAAGTCTTGCTATGGCGCATCCGTGAATAATACGGTGTGGAAGCTGCTTGGCGGAAATGTCCACGGTAGGTGTCCGGCTTATGAATCAAGGTATATTAATTTAGGATTCTCTTCGCTGAGCGAAGAGTCTTTCTTCCGCCAAGTACTATCCAACGAAAAAAGAACGACAACCACTGGCGCCGCAACGCCAAGATTACGGAGGCGCTATAATCTTGAATCTTGGATGTGGCAGTTAATGGAAGCTAGAACAGATGAACCATCGCAGTGAGGAGCAAAATTGATAAGAGTCAATCTCTCAAAGCTTGGAGCTGGGACTTCCATTCCGATCTGGGAGTGGTATAGTGAGTCCGGCCTGTGTGGAAACTGCCAAGATTTTCGCCTTGCTCCTCCAATCTTTATCGATCAGGCCCTCCGATCCAATGGAAGCCGGAGCTGTCCACACCTACTCATACACTGAATGAGCGTTGGTCATCGAAATTTCATCAAGCGGACACATACCTCCACGCTCTGGTCGTGCCGACCCTCTACAATGAACTTGCCGAAACTATAGAGTCCAACAGTGCGTGGAGCGAATAGCGGGGTGGGTGAAGAAAAAGCGTCCCCTAGTTTAAAATAGAAGTCCATACTAATCCCAAGGGTAGGGAACCAGCTATGCAGATGAAAGCAAGAAGAGTAGCGAGATTGAGTGAAGAACCAAAGTTTGATTCAACGTTTTGAAATTCCATACCCATTTCGACGACTGATAGAATTTGGGGGAGCAAGCAATGCAGGCGAATCCATGAATGTGTCTGCAAAAACTCTTGGTACGCGAGGATATCAGCCGCTGGAAGCCTCGGCCACCTTATCGACTTGGAAACTCACACGAGCTTTGCAGGGTCTATGATATCTTCTTTATCTGTGAGCTCATACCATGCGCCCCATTCCAAGCCCGGCCGCTGAGGTTCGACCTCAATTGGACTTGAGTTTCCTTTAGTCCAAGAGGCCTCGTTTCTTTTTTGGATGACCTGGTCTTCGGCCCATTTCATATGATCGCTAAAATTAAAGGCAGCGTCGGTAGGTGTAATGCGAGCTTCCGAGGGGTGAGTCGGTAAGGGAATACGCCGCGCCTGCGGGTGGGGTGGGCTGAGGGTGAACCCCCGAGCTGGAATTTCCGAATCAATGGACGGCAGGTTGGTAAAGACAAAAGTTGCCGATATGTTGATATTCCCCTTAGAGGCAAAATAAGATGACGATGTTGACGCAATATTCTAGTTTTGTACCCACATCCTGCTTTGCGACAGCATCTAAATAAGTGAAGTTTTTGCCCTCATTGACAACTTTGACTTCAATATTGACCTCCGTCAATTTGGAGACACGAATGAAGTTGGCAGCGAGATGGGCGCAATCGGGGGAGCGAGTCTTTGATTGGCGATGGATACAAGCCTTTAATAGCAAGGATATCATGTAGCCTATCGAGCGAGCCATATGAAGGTCTTCCGGTTGATATCATCGAATATGATTGTAAAATATACCTCCATGGGGAACTCTTCATAAATCAGAATGAGATAGTAAGGGTGAGCTAAGAGCTTCAGAGCGATACGAGTGGCGGTGACTCTGAGCTCACCCAAAATTCGTCCAGCCGGGATCAATGACCGCAATGTACGCATCTGTTCCAGTGCTGAGGGTAGAAACATGGGTAACGGCGATAGCTTGGTTGAGAGGCATGATTTTTCGCCCGGCTCAACAATGGACTGTTCGGCGTTGATAATATTGGCCGCTTACTTAATTCTTGCCGGGTTTGGTGTCGGGAGTCATTGACTCCCGAGCATACCACCATCGGCCTGCCACCATACGGTCGAGGCATTTCATTTTTTGAGCTTCTCGTGCTAACTAAAATAAGCCATTAATGAAAGAGGAATATACTAATAATAAAAAGATACGCTAAACGTATTGCAAGTGGTACGGTGTAGCGAAATTAGAAATAACAACTTGTGTAGAGCAACAGAAGAGTCAAAATTGGAGATTTGCGCTCATCAGGTATCGTCGTTGAAATTGCCTTCATTCAGAGCCAACCACTCTCGTAGCGCATCTGGATCCCGACATCTCCACCGTACACCATAGGCTTTGGGCCGAACGCTGAGCGAGGCAGGATCCCATGCATCTGCAACAGGGTGAAAAGCGGCACTGGCTTCGCCATGCTCTTTGATCTCCTCGGAAACATCATGGCCCAACGGAGCGCGTTCCCATTTAAAGAAATGCACGAGTAGCGAAAGCGCGATGTACGCCTTCAAGTTGCTCACTTGAAACGAAAGCAGTACCATTCCATGAGTCGGTATGGCGTGTGTGGTACTCCGAGTGCGGACATGGACTCACGACTTTGGCCTGGGCAGCCTCTCCTACCTGCACCGAATGCAAAGTGCAAGACGCCGGCTTCCGTTTTAGGCGCTTCATGCCTAGTAATATTCCCTTTCCTTCCGTTCAACCAGCGCTCGGGGAGGAATTCCGTGGGTCTCTCGAAGTGTTCAGGGTCCAGGTTTATTGCGTGCGCGTTGACAATGGTCATCGTGCCAATCGGAATGCTAACGCCCTTGTACTCGGATTGGGATATTGTCTCGCGTGGCAGACTGAGGCGTGCGATTGTAAAGTAACGGTTTCCTTCCTGAGATAGAATTTTAATATAATGGCGGGGAAGCTGGCAGCTGGCGTGGCTTACATTCAGTAGCGCTGCGAGATACCCGATCTTCTCTCCATCTTCCGGCACTGGCGGTGCGCCATAGTATACCGAATTGAGCCCCTCATAGGCTTTTTCCTGCAGATCGGGGTGCGAGGCCATATAGCCAATCAGCCAACTAAATGAATACGCGCTGTTATTGACGGCGCCCACTGACAAAGTCCCCACAGTCAGCTAATGCCGCAAAAACAAAGAGGGCAGCTTACTCCCGGTACGAGCGATACTTTCTAGCTCGCTGTCGTTCAGCTTGCTCCCAAAGTTGCGCCAGACGTTAGACATGATCGACGAGGTATCGTCGCCCATGTCCATCCGAGACTGGAGGTCTTGGTTGAGAGTGACAAGTAAAGCTGTCTGCCGCTCACGTATTTCTTGTGCATGCGCCTTCTGCTCCGAGATTCCCATTGGACTAACCCATCCTTTCAGGCGTTGCCACACACGCAAGAGGGGGACGTAGTCACTCTGTGAAGCGCCGAGGACTCGGAGGGCGCCGATGGCGTGTTCCACGTCAACCATCTCCTGAACAATTGATGGCCGATAGTAATCAAAATCTACACCGTAAAGGATGCTCATAATAAGGCGGGTCATGAAGTGCTCAATCATATCGTGACCTTCGATCACATGTCCAGAGGAGGAGAGAATGTTGGATAGCAATCCCGAAGTCTCGCGGGTGATGGTAGGGATGTAACTTGAGCATAGAAAGGGCGTGTACGTCAACATTCGCCGATCCTTCAAACGTTAGGTTCGTGTTTTTAAGCACTCACTCTGATATCGCCAATTTTCCTGCCGCTATATGTATTGCTTTCCGTCGCTTGGCGCAAGAATCATCCCATGGACTCGCTGCGAAACGCCGAGTTTAGCACCCCATGAGCTATCACGCATCCTCAGGCTACTTACCACCGACATTATACACTCGATTAGAACTGAAATCTTGGTGGAAAAGGTGAAAAGTAGGGCGCGAAACGAAGGCCGAGCTCTGCAGCTGCAGCAGGGCAGCTCCCGCACGATAGGAATTCACAATAAGCTATAGACGTTTTGTGGCGCGTTTCAATGAGTCTGTTCAGTATCCTAACGATACCTCAAGCAACACGGCGCGTCTACTTACCACCTCTCTCTCTCCGATGGGCGCTCGGAAGACAGGGCCGTATAACTCCGCCCATTTGGAATACGTAACAGACGGGATAGGCCCTAGCTATAGATCACGAGGGGGAACCGACTCATCAGCTGCGCCATAGACAACAATTTGATCCTTACCTTGTGTACGACACCTACGACTGGCAAGCCCCTTGGCCCAGGGAGCTTCAGTTTGCGCGACGCGCCCCCGAGCATGCGATCCAAGCAATAAGGGAGCATTTTAACCCATGTCGCCGTGCTTATACGCGTCAACAAGGAAGAAGCCAGAGCAACAAGGAGTATGATAGCGGTGATGCGAAACTCTGGGGAGATCAAGAGCCCACTGACATAAGAGTTAGCAGGCGTATACTCTGTGTCGATGCTTGAGAGCGGGAATGTATAATTCATAGATTGTGAAGGGGGAGCGAAGAGACTATGGTATCAGCAGATAAAACCGAGGTACATACGTCTGAGCGACAACTGCATATGGAATGATATTGATGCCGATGGCCCAAATGTGACGTTTGTTACACTTAAATAGTCGCGACGGCTGCCAAAACCACGCGCTACTATCCGCGATCCCTCTGGCATCATACGACGCTTAACGTTAAGCGCTTAGCGCTTAACCCGAGCCAAAGATATTGCGCGGCGCCCGATGATACCTGCATCAACCATCAAAGATTTGCCCTCGGTGTGATGGACATACAAACTCATGCGATAGTCATTACGAGCCAAGTGAGATCTTACGTAAGGAATGCTAGGGCCAATTTACCTCCGTATTCACCTCGAGTGGCGATCGGCAGGCCGACGTGAGTCCAGCCTACCTGCCATGACTGACTTAAGCCTGTAAATTGAAGGGAAACCCAGAAAACATATCAGGGATACCTACTCCCCTCTTCGAAATGGAGATGAAATCCCCCATCCGCGCGCAGACCTGCCTACTTACACATATAGTCCGCCGTGGCAGAGTGTTTCTTTTTTCCCGCTTCTGGATATCAAAACATTCGGAAGCAACAACTGAGAAATTAAATTTAAGCTTTTTGTATGGTGCGACAGTAGCCCCAATATTGGCCTCTCCACTTGACTGTGACGCTCTTCAGCCAAGTGAACATGCCCAAGGTCACAACCAACAAACACGCCCCAAGTTCAGGCCCATACCCTCAGAAAGTAAGAAAATTACCCTGCGGAAGTCACACAATTTTGAGCTTTATTTGCTGGCACTGCAGGAGTCTCGTCCAACCCTCCCATCGTCTGGTGGAGCTGTTCCTGCGGCTGACAATGACGAAACAGAAGGCGAAGCATATGCCACCCACCGGGGCGCGTCTAGGTCATCCACGCCCGACGATGATATGCGTTTAGTCGAGCTTGAAGTCGGTCTTGCAGTGGAGGAAGATGGGAATGGAGACCAACATCTAAACGAGCAGTCTACTCAACCAATACGCTCTGTGAATGAAGAGTCACATCCCTCCTTGCAGTCACAACCCAAAGAGAGCGGAAAGTCTAAGGAGCGAGCTCCTGCGCCATCTCCCTCGTCGACTGCACAACATAGAAGGAAGAGGAGCGAGGAGAAATCGGCAAACTCTCGCGCATCTGGGTACGGCGACATCGAGAGTCATGTTTCGAAGTTTAGAGTGCGCAATTGGAATCCTGGTTCCGCCTCTTCGTCCTCCCCAACGACCAATCCCACAGTACCCCCTCCCGTACCCGCTAACCCGCCGCCGAACTCTGTGCCTCCTGCGCCTGTTGCTGGACCGTCAATAAATCCTCCGATATATACAGCACCCCCTCCGCCGCTCCCACCAGCGCATCAAGTTGCGCCTTCCCCTCCGAACCCACCACCCTTACCACCCCCAGCCCCAACTCCCCAGCAGCCAATGACTTTCCAAAGCGCGCAATACGCACTCTCCTGCTACCACATTCCTATGAACCATTCATGTCCATTTTGCCTCGTCTACCCGGTCTGCCCAGCCTGTCCCTGCCCCCTGGCCCCTTGGTTTCCAACTCACGCGGCTCTTTTCTCGAACTCTCCGGGCTACCCGCCTCCGAACCCTATGCAATTCCTCCCTCCTTCCCCGCCCATCGCCCCCGCTAGTGCACCCTCTACATCGCGGAACCCTATCCCTCCCGCCGAGTCGAGCACATCGAACCAAGCAGTCCCGTCCAGTACGAGAAGTGGTTCACGCAGTTGAGGCCGGAAATGATCGCTGGCGATTACGGATGGTTGTTGGGTGGAATTGCGCGCTCTCTGTGCAAATCATAAGGATTTAGAGGCCTCAAATATACAATTGTCATACACGAATAAATAAAATTCGCACATCTTGAGAAAAGAAATTTAAAGTTCACTGCAGCGGTTCTTTATTTATCACATCGTTAGGGAGTACAGGGATAGTCACAGCTCAAAGCTCAACCTGCGATAGCGAGAGCAATCTAGACGGGGAAAAGGACTAGACATCTGAACGAAACAAAGCGGGGATGGGGGCAACAAGGAGGAATAACGTCATCATCAAGAAGCGTTTGGGAACCGTAGAAATCATTGTTAACAGTTACTGCGAAGAAAGATTATATGTCAGGAATCGGGAACAGAAGGCGAGGCTTGCGCACAAGGTTCAAACGGTAAAATCGTTAGCGAATAGATCAGCAATGCAAAAAATCGAAACAAGAAACAAGGTGCATAGGAGGACACAAGAAGACGGGCATAGCAGACAGAAATAATGCAAATTGCACACATAAAAAGCGGGAGGGGCTAGAGGCAAAAGATGAGAACGTGAATGATCGTAAGTAAACAAAAATGTGTGTGGGGAGAGGATGGAAAGGTCGGTTAGAGCGCGCGGTGGGAAATGCGGAATGAAGACGTCTTGAATTCGTCTCAAGAGGAGTGAAGGGGGCGTGAGACCTGTCGTTAGGGAGTGTAATGTTACGCGAGATCACGAGAGTTGATTGTGGAGTGTGAGTGTGTTAGAGTCTCATTAAAGCGGTCTTCGACGGAGTTCTGGAGTGCGGGGGGACCAGTGCCTTGAAGGCATTGCGCACGCGAAGGGTCATGGCTTTCGCCAGATCCAGACGCTCGTCGTTGTGCCCATAGCCACCTGGGCTCACCTTCACAGCAAGATCGTCAAGCGACACAGGCGCTACGAAACCTTGCGAATTCGACGACTTCACTAGTTGCTCCCACTTGGGGCCAAAAAGGCTTGTCCGGCTACGCTTGTGACCCTTTGATGATAGAAGGTCATTCGATGACCTATTGGTTTGTTGCCCGTGTTGATACGAGGTAGCCCGGATAGCGTAGTCCGACTGATACCCCCTGCCTAGGCGGACGACAGAGGATGTAGCGAGCAGAAAACGATCGTAGACACTCTCCATATCATGGTCTGTCACTTTGCACGGCGATGGTCCGCTTCCTTGTGCAGGACGGACAGAGGCGGAGGTGCTAGATATCGTACTGGAGCAGAGCGTGTCTGCGATCGAGCGTTGCGACGCCCCGGGGCCACGACTGGCAGAAAGAGCATGCGATGATACGGATGGCGGTCTCGAAACGCATGTCCGCTGCGACTCTGGGGACGGCACGGCAGTGTCGACCACTGTGATACTGGGAACAGCAGGCGCCAATGAAGGCGGATTCTTTACGAATTCAGAGAACGCAGTTTTGCTCTTTGCCGAGTCCAGGATCATAGAGAGTCTGTTGGAGACAGTATTGTTCTCTGCTCATGATAACATTCAGTTTCCAGACATGCCTGAAACATCATGGCGACAGACAAACCTCTATCCAACTCAGACTGCAGCTGCGTTACGGGGCTGATCGCCCGGGACAAGTCGACGGTTGTGCTCCGGCTCCTGTTTACCACCGGACGTCCGGGCGGTTTCCTAGGATGGCCCGAGCCGAGCGTGGCGCGCCTTGCGCGAGTTGGGGAAGAGTTGACCAGCGGAACTGATGCGGGGCGGCCATCGTTGAGGACGTCAGCCACGGTGATGGGGGTTTGCTTGTCTAGGCCGAGGCGTGAGGGTGGTCGGGATGCCGGTGGGGGGAGAGAGGTCTGAAGCATCACGGTGCTCGCGTTGGCCTCTTTCTGGAAGGTAGTGCGCGCATCTTCAACAACCTCTGTAGTACGAGCTCGCAATCAGATATCTGTGGCGATAAAACCAGGGGATGGCACTCACTCTCCACGTTTCGAACCCACACTGTCCTGTCTGTTTCAGGGAGTGCACCTTGTGGAGTCGATAAAAAAAAACTGCATGAGCCGGGTACAGCGGAAAGAGGAAAAATGGCGCCAACCAGAGTCCGATGATTTCACATCCTTCGCCTGCTCGGTCGAAGGCTCTAGCACCGGCTGTGGCTTGCGGAACTTGACCGTTTTGTCTGTACACCGAAAATTACAATTGAACAATGAACACTTGAAACGAGGGGAGAAGACGCACCGATAGATTGCTTCAAACCATGCTTGAGCATCGCAAGACTGAGCGCCTCATTTCTCGCGCGTGGGAGGGTCTCGTGCGGAAATAGTGGCTTAGATGCTATTCGAGCAGGATGTTTTTTTAGCCAATTAGTAGAAGTAGTTGGTGGGAGACCTACGCGGGGCGTCAAACACCGAGTCCGATTTCTCTACATCCTCACGACGCTCTTGAAATTTCGGCGGTGTAATCACCTTCTCCGCCCTCATTTGGCTCGGCGTATCTACCGCTTTGGCGTCTAAAAAATTGACCAGATCAGAGTGACGCCCAGCAAATTCGAATGAGAAATCGCAAACCTTTCTTGGGCACGACACGTTTCTCCTTTGTGGCTCCATTTATGCCGGCCGAACCCACCAGCACACCGTCATTTTTTGCCTTAACCTTGACCTTCGTCACATTTGGCGAAACAGCGGAGACCACGAATGGGGAGGCATTCAGCGGCGACATTGAAATTTTCTTGGCTTTTCGCGGCGGGGAGAACAATGGGCCGAACGGATTGGAAAGAATATTACTCTGGGAGCGGGCGTGAGAGGTCACATTGCGCAGTGGTGTGCCCGTATTTTCCTTATTCGCCTTTGGAGTGGCCTTCGGAATGGCCTTCGGAGTGCGAGCCTTGGAAGCCGACTTTGGAATAATAGGCTTAATATCGATGTAGGTAGGCTTCGTATTTGATCCCCAGATGGCCCCAAGCGGTGGTCGTTTCTGATCCTGCTGTTTAGGTTGGAGAGGCACACGCAATGGCGTCTTTGGCTGTTTGATGGGCACCTTGATGTTGACCGGCGTATCCGTAGCTACAAGATAGCGATGACGCATTAAGCGGGAGTACAACGATCTATGCTGCGAGCCCAACGTACCCTTTTGCAGCTGAGGCGCCGCAAGTTTGACTTTGGCAGATAACGTAGATGAAGAGTATCCAAGTTCGTGCTTGGTTTGTAATTTGCCTAAAACTGGAGGATATAGCGAGATATCGCTCTTTCCCCACGAAAGATCGGACGAAATTGTCGCCGTATCTAGTTCCGATAAACTTCGTCATTATTTCTGCCAGAGAAACGAGGGAAACGATGGGTCGCGTACGGGTATGAGATGGATGAAATACTGAATCTCTCAGCGCCTCAGCGGCAGTAATACGACATTTAGCGTCCGGTGAAATCATTCTCCGGAGGAAGTGCTCCATCGCTATACGGTAGAATGAGGACTAAGTACGAAAGCCTGAAAAAGCGATAGTACAAACCTGGTGTCATGTTCCATTCGCCGATCCAGACGCCGCTGACAGTACGGGCCCAGTAGTCTTCCAAAGCTTCCTTGGTGGAAAATTCCTCACCCTCCTCTTTCTCGAAAGGTGTCCGGCCCGTCAAAATCTCAAAAAAGGTTATTCCAAGAGACCACACATCGGACTTGCGGGTATCATGTAGATGGCCACGGGCGCGCTCGGGAGACAGATATTCGGGAGTTCCATAAGCAAGACTAGACTGGAACGCAGATTGGGCTGAAGAATCGTATTTTTCAGCGAAGCCAAAGTCGACCAAGACGGGAGTTTCTGTTTCCGACAAGAGGATGTTGGCGGGTCTAATGTATTTGGCGATGTTTGCAACTATGATTGACGCGTAACGAAGGGAAACTCTATGGACTCACTTGATGTCATTGTGCACGACTCCCCGCGCGTGTAGAAATGCAACACCGCTGACGAGGCTCTCAAACCATAGTGTGGCTTTAGATTCACGAACCTCGACGGGCATAAGACGCGGTAGATAATCCATTGTGATAAGCGCGTAGGATGGCGTTATGATGAATGAATGAAACGGTATGATCGAGGGATGGGACTCGTGTTTGAATGTACGAACGATCTTCATCTCGTTCCATCTATCCCAAAAAGAGACGGGTGAGTAACCTTCATATACGGAGAAGTGTATGTGAAAGCGGCTCACAATGATCGAACACGAGCAGCAGTCGTTGGTGTCTTGGAGCGATGCACGAGCTTGACGGCGACCTTGTAACGCGTCTCGGAAACGTCCCCAACTTTAGGACGGCACGCCCAAACACTCCCCCAGTTGCCGAAACCGATCTGTGATGTAAGAAAGATATAAAGACGCGTCAGAACAATCACGTGACGCGGCGGTTCGTGGCAAGCGGGAATCAACGTACCTCCTTGATGAACTCGAGCTTGTCGCTGAGTTGTTGATCTGAAATGCTAAAGATATCCGATGCCGTTGGGTCCTGTTCTGAGAGTGCTAGTGGTGGTGATGCAGCGGGCGACAGGGCGGGCGAGAATGGTTGAATTGACGACTGCAAGAGAGCCACGGATGCCATTGTAACAAAAAGCCGATGCGATGAGGAGAAATACAAAAAACAAGAAGAAAGACAAGAAATGCGAGGGCGAGCTTGAGGAAACTTGAAGACGAAGCAAGTGAAGGAACGAAAGAGAGATGAAACGAAGTTGTATATGTACTAGCTAGACTCTAAACATTGTTTGGCCATATATGGTTGGTCATGTTTGGGGGCGTCATTTGTTTGACCCGCTTTTGCTTGTGGACTTCTTTAGGAATTTGAATGTGTAACTACGTCTGCATGCAGAGTATTCCTATACTTTTCGATACGAAAATCCGTCGGCTTGAAGCTTTACGCTGCGATTGCCATGTCTGAGGCATTCGACGTCAATCGTAAGATCAAAGACGAAGACGCTGACCGACGCAGGATTGGCGGGTAACCACGGCCATACGCCCAATTGCCACACGTCCGAGCCCCTGGTTTCAAAGTGCGGACCGGCCTTGAGTCAGGGCGCATTCAAGAAAAGACATATCGCGTTAGCTCGCCCGCACAGCACACTAGGGCTATAAATTCTTGTGGTATAACTTCGGTCTCCCTACCATCTTTGATCCCTTGAGAAATCATTGGTGCAGGAGTATCTCACTCGAACTCACGAGCAAAAGTCCATGCGCTATGCCTCCGCCTCAGGCTCCAGAAGTGCGCACACGCAATTCTACTGCACTATATTGATGAACCGCCACATGTGTGCATCTCTACAATAAGCATAAACATTCTCACCTTAATTGCACTGCTTTGGACGCCAGAATCACCCCAAACCCGAACCTTGTGGTCGAGGGTGTTGGGTGTCTAACAGTTCCAAACAATCATTTCGTGTAATTTGAACAAGCGACCCCGTGCGCCTGAGATGCGAGCCACATGAGTTGGCGGAGACAAAGCTAGACAAAGACGTATGTACTCCCAGGGTAGGGGAAAACGTTGTGTTCCAAAGGGTATAAAGGAGTCTGATGCGCAGCTTCTGAGTCCCATATCCAGCGCTACTCGAGCTTCGCATGATTCATTGAGACACTATATCACTTCTCCTACTGATCGATATGTGCCGGGATGACTTCCATTTTGAATAAGTATTTGTGTTTTGTAACGGTCCGCATTGTCAGCTAAAGTAACTACACGTGTAATGGTAGCTCACCGAAGAACAGCGACAATGGAAACCGGGTGCATTCTGATCCTGTTCGACGGGCAAGCGGCAGCGTGTTGCGCGATGCGCCGAAGTATCGGTATCCGCTTGGAGCCACTTGGATCTTCCATGAGTTCGAGCAACTCCCGTCCCGCGATTTGAACAGGGTCGAGTGGTTATGAACATTTAAAAATTCAAACTCAAGTTCAAGGGCTGCGGGGGGGAGAGGATCACCGTCTATACTTAACGTTCCTTTGGCTACAACTGTGCGCGCCCATACCCAGCGGCGAGGCATTCCTTTCCAACATGGCGGTAAGTACATGCGAGCCGCTGAGTGAGTACATGATCCAAAAGTTTGAGTGCCCCTCATGAGATCTCGGGCCCTGTCACTGCGACTATTGATCTCCAGAACGTCGGAAGCGCACTGACCCGATCTCAGGGCACACCTTTATGGCATGGCCCTTGCTACCTTAGGGCGATTGATTGCAGTAGTATCTGACGTTAGGCCAGTGGTTGTACCCTCGGCTGCGCTGTTTTATTAATCGCAAATAATAATCGCTAAGGCTCGGAGCGCCGACTTTGTTCTTATATAGGACCAGCGGGATAGTAAACTCGTGCCGCCGAAATTTAGTGAAGGCCGCTTGGGGCAACCACCGTGTTATGAAGGTGGGAGGTGGACAGTAGAAGTTAAGGTTAAGTAGGGGACCAGGCTTGCGGAATTCGAGCGTCAGAGAAGCAAGAATATAAGAGAAAAATATCTGAAAAGCCTGCCTCCGTTGCAACCGCATTCGACCATGAACATACGCTGTTGTGCCAAAGGAGAAGATTGAGATGGTGCGGATACCTCGACGGCGATGAATTTGCGGAAGCAAATTCGAATTCAATTATCACCACATACTAAGTATTACAGTGTAGTCACACTCCTTGAGCCGCGAGAATGATTCTGAAGATTGCGCGCGCAACGTCGCGAGCTCTTGCCATGCAAAGTGGATAGATCTTTTGTCATGTATAGGAAAAAGCTTTATACAGAGTATGATGGAAATCCACGCACGCATAAAAAAAATCTGGGGGGAATGGTGAGAGGGCCGAAATGTCACAAAAACCGCTCCTTGAGCCACCTGTGACACATGTCACACGCCATCAAACTTCATACTCCCCATCGTCGTCGTCTCCATCACCCACTTCACGAGTACGCTAGGCATACGCACGATTGCTGGTTTCGGTTTCCGGGCTCACAGGGGCTTTCTCGGCAGGTCTTTCTTCATAGTACCCTGCGCTACAAGCCGTGCGCACTCGATCTCTCACACCTTGATGGCCTCCCTGTGTTTCTCGCATATCACCCTCCACGCCGCCTCTGCCTCCTCCTTTTCTGCCCGTTTTTCCTCGCGATAGATCGCGCCTGCGCGCTGGGCTGCCAACCGATCGCTCCTCCTTTTTTCCAGCCTTCTCTTCAAGCTCCTGAAGCTCGACGCAGTCAGATGACGCCCTTTTCCATCGGGGAAGAGTCTGGTACAATCATCCTTTTGTTGCTTGCTGGAATGCGGCGCCTTATTGAGCTTGATGATATAGAAGTTCTGCACAACAAGCTGGGCATGCGAGCCCTCGAGTATCAGCTCGCGCGCGGCAAGCTGTTCTTTGGCTCGGCGGAGGCTCTCGGTGAGCTCTTTGTTTTGAATTTTAAGGTCCGCGTGGCTCTGACGAGCTGGATTGCTCTCAATTAGAGCCGAATCTGGTGCGAGTGGGGCCGACGGGCCCTCCAAGATGGGTGCGTCAATCATCTCGGCCGGCAACAGTGGTGATTCGGAGACCAGGAAGCTCCTGGAGGGTTTTTCAAGGGCAGAGCGCATAAGATGGATGCGCTTGGACGGCATGCAGGATGTAGGGTCAATCTCTGTGTCAGGTGCGCGTGGATCATTCGCGTTCGCGTCCTCGTCTTCATATGGAGTGCCACTATTACTGCCATCACCGGCGGTGCATGTTGAAGGGGAAAGCCCGTCGCTTTGAAAGTTGCAAGGATGTTCTCTCTTGTGAATGCACACAAATTAATGCCTCGAAGTGGTGGGTAGACGATCAATGGGCATCTGATATTTGTGGCTGTGCCACCTTTTCGAGACGAGTTGTCACGCTTGCAGTGAGCAAAGTTTTATTTCCGTCAAGCATCAACATTTTGTGTGCAAGCTTCCTGCTTGGAAGGTGGGACACCCTCAGACAGCTATACAGAATAGATTCAATCCGATTTGAACAGCAAAAAAGTGTAGAAACACACAAACACTCATGTAAAATTGTTGAAATGTATCAAAACAGCAGAATTCACTCTTTTTCTTTGATTATGCGTGGATACCGACGCTTAGACACGCCCAGACTGCGTAGGCGTGTGCACCCTATCCCCAGTTTAACACTCCATGAATATAGGTTAAGTTCATTAAGACGTGGTAAAAATTTCTTTGAATGGATCAAGGAGCAAGGTTGGCTCAAGGAGTGTGACTACACTGTACTAACGCTAGAATTCGATGTTTGAATGCGCCCGCTGCCAGTACTTGCACGCTCACTGTCAGCTAGGCCCCGCGCGCCTAGCTTGGGTCACTATGGCGGCTTTAGCAAATGCATGTAGCCATATCAAACCTATTTTATGGGCGGGTCCGCGCCAGGATGTGACTAGGACTGCCGGCCCAGCCTCGGTCTTAAGCGCTTAAGCTTCCTTGCTGGCAACATCAGCGCAGTCTCCCAACACCGGCGGATGGCTGCCAGCATCTTGCCAGCCACACGATAGCACGCTGGAATAGCCTAGAGATGAATTCACTCATAATTTACGAACTGCCAGGAGGTACACCCCTGATTCTGCTCTCGCCCGGGGTCGATTTTTTCCCAAGGAATGGCGGCCGTGTGTAGATCTCTTTTTTTGGGACCCATCCTCTTTCCCTTGGGACGCGCGCATCTCTCGCCAGCCTGCCGATTTGGACCCATCATTTCCTCATTACAACGTGATGCAGATGCATGCCCGATCGGTGCGACGGATGGTGCTACTCCATGACTTCATGATCACGTACGGGTTGCTTACTACTCTCCTGGCCGCTAGTTGAACTCGCGACTAGTCCTCGCATTCTCATCAGCAAAAATTCGTTTAAAAACAGATCTTTTTGTTAAATGACCAGAGAGGCGGCGGCACATAAAACCGTAACCTAGGATTCCATATGTATTGCGGCTACAGTAATTGTCATGTTCGTTCTTAGCGAGTACTCATTCTAGCTTCCGGAGAGGTAGCGGAGAGTATGAATTGGTGCGTTATCTCACGTCCCATGGTCATTATCATACAAAAACCTTTGCATAATTGCTGTTGGCCTGGCGGGCAGGCTTAGCGCTATAAACTTTATAGCACCTCTTTTTTTAGTGTACGTGGCACGAGGCCTACTGGCTTCCTCGGCTCGGAACAATGTTTTGTTCAACGCTTTTGCCTTGTTGCTAGCGCCCTCTTTGACGGGTCTACATGTGATTTTACTGTCATGCCATCTCTCGATGCGTCGCGAGGTAAATGTATAACCACTCAATACATGAAGACTTGCGGCCAGCGGACAGCAAGGTGCTATCGGCTACCCCTCCAGTATTTTGCGGATCTTTGCAGCTGCGCCGGACGATAAAAAAGCGACGGTGGAGGGCGCCTTCCCTAAGGTAAGAATCCCACGTATCTAGACCTATCTGACATATCTTTCTTAGCATGTCTTGTCGTTCGCATATTCAATAGGGTATATCATTTTAGGTTGGTTTAGTTTGTCACACATGGGAGGTCAACAAGGAACATACATTACTGGAAACTTGGTAAGTTGTTTGCAAAGCGCTCGAATCAGCGTGACGTGTCCACCATCGACGTGCAAAGGTGGAGAAGTCCAATATCTAGTAGGTGATTTCTACACCCACCGGCTGGTATAATGACCACGTCCGTCATCCGCATCTTAGTTTCCGATGCGACACGCCATGCCTTCCAAAACCTTGAAGCATCATTAGACCAGTACTAGTGTCCCGGTTGGCCCGGTGATTATCGCCAACTCAACCAATATACTAGGGCTCAAAATAGTTTGAGAAGTTACCGGATTGCTCTTGAGCCCCCTGCAACGGTATAAAGGAGTGAGCAAACCATCATCTGTGGCAATGTGCGAAGTCGGCGCTTGAAGGAAGGCTTTCACGAGGTACGTACTCAAGCCATGGCCCCATTTTTGACATCGATGCAATGCTACCTCCTTTCGGTTTCAAACGGGCGACGGGTCGTGCTTCTACCCTTGGTGCATCCTTGCATTTCTTGATCCTTGTGCAGCCGTAATGCTACCAACATCTAAACCATACCATGGCATCGATCCCTCTTTGCGTGGCGTGGTATTGGTGCCGGGCCCTCCAATACTCAAAGATGCTCAACTCAAATGCCGTAGCGTATAGGCCGCCCCCAATTCAAACAAGCCCGGGGAAAGACGGGACGACGTGGGTGCGCCGCTCCGGCGCTAAGCGTGATCAAAAGCTGATCGCTCTTCTGCTGCTGTTTAACGAAATCATGATATCAATTTATCACAGTCCCTTTCCTCCAATCTAGCGTTTGGCGTTTCATATGCCACACTCTGTTCAACTTCACACGGACGCTACAGAGTCCTGGTAGTCCTGAGGCGTTACTTCGCACCCAGGTTCACAACCAATTCAATTCATGGTGTGTGATGTGACTTCATCTTCTCAAATCTTTGGTACGTGCTATTTATAGTGGATATGCGCATAAAGTGTGTCCTTGTGCGAAAGCCTTTCCCTAACCTCCGACTATTTTGATAGTGTAAAATACACGTGTATTGCGGCGCCCTTCACTACCACAGCTCGCGTTCAACTGTTTTACGTTGACCTTCTCTTCACTCGAATCCTTGCTCGATAGCCGTCGCCGTTGTCCCTGACAGACGCTCGCCCTCCATGACCACCTGACCAGAGGGTATATCACTATCTCTAGTTATGGTGACCATGGAAGGTAGCGCCTAGGGCCGCTAGCGGGTCAGCTGCCGCAGAATATCAGCGTAGCGACCTTGTGTCTTTAATCGTGAGTCGTCGAGGCGGCAGGCGAACTTTAGGCGAGTGTTCGGGCTGGAAAGACGGTGGCTAATCGTGGATCAGAAGGACAGAGACGAAACCTCGTGCAGACCCGAGATCAAGTTGGCGTTGGCGGACTCGCACATTCACCCGGCCCTTTCTACAAAACAAGCGATTGACTCTCTTTCCGAGTGCGGACAGCGCGGCCCCCCCGCTCTAATCTTCGTCTCATTCAACGGTTATAGAGCGCTCGGGATAGGCGCTGCTCCACAGCTTCATATAAAGGTCCCGGAGTCGTTAGCATTGAAGAAACGCTCAAAGTCCTGCTCCTTATTTATGAATGAAACCCACTTCAAGGCTTTCCATCTCGCCACCCCACGGGTCACTTCTGATACACACAAGCTCCTCTCCAGTCCTCGTTGCCGCCGGAGCCTGAATGCCATCCCGGGAATAATGTGGCGGAGGCGCGCTTGGCCGAGGTTAAGGATCCGATCCGCCTCCACGGTACCCACCCGCATTCTTAGAGAGGCAAAAATGATAAGGTGGGTGGACGCCAGGAGGCGTTTTTGTCAGTCGTGGAGCAAATGTTGACGCCCCCCCCATTTTGCAGAAACGCGACAGGACCAGCTGCGTCCGCCAGCCAGGCACTGGCATCGATAATATCGATATGAGCTCGAATCTTCCAAGCGTTTCATAGTAGACGTCCTTCTGGGGCTCGTGTGAGGGAAAAAGCCAAAGCTTTCGCTCGCCTGGCCTTGTTTGTTCGGGCCCGAGCCTCGCACTTGAGGCGTGGAGGGAGGGTACAGAGTCTCGTTTTGTCTACAGTGGTCTGGGGGCGAAATTTCGAACTGCGAATGAAGGGCGGGGCCCTGGTCGCCAACCACCCTCAGGCGCGGGCTCAGTGCCAAAGACACATTTTGGGACTGGGCGCCTTGCCTGCTGGGGACGGTCCTGATTGCGCGATGCGCACTTGACTGGACGAGGAACGCGCGACCCGTTCGAATTTTTTGTCATTTCTACTACGAATGCTGGGCGCTGACCAATGGCATCAATCTAGTCTCTTCGGACCGAGAACAAAGTGCCGCGGAAAGTCCCGATACTTTGCAGAAGAGGGATGGATACACATACGTCCCATGGCCAGTTTCCGTAGCGCCCGCTGGGCCCGCGCTATCTTTATGCAGGACAGCCCAGACTCGACGATTCGATGAGATTGTTCAGTTCTAGACTTGGGCACGAAGGGGTCCTTTCGCCACCAAGTTTCCAACCTCGTTCATCTTCCAGACGAGTCGGCTCGACCCCAATTTCATCGGCCGCAGTGAGGATCAGTCGTGCCATGGGTCGATCCCCGGTGGAAACGCAGTTTGAACGTGGCACTGGTCGGTCTCGATGGCTCGAAAACATTCTACACTCGATAGAGCCTATCCACATGTAGAAACCGCTCCGATTCGATCTACGCATGACCTTCATTCCATTGGCCAGCAGATGGAATACACTCGAAACGAAATGGATGGAGAAGGACGGAGATATGACAAAATAGAACGTACACGCAACCCGAAGAAAGCGAGGCAAAATAGGAATGCACAGATAGTCATCAATGGGAGTTTGATGCTGGGAGCGCGATCGAGGAGGTGGGGAGAGATAGTGGAAATGAGTGTGGGAGAATGTCATCGAATTCATGTCATAGTGTTGAGCGAGATGTAAAACCCATCTCGCGATGCGAGGAAAGAAAAAATCCACGTTCGAAAGCTGAGGGTGGGGAAATGCAGAGTAAATTGCTGGGAAAGCGCAAGCACGAACGAGCCAGAGGGAAGTGGAAAAATAGAAAAGGGGGAGGAAAAGGGAACAAAAAATAGTGAAGAAGGGAAATGCAATGAAAGATGTGCATACAACCGGAGATGAGCGGAATACAAAAAAGAAAACAAGTTCGAGCGGGGAGGGGGAAAGGACCATATACGCGGTAAGGAGGGAAAGTGCCGATCCTTTTGGGGAGATGTATCGATGTGAGGATGCGATGGAGGGGATATCTTGCCAGAACGAGGGGGGTATCGGTCGTAGAAGAGGGGCGTGCCAGAGCAGACTAGGTCCGCTCCGGTGTCGAGGGCGGTTGGAGAGTGGGTCGTGGCAGATCGGACGCGTAGCGGGGGGGAGGTCGTAAAGCGCAATGGACATAGGCCCTTGGTGATACATTGATAGCATAGCAATGTTCGTGTGGAATGATCATGAAGAAGGAAAGAAAGAGAAAGGAGGAAAAAATGACCAAAACAGAGAAAGAAAAGAGAAAATAAGGAATGGATATGAATGAGAATATAATTTTTTTTCTAGCCCAGTACAACTCAAGATGGGATGCCATTAGGTGTGTCGACCTTGTCTCGTATTATACCCTCCCACCGGCCCTTGAGCCTGTCGAGAGCCTCGAGCGCCGCCTGCCCGTCCTGCGACGGAGCATACATCGAGTAGCTCGGGTCGTTCACGAACCGTAGAACAGTGTGGAGCGCATGAAATGCATTTTCGGGTGTGGGCACATTATCGCCTCCGGGTTGAGCAGCGGACTGGTGAGGATGCATGACGTTGGCAAGCGAAGGACTACTCGAAGTCTGGGGAAGCGTCACTGACAAGGGGAGCGGGTGCAACGGTTGCGTCGACACTTGGGCCATCTGGTTCGCGATCGATATTGACATCTCGTTGGCTGTCGGTGTCTGGGGAGCGAGCGAGAGTGCGTTGAACTCGGTCGTCGTCGGGCTCGCGGTCGGCTGTCCGTTGGCGAGGTCGCGCATTGCCTGGAGCTCCTGCTGGGATGCCGACGAGAGGCATTCCTCCGCGAGCGCGCCCGAAGCCGGTGTGTCGTAGGTCATCTGTCGGCGATGCGAGGCCATCATCGGGGACGAGAGGTAGGCCAAACCCCCACCTCCGCTGAAGCTAGCCGACCTCCCCATGCCGTGGCGGGTGAACATGGTCGCTGATGGGGACGGGGACGGCGGCAGGGAGTGATCCGGAAGCGAAGAAGCCGTCGAAACGTTTGACAACTGCCGACGATGCTTCATGAACGACGGGTGGAAGCCGCTCGGGAGTGCCGACGTATGTGAATTCGGGGTAAGGACGGGGGGCGAGTTGGTCGATGACGTCGATGGCGACAGGCCGGGCTGGTAGAAGCTGCCCACAGGCGAGTGGGGTTGCTCCATCGGGAGGGCCTCATCGTAGGGAGGGCTCTGCGAGACACCCTGAAGCTCCTTGTGCGCTTCAGGAGGCGTCCCGAGTGTCGAACCCTGCTCGCTCCCACTGCTCCCGTTGCCGCTCACGCTGGCGTTGCTGCCGCTCGAGCTGTCCATCTCCACCGGCTGGGGGAGCTGCTCAGGTCGAAGCCACTGAGTCCCTCGGCGGATCGAATTCCGGTGTTTGAAATTCTCCACCCATCCACTCGAAGCCTTGAATTTGTCATCACCGATCCCGAGGGAGCGAGCGCATTCTCGAGCCCGCTCGCGAATCAGGGCGTCCGTAAGCACGATCTTGTCACGTACGCAATCCCGAACCCACGAAGCAAGGCGTGTCTCGATTTCAGGGAACTTTGATGGCCTGCAGCAATAGAAGGCAGATATGAATAGAACAGTTAGCCATGAATAACCCCGCAGAGGAAATGAAAAAGTCGCTGACCGATGCTTAATCACCCTCGCCTCTTGACTGAACATGTCAACCTTCATCCACTTGTCCCTCTGTTTGAGGATCTTGCTAACAGTGCTGCGTTCCACCGAAAATTTGGTGGCAATGTCTTCCTGGCGCGACTTCGGATGTTTTTCCGCATAGATGCAGATGAACTTCCTGTCCATATCGGAGAGCTTTGTTTTGGCCTTGGTGACCTTGCGGTGGTGGTGGTGGCCAACGGAGCTGGTGCCGGAGAGATGATGATGGGTGTGGCTGTGATGCATGTGCAGCGGTGAGGGCTCAGCAGATAATTCATCGTCGGAGTCGGCCTGGTCCATGTCATCCTGGGACGAGGATGACTGGAGGTTGTTCACGCCGCCGCTAGCGCTGCCGCTGCCGCCTCCGCTGAGCGACGTGAGGGCGGTGCTGGCGATGCTGTTCGCGGGAGAGCACGAGCGCCCGGATGGATATGACGTGCTCGAGGACGCGCTACTGCCGTTTGGCGGTGATGGAAACCCGTGATGTTGGGACTGGGGAGTATGCAGCTGCGATTGGTGTGCGGGCAGCGGAAACGAGGAGGCATAGCCCAGCTGCGCAAGGTCCGAGGAGAACATTTGCGGGGAGCCTTGTGACTGGTTGAACGGCGATCGGAGGAAATTTGACGGGTCGGAGTAGTCCTGCGGTTGGGAAGAGTACATCTGGAGTGGGGAGGGCACGTATTTTGTGAGTCTAGGATGATAACAAAAGGGAGCAGGGAAACAAGACCGACCTGAGATTGCGAAGGCTGCCCTGAGAGGGTCGCGGCGCGATTCCTGGTTACAATGCCCTCGCTTCGCGCGGTGGCCCGGGCAGAGGCCCTGCGGCCTTGCATCCTGGTCGAGCGGTGGGGGCCGGGGCCTTCTGAGCTGGACGAGGTGTCGGAGGGAAGGAAGGACGGTGGTGCGGGTAGTGACTGATCATGCAGCGCGAAGCTGTTGAGATTCGAGGCACCGAGGTGGGAGGGCCAGTTGCCCATGTCGAGCTCGGGGTGCGAGGTGGACGAGGCATAGACGGAGGAGTCGGGGCCGGAGTCGGCGAGCTGGAGGCAGGCCTGGTCGTAGATGTAGCGGGCGGCGTCGTCCTGGGAGGAGGAGGGGATGGGCTGGGACGGGGGTGCGCTGACGAGAGCGTACATGGCGGCGGTCGTGAACGGGAAGATGGGACGCAGAAAAGAAAAAGGGGAGACGGGGATGGGTGATTATAAGCGACGAATGCAGCCCGCGGGGGGTGGCAGCAGCGTGGACAAAAAGAGGATCGGCTGGTTTGGGTGTTGACTGCTGATGGTGCAAGGCGGACGAGGTCGCTCTATCGGATGAGTTCGGCGAGATTGTGGGGGCGCAAGTGAGGCAAGGTGGTCGTTATTTTAAGCAGTTTTTTCGAGCGTGCGTGGTCGGGATCGTGAGCGCACGGGGCGAGTCCGGCGGTTTTTTGGTCGTGACGGGGGCGAGAAAAAGAAGGAAAACGAGGCGGGGGGGAGGGGAGGGAGGAGGGGGGAGGAGGCGAAGGTCGTTACAAGCACAGAAAGCACAGACTGGTTGCGAGAAGAGGTACTTAGGGTTAGGAAATATTAAGCAAATTCGCCCCAACAGCGCCAAACACAGGTCTTATCGTTGCGAGCTGGTGCCCTGGGCCTCGGATCGGGGCCAGCAACCCGCAAGCCGCGTCCGCTTTTCTGGCCCGTTTCTGCGCTGCTGCTCGCACTTTTCGCGCATATACAATGCATATCGTATCCACAACGGGGAAATACAGTCTGGGTATATTCCATCTCTCGATCCCCTGCTCCAAGTGAGGCGCAGTACGTATACGTTTGCAGCCATCATCCAATATCCACAGTATTACTATTAGGCTGTCGGCAGCGCGGCGCGTGCGCTCCGAACGCTGCCCATCGGGGAGTGGCCAGACTCTCCATCGTGGTGGCACCGAACATGATTTGTCGCTTCGGTGCCCCTCATTTCGTGGGCTGATGGCAGACACGACCGGTGCAGCAGGCCGCGCGCACGCTAGGGGGGATATGGATGTGCTCCAGGGCGCTCTGTGGAGGCTGCCAGCCCCGTGATGTGGTGCGCGCCGGAAGAAGGCAGACGAGCGCGAGCAGCAGCAGCAGCAGCTGGCTGACGCGAACGCTGCAGGCGCGGCTGCGAAAAGCAGGCCGCCGCTTTTTCCTTTCTTCAGACGGAAAGGGAGGACCGCGGACGAGGACCGGCGGTCGGAGGGGGCTGTGGGACCCACAAAGGCTGCGGAAAAGCACGCAGGGATCGACGGGGAGGGAGCCTAAGCCGCACGCGGCCAAGTATCCGCCACCGCAAACTGGGGTCAAGCGCGCGCGCATACACGCCCGTGCGTCATTTTCATCTCCAGAGCCTCTGCCAGGCTCGGCATTCCGCTGCTTTCGCTCGGGCTGCCCACGCGTGCCACGCCCCTTCCGGCTAGCGCCGCTTCCCCTCAGGGCCAGACCCTGGCCACATATCGGGCCAGTGATGGTGGCGTCCCCTGTGTGCGCCCGTGTGTGCGTGTGTGCGCCAGACGCGGTCCAACGCGACCGTGTCGCCACTGTTTGGCCTCCTTTTGTGTCTCGCCACTCGTCCACGACGCGCTCCTCCCCCTCCTCGACGACGACGGCCCACGGCAACCAGCACTGACCAGCCCACGCCAAGGCGACGAGCAATATGGGCATCAAAGGCCTTACCGGCCTCATCTCCGAGCACGCTCCAAAAGCCATCAAGGTCTATTCTCCCCGCCCCTTTTCATCTCGCCCCCGCTCACGCCTGCCTGCCGTCCTGTCCTCGACAAAAGGAACACGAAATCAAAACGCTGTTCGGCCGCAAAGTCGCCATCGATGCCTCCATGAGCATCTACCAATTCCTCATCGCCGTGCGCCAGCAGGATGGCCAGATGCTGACCAACGACCAAGGTGAAATCACAAGGTAAGTGAGACCATACACCCCCCTCCTCCGCCTTCTGACACGCGTCTCGGTCCGCGGGAAACTCCGAAAGTCACCTCATGGGTTTCTTCTGGCGCACCATACGCATGGTCGAGTATGGTATCAAACCTGCATACGTGTTTGATGGTAAACCACCGGACCTCAAGTCCGGCGTCGTGCGTCTCCCTCCTTTTCCTTGCCCGCCACCCCTCCCCCTCATCTCCGCCCCCGCTCGAATAACCATCCCAGCTCTCCAAGCGGTTGGAAAGGCGCCAAGAGGCTCAAGAGGAGATTGACAAGGCAAAAGAAACCGGCACGTCCGACTTCTTACTCCCGCATTTCTGGTCACGGATTGACCATTCTACTATCATTGCCTATTCTCAGGCACTGCGGAGGATATTGACAAGTTCTCCCGGCGCACCATCCGCGTGACGCGCGAGCACAACGAAGAATGCCGAAAACTCCTCAAGCTCATGGGCATACCTGTCATCGTCGTGCGTTTTGTTCAAAATTCTTTGCATCTTGCCAGCCCGCACTGCGTCTGCTGAAGTAATAACTGCACGCCCCCAGGCTCCATCAGAGGCCGAGGCACAATGCGCAGAGCTTGCGCGTGGAGGCAAGGTTCGCTCGCCCCATCCCCTTCCTCCTTCGTCCTCGACCAAGATAAATCCTTTTCGGGACATCAGGTATTCGCAGCCGGATCCGAGGACATGGACACCCTGACCTTCAACGCGCCTATCCTTTACCGCCACCTCACGTTCTCAGAGGCTAAGAAAATGCCCATTTCCGAAATAAGTCTAGAGAAGGCGCTCGAGGGGCTCGAAATGGATATGGAGCAGGTATTGCCTTTTCCAGCAATTTATATGGCCTATCCCCTTTCTGTCCTGTCTCTTGGGTCGCTCAGGCGTATACTCATTTCGTCCCACGTGACTCGGGCCTTCTTTCTTTTCATAGTTCATCGACCTGTGCATTCTACTCGGCTGCGACTATCTCGAACCTATCAAAGGCGTCGGACCTAAATCTGCGCTCAAACTCATCCGTGAACACGGCACGCTTGCCGCCGTCGTCGCCCATCTTCGTGAGAAGGAGGAGGCGAGGGAAGCCGCTGCCCAACCAGCGGAAGAATCCGAAGACGAGGCTGATAAAGCTGCTGCTGGGGACGGAAGCGAGGCCGAGGGTGGTGAGGGCGAGGGGAGTGGGGAAGAAGAGGTAGAAAAGAAGGCGAAGAAGAAGAAGACAAAGCCGAAGAAGAAGGGAGGAGTGAGTATCCCGGAATACTGGCCCTGGGAGGACGCTCGGAATCTGTTCTTGAAACCAGATGTAACCCCCGCTGACCAGGTGGAGGTAAGGCTTTCCTTCCCTTTCCAGCCTTCCCGAACCCTATTCCCTCGTTTTTGTGCATGGTCGATAAACACTTTCCTGACTCCTCGTATATTAATAGCTCGTTTGGGAACCGCCGGACGTCGACGGACTTGTCGAATTTCTCGTCAAAGAAAAAGGATTCAAGTTGGGTCCCCCTCTCTCCCTCATTATTCACCCTGGTCTGGTCTGATCTGACAGGTATATTGCCCGTTTTGTGCGCACCATAATCACTTGACCGCTCCCTCCCTGCCACCGATCTCATCGTTATCTATTCATCTCGCTCCTTCTCGACGACCCCCAACAAATACACAACGCACAGCGAGGACCGGGTACGTAAAGGTGCCGAGAAACTCAGCAAGCATCTGCAGGCGAAGCAACAAGGCCGACTGGACGGGTTCTTCAAAGTCACGCCCAAGAGCCCAGACAGCAAGACGGGCGGCAAGGGCGCGTCCAAGTCCAAGGCGGGCACGACGGCGGCGAAAGGAAAAGGCAAGGCCGATGGCAGTTCGGCTGCCAAGGGCACGAAACGCAAGGTATGTGTATGCTCGATCCCAGTGCGTGACGTCGAGGGGGCCTGTCGCAGCGACCCGGCGGCTCGCACCCAGACCCAGACGGGAGCCGTGCGAATATTCAATGCTGATTGCGATCGTCTCTTTTTTCGTGTCCGAACCCCCTCGCTTTGAATGCTTGCTCGGCGGCTGTGCAGGGCGACGATAAGGCGACGGCTGGGAGCAGCAAGAAAGCCAGGAAATGATCTTGCGCTCGATTGGTCGCCACCCCCCTCTTTTCGGACGCTGTAGCATTCGCCTCTTTTCCTCCCCGGGTGGAAGATGTCTAGACCGGTGCGGTCACTCGCACACGTTGGCATCTTCCGTGTTCATTACGCTCGTTGTTGCTCGAGTCTAGGTCGGGTCCCTAGCGTTTTTTCTTGCTCTACTGTGTACGTCTATTACCTTCATCTTGGTCTTATTAAACCAGTTATATATACGAACCCCTTGATGCCCTGGAGGGTGTACGTATGTCCTACATCCGGGGTGCTCGCATGGCGCGCCCTCGACCTCGTTTGATGGGGGACCTGACCAAAGGCCAGCGCTGATTAAGATCGAGCGACCTGTGCTGAATCTGCTGATGCATCGAGGGGGGTCCCTGGCCAACTCTTAAATACCTGATCAATCGCCAATCGACCATCGCCCATCGCCCCCCGACAGCTCCGGGTGGCGCCCGTCTCAGGACAGGAAACAACGCGGCAAACCCCTGGATTCGAACCCACTGGGCCATGACCGTCTGAAGAGGACGTGCGAACCGGCAGGAACTGGGTGGCCCAAGTTCGATGGCGCCATTGCACGACGCTAGAGATCCAGATTAGTACATCTGCAGTTCCCAGGATCTTAATGGGCAATACATACGTATGTACCTACGTACCTTGTCCGGGTGCGAGAAGGAGGGCCGAGAAAAGGGATCGGAACACAAATGAAGGTTCTAGGCTGGTTAATGACAGAGGCACTGCTTGCCTTACCCCCGAAGAATCCGTCCCTTTCTTTGTTCAACAGACCCGTCATGGCTTGACCCAGCGAAGCCTGCAAAGGAAAGCAGGACCCTCTGCCGCCCAGCGATTGGCCCAGGAAGGCGCTGGACGGGAAGGCGCGAGGCCTGTTCGGTCCCCACACACCCCCGCATTCCCCGCTGCCGAGCCATAAGCAATCATGCATCCACCAGGGCAGACAGTCGACGCATCCCCACACTCGTCTAATCCATTTATAGCCCACTCACCCTTCCGGTCCGGGACCTGCTCGCCAATCCAAGTAACGTCCTGTTCTCTCCCTTGGGCTTGGCCCCTCCCGCGTGGAAACGGCCAGAGTGCAGGATTTACCCACTCGACGACTCCGTGCGACTTCCAGACACCTAGTCCACCGGCATTGTGCATCCCGGAAAATAGACTTGCGGTCCATTCAGTGCGTCAAACGGGCGATAGTGCACCAGGAAATGAACCTGATGCTCGTGTGAGCCGTTTGTTCGTTCGTTTCGATCGAGCCTAACGCAATCTTTGTTCTACTGCGTAGAAGCAAAGCTTAGTCGGCATGCGCGCAAGTAGAAACGATAGATCCATATCGAGCAGCTGTGTCATCTGAGAAAATAGCTGCCAGGACGTTTCCCCCATTAGGTGAAGCAAAGGTATTATAATACGATCAGGGATGCTTACCGCTATACACCCTTTTTTTCACGCACCCATTCATTCTGCCACTCTAATACCAGCGTTTGAGGCACGACAATCTGGCAGGAAGCTGGCAGGCCCAATATCAGGAATCTATCGCTTTCATTTGACCTTTTCTGATCGCCTCGGACAGCGACAGCGCACGAGGAGGACATGAGGCACGACCTAGATGCCCCGGGCACAGCTGCGTTGGTGAGTGGCAAACCCGGGGTGATCTGCACTCGCAGTCTAGGTTGTGCACCGACCTAAAACCTCTTTCTTGTCTCAGACTCGCCGCCCATGCCGGAGGCGGCTGTCCCGCACAGACCACCGCTCGCGTCAGATGACCCGCCGTGAATGAAGCGCTATCTCCTCTAGCTCGCGCACAACGTCATTGATTAGTCGTGAGTCCCTCGGCCTGGGAACGAGTCGAATAATGAAACTGGGCCTTGTGCGTGTCACGATTCGATCTTCGTAAATATAAATATAAATGGGTTTGAATCTGTTGGAATGAGCAGCGCACCCTGAGATGACCGATCTCCCGATTCAGAAGGGGCAGGGCGAGGCGAAGATAACGAGCGACCATATGACCTGCCGTCGAGCGGGGCGAGCATCGAGCACCGCGTAAGTCGTTTTCTAGAACCTGGATGACGCCAATGGCATTATACTCTTGCTCCTTGGCGAAGTGATGTAGCTGCGGGGGTACCAATTCACGTAAGGCTTGTGGTGGAAGTGATAGATAAAAAAAGCAGTGAACCTTGTTCGGGGGATGACGGAGAGCGTTGTCAAGGGAAATCATGGGAAGGTAAGTATTAAATTTTAATGGAGTTAAAGCTGTTCTAGAATGATGTGAAGGTTAGGAGAGGTTAGGTGGCCAAGGCATGTGTCTTCGTGCTCAAGGGCTGAGCTGCACTCATTTTCGATATTTGATGCCCTGCGGTGGTGGTGGTGATTAGAGCTTGGGGGGCTCGGAGCGACGGAGATAAGGCGCATGTCACGTGACTGCTTGTAAAGCTGGGCTCAGGCGTCGACGCGACACCTCGAGTATGTACGGAGATCTAGAGAGCCATGTCTAAAAACAATGGTTAAGGTAGAAAAATAATAATATGCTACCTGGTATAAAGTTCTCCGGTAAAATGTCAAAGATGAGTGGGCAAGTGGGGTATCGATACTATCAGAAGAAGGGATGTCCAAAGGGTCACAGGTGTGGGCGCTGCACAGCAGGCCAGGAAGATCGATACAAAAATTATCAAGAGCAAAGAGAATAGTGATGAGTGAAGGAGAGAAAAGATGGGTGGGGCGGGGAAAGACTTCTATGAAGGCGCGGGCGACTTCTTCTCCTTCTTCTCCTTCTCCCTCCCTTTCCCCTTCCCGTTGGTATCGACGTAGATCGATTCTAGCTCGTCTGCTCTATACACCCTCGGGCGTCCGAGGCGGAATGTGTGGATGGAGGGGCGAGGAGGGGATGAGCCCGGAGGACGGGGCAGTGGCTGCGGAGTTGGACTGGGCTGAGATTGCGGCGGTGGCTGCGTGTGTGGAGGTGGTGCGGGCCCGTTCTGACGGTGGTCGTCCATCGGGCCCATTCGCATCCCGTACGCCATCCCCATGTTCACGGGTGGCATCCCATTGCTCCAGGGCATGGGCATACCCGAGTGGACCATCATGCCGTTCCCTGGATTGACCACTGGAACGCCCATGCTGTACCCGCCGTTCGCTATGAACTGGAGTTGCATATGTGCCGCGCTGAGCTGCGATTCGAGCTCTTTTGTTCGCCTTTCCATAGTTCGCAGGTCCGACCGGAGCTCTCGCATGTCTGCCTGCAGGGCTTTGACCGAGGCTTGGGTCTCTTGCGTGGTCTCGTGGTCGGTTCTCTGGTCCGTTTCTTGCCGTTCAAAATAATTGCCCAAAATGTGCAAAAGGTTATCTAGGTCGGTTCCACGACGGCGTGAGGCGGGTGCTACTGATGCTTCCGGAAGCTTGGTGTCGTCCGCAGAGAGCTGGCGCGGGGCGCGATGCGATATTTTAGGTCGGGTACGTGGCGGTGGTGTGGGTTCGTCGGGACTAGCCCTGTCATCGTCAGTCGTGCCACGATTCTCGGTTTGAAGCGCGATGAAATGTTCGTCAATAAGACGCTCGATGCGCTTAGCTTCACGAACCTCCCACGGCGCTGTAGACTCTGTAAAATGTTTTTGCTCTTTGCAGAGCTATTCAAGGTATTAGGGTAGGTAGTGCGCATCGCAAAGAAAAACAATTAGGCAAATACCTTATCGTATTTTTCCTTCAGCGCTTTTGGCTCACGATAGGACCTGCCTTTCGTCGCAGCGTATTGATTATAGTCGTTAGCCATGGCCTCCCAGGCCGTCGTGCCGCCGGGCTTGTGCTTGAGAATACACTCAAACAACACCTTCAAGTCCTCTTCGCCGTAATTCTGCACCCCACGCTGACGTCCGGTGAAATTCGAAGGAGCGGAAGAACTAACACGGAAGATATTCCGCTCGTCCTGTTTCACCGTGACGTCTCCCCTCTTCCTCTTCCTGCTCCAATCAAAATCCCTGGATACGCTGTCGCTACTTCCACCCTTCATTTTTGCGCTCTGAAATGGTGCTCGTTCAGTTTCGCTGTCTGAAGGCGTGGCAAGATTTGCGTCATCGCGAGGCTGAGCGGCAGGTGATGTGTCCTGAGCATTAATATGTGGAGGGGAGCCTCGAGGTGCGGCCGGAAGTGAACCTGAAGCAGCAGGAGAATCATGCGGCAGCGAAATATCTGAAACCGAGTCTGGCGCAGAAGTGCTTGCTATCGGCATGCTGAAAGACTTGGAGCCAGTCTGGGGAGGCGGCGGAAAGGATAGCTGAGGAATTGGAATAGGGTATCGACTAGGGTGGTATTGAATGGCCGGTGGGGGAGAGCTAGATTTCGCACGAGATGCACGAGGTGGAGCTTCGCTGGTCTCAGCTGGGGATTGAATAGTAGCTGGGACCTAGAAAACGACACTGAGAGTTAGGAACGCGCAGGAGCTGAGTATGCAAAACCTGACACACCGGAGGTTGTACTGAGGCGCGTTCTGCCCGCGGCGACTGTGCGGTGTCAGAGCCAGAAGACACAGTGTCTACTGCCGCTGGTGAACCTGGGTTTTCGGACGAGGCAGGCGGAGGAATCGACATTGTTGTTGGTAGGGAAAGAGACAGAGCGACAAGTCGTTCTCCAGGACGCAAGATCCTAGCAAACCGTGGACAAATAGATGTGACATCGCGGCGTGAGTACGCAGAACGCGCCTCCTACACGTTTTCGAATTCAGCGTGTTGGCGTTCAGGCTGCAGCGTCACTTGCACGTATTTAATGTCCAGCACTCGGCGTGCATGGAGATTATCTTGGTCCGATGAAATAGAACCCAGCACGAGCTAACCACTATCAGGGTGCTCGCCGTCCGCGCCGAATTCAAACAATTTCAATTGCAAAGAGCGAGCTCAGAGTAAAATCTACAAATAGAGAGCAAAAACTGTCTGGCAAGGGTATCCGTACAATCTATGACGAACTAGCCTTGAGCTCTGCGGCGAGCTTCAGCTCGTCGTAGTCACCACTTTTTAGGCACATGCTCTTGAACAACCCATCTTCCTTGGCGAGCAAGTTCGCTGGGGTATCGAATTCCGCCACTCGACCAGCATCAAGCACCACTGTGGGAGATTTTTAATTTAGCCTTAGCGAGAATAAGGCAATATGGTCTTTACTCACGAATCTTATCATAGCCTGGCAGGAGGGGAGGCGAAAAGAAGGTTAGTATGGTGCATATGGGCATACGGTCGGTTGCACCCACTAATAACGGTCCTCAATCTTGAAAAGCAAATACAGGCGTCAGGTCAATCAGCAAGAAGCAAGGCGATGTCATGATGGACAAACCTGTGCGCAATCGTGATCAAAATGTTGTCCTTGAACTCTTCCCGGATTGCTTCTTGTATTCTAAATTAAAGACTAGGTTGGATTTCGTGCCGAAACGCGCTACATCTAATCAACTTACTTCTTGTCAGTCGCAAAGTCCACTGACGCTGTGCTCTCGTCCATAACAACGACACCTCCTCGCCTCAAAAGCCTGGGAGATTAATCCTATGCTGTGAGCAAGGCAAATCAAGGGGCAAGATTAAAGTTGAGGCTCACGCTCGTGCCATCGCGATCAACTGTCTTTGACCACTCGAGAAGTTATTACCGCCTTCACTGACCTTGGAGTCTAGAGTGATCACAGCCTTGCTCCCTCTTTCAGTCGTAGAAGTTGGGGTAATCTGCCCTGACTCGAGAGGTCCCTCGGCATCTAGCGCAACCACAACAGATGGAGCACGACTGGTCGAAGCGCTCGCCACGGCTGTGGACTGCGAGCTATGACTCGTCCGAAGTTGAACGCGCTGCATGACCTCGAGGCATTCTGCGTCGGTATGTTCTCCAAACGGATCCTGAATGCCCGGGACACGCGTGTGAGTCCTGAAGAAGGCAATAACTCCATCATAACCCTCCACTTACCAAGTTTTCGCGAATTGTTCCAGAAAACAGGACAGGATCTTGAGGGATGATTGTCAAGCGAGACCGCAAATCTTCCAAACTGAACACATGCCACTTCAGAGCGAGCTCTACGTTGACACAAGTCTAGATTTGCATACCCAATGGTTGTGATGTCAATGCCATCGATGATAATCCTACCTTCCTCCGGATCAACGAATCGGAAGAGGGATAGACCAAGCGTCGATTTTCCACTGCCTGTTCTTCCCACGAGCCCAATTTTCTCCGAAGGCTGTGCCGGGGCGTGAAAAGCGTTGGCGAGGAAAATAAAGTCGCGCGTGAGGCCATCACGATGCTTACCTTGATTTCCACGTTAATTCCGCGTAGGACGAAATCGAGCTCCGGCGAGTACTTGATCCCGAGATTTTCAAAAACAATTCCGCCCTTCGCGGAAGGCCAGTAAGCTGGTGGGCGATTATCCTCGATGACAAGAGGTGGTTCTGGAACGGGCGCATGGTTTCAGTTTTTAGCGACTTGGCATGATGGCGTCGGACAGGCACGAAGCTCACCTGCAGGTAGATCCAGGTACTCGTGGACTCGCTCCACAGATGTCAAGGTCTGTTCCAGTTCCGTATAGAACCGAAGTCCCCAGTACAAACTCATGACGTACATTTGCGCCTGCGAGATGACTATACCAGACAAGCCAGCGCCAATACCCGTGTAGATACACAAAAGTGTAACAGTCAGGATCGTGAGCGCGCCCATGGAGTCGAACCTGCATGGGGTGTGAAACATTGGTGAGATGGTACGAACTCAAAAGTTGTCAAACGTACCTAAATAGTAACCATCGATTGCACATCCAATCTGAATAACAGGGATGTGTTAGAAGGACTATACACGTTCGAGAAGGTTCAAAGGCTGACAATAATAGGATGCAGCTTGGGTGCGATCTAGGCGCTTGAAGAGATTATTCATGAATCGCCTCTCCGCTCCAAATGCACGGACAGTAGTAATGCCAACGATGAGATCCCCGAAGCTTGAAATCAATGGTGAGCGAGTAGTAGATTCCATTCGTCGCAAATCTCTGGAGATAGATATTAGTATCAAATGGCCGCGACGAAGCTCAGCTGCGTCACAATACGGACCTCGACACTCCAATATACTAAAGCCAACATGCATCTAGGTCAAGAACAAGCCTGCAAGAGATACACATATCACACTCACCCCCTGAGCAAGCCGCAAATGGATGTATGCCGTTAGAAGAGCCGGGAACAGGAACGATGGAATCCCATAGACCATGGTGGCCACAGCGATGACAAGTGCAAGCACTTGATCAGCAACTATGCGCAAAGAGTGCTGAAGACCCATATCAATCGTGTCGATGTCTGCGAGCATGACAAGGTAAGTTGAACGATTTCGAGCCTTCGCAGTGAGGGGAAGCGCAAACCTTTGGAGAATCTGTTGAGGATACGGCCCTTTGAAAAAAGCCTACGAGGTAAGATTGGCGCCAGAGATGTGAACATTACAAACACATACCGAAGGGGTCTTGTCAAACCATCGACTTGGAGAACGCATCACCGAGACGAGCATGCGCTTGTACAGGATCCGAGCAGCGCGAAGGTTGGACAGGATACTTGGGATTTCCGAAAGGATGGAAATAGTGGCAGAGATTGTCTCTGAAATGGATGTAGCATCGACGTCAATGAAGTATTTGACAAGGGAGGGCAATGTTTCATACGAAGGAGGATGTAGACCCCCAAATACGGCAGCACGTTATCGCTCGCGGGAGGGAAGCCAAAGGGAGGGTGGCCAAAGAAACCGCCCGGCTTTTGCGGTCGATCTTGGTTATAGTTTTCACTCCATTCTAGATGGAAATGGGGTTAACACACAAAGATAGTGAAAGCAAAGATCAAGATAAAGCCGCGTACGTTTGATCCAGAAGTTTTGCGAGAGATCGCCTATTATACAGAGAGGAATGAGCTCGAGACTCATCAAAAACTAACGTCTGACCACTTACTCGTCCTCTGAAGAACTAAGCACAGCATGACCGCTCCAATATACCAGTACGATGCAGCCGAACAATAAGCAAGGTACACTTTCCATTTGACCGCACCACTGTATTCAATCGATTCAGTAAACATGGTCAGCCAAGATCCGAAGAGAAACCACTGACACTGCTCGCTCCTCATCCGAAACAAGTTTGCGTGCCACCTTGGGCTCGCCCTTGTCCTCGCCGTCAGCCCCCTTCTCCGCAGCAGCGGTTTCGCCAGGAGCAGCCGAGTCTGGCGCAGTCTTGGATAATTTATGCAGGTCGAGATGACCCGTTGCCTGAAGTTCGTCCACTGTGCCTTGGGCCTCGACTTCACCATTAGAGAGCTTTACAGCCCAGCCGCAAATTCCGGACGAGACGATAAGGTCGACATGATGCGTGACGAGGACGACGGTTCGATTCTTAAGCAAGTTTCCGGCAAGGCAGGTGTTGACGATTGTTTCCGCTGTGTGGGAGTCAACCGCACTGAATGGTGTTACAAAATCTGATTTAGAAACATTTTCGAGAATGGTATGGAGGATAGACTTACCTGAGAACATCATCGAGTATCACAGTTTTGGTTGGCGCATAGATAGCACGAGCAAGAGCTACTCGCGCCTTTTGACCACCTACAAAACATTGATGTCAACGAAGGCCCTTCGACAAAAAGCGAACTCGAAAGCCGTACCCGACAGCGAGACACCCTTTTCTCCAATCTCAGTTTCGTCGCCGCCATCGAGTACCTGCAGGTCGGGTTTAAGCGCACATCCTTCCAAGACGGCATTGTATCTTTCTTGATTGAATGCCGATCCGAACAGACTACAAGAAATATCAGCTGTAAGTTGGACTCCACTTTGAGCTCTGACCCTTGAAGCTCACATATTATCACGGATACTCGCTAAAACGCAAAAAGAGGATCAGTGGGTCGCAAGCCCCCTGGTGAATCAAAGACACTCACCATGCTCCAGCCAAGGATGCTGCGCGCAATAACTAACAGTCTCTCGCATCCCACTCTCGGGGTCAAGTCTCATAGGATCCTTTGGGAGATATACATGTCCAGCCAGACAATCCATCTCGCCCAGAACAGCAGCGAGAACTAAACACAATCCAAGAGTCGAAAATCAATCCCCAAATAGAGTGCCACAAAGACGGGGAAGAGAGGAAAAGACGCACGACTTGATTTCCCAGACGCAGTGGCTCCATAGACCAAATTCAACGTACCCCTCACAAAGTTCACCGTCACATCTTTCAGCTCAAACGGCGGCTCCTGCTCATCTTCTCCCTCTCCTTCAACCACGACCTCCGGCACTGGCGCGCGGCGCTTCAGACTGAATGCGCCCTTGATGCTCCCCCACCTCGACCCGGATCCTTGCTTCTTTTTCTTATCCGCGTCCGGTTTAATTTTCGCTGAGGCCCACGAAAACGTCGCGTTCTCGCACCCCACACGCATATCAAAGGGCATATTGGGATCGACGGCGGTCTCGCGGAGGGGGGCAAGCGAGGAAACCCACTCGGGCACTTCGTCTTCCTGGAGGTACTCGTCTATGCGGACGATGCTGGCGTAGGTCATGACTATGAGGTTCGCCATCCACGGGAGCTACACAGAACCAAAACCAGAGTCAGAGACCAGACTACTCGTACCATCCGGAAATCAACAATAAGAGCTACAACGCTCACCATTGATAAACTCTGGCTCAAGATCGAGAACGTGGTGAGGGCAGGGAAGGCCATGGCGACAGAGAGCTCGCCCTTTGCAACAAGTACGTAAAACGAGAAACTAATGACGCTGACGCTCAGCGGGATGGCGTCCCACATGAACATGAGGAAGAAATTCATCGTCCGCATCTTCACAAGCCAGTTCATCTCTCGCTTGCGCGCCTCCATGATACGGTTGATCCATTTTGTTTCAAACGCAAAATACTTGATGAACTAGAGTCCCAGAGGCATTTGAGATCCACCACTTCTTAGGAAGATAGAGCAAATAAACGTACCTTGATGCCCTGAATGGCCTCATTCATTGCTCGCATACGCTTATCCCTGAAATCCAGCATCGTCTTCTGCATCTTGAACATGGTCTTGAGCAAAAAGTGGTTGATCGGCAGCGCCGCGAAGAACACCGCGTATCCAACAAATGCAGACAGCCCCATGAACGAGTAGAGCAAGTACGCTGACCCAGCGATGCTGATGGGTGCATCGTAGAACCGGGTCAGAATGGCGATGGCCTCGGCAACTTTATTCGCATCGGTCGAGATCAGGGACACAATTTTACCAACGTCCGCTGAAGACTTGTCGCCCTCGCCCGAAGGGCTACCTTTCGGGTCTTTAGAACCTTTCTTGTCAGCTGTGACAGTCCCACTGATGTCTTTCCGTTTCAAAGCTTTTTCATAGACGCTTGATACAAGCTCTGCCTTGGCGCTATACACCACAGAGATTAGCACCTTTCATGACTCCAATAAGAAAAAAATGGAACTTTACCGAACACACGCCCGCCGCCCCGCATACAAATGCTGCAAATCCGTCTGGCTCTTGAGCAATTGGAACAGAAACGACGCAATCGTAAAGAAATACGCAAGACGGCGGCGGTCCGTGGGATCAGGACCCGCAAGCGCCGAGAGCCTGTCCACCACACTCGCATGATATGTAGCGGGTATAGCAAAAAACTCTGCCGGCAGAAATATGATGGTGTTTGGGGCTGTGGTACTAGCCACTGCTATGGACGAGTTGGAATAGAGCGGAGTAGTTTCGGTCGCGACAGGGTCCATGTTCTTGAGGATGAGATTGAAGAAGAATGGGGCACTGAGGGACAATGTTGCGGACACAGCCTAGAATGAAACCGCCTTAGCCTACCAGTCACTCGAGCTCAAAAGATGTTCAAAACAAACAGTGAGAACAGCATCCATCAAGAGATCACGCGCGTTCGCGATAGCGATACGCTTAACAAGCGAATAGCCGCTAAACGAACGGTTTGGATTAACATCTCTAATGAATGAACCCGCACTTCAAGAAAAGACAAACCGAATGGCAGTAAACTTCTTCTGCAGGACGCGACTGCGGAGGCTATAACTAAGCTGCCACAGATCGGTTTCTTGCAGGGGGCCTATCTTGCCCAAGGCGATCATTGGGTCAACCCATGTAAACGTCAGCCAGGATCCAAATGATGCATAGTCGTCGTAGGCGGGTAGAAGACCCTGTTTAGGCGGGTTAGCATTCAATAGTGATAAGACGTGAGAGGAAGTGTTATACATCCGCATCCTTTTCGGGTTTTGAGTCGTTGATCTGGAGAGGCATGGAGAGAACGAGACCCGCGCAAAGGGCGCAACCAAGCGCGTTGAAGACGTGTAGAACAAAGACGATTTCGCCCAATTGGCCATCGCTGGAGGTGGCGGATACGCCGTAGAAGACGAAAAGAGAGGAAACAATGCTGAGTAGATATATGATAAAGAGCGAGTATGGCGGGGTGAGGGAAGGTCGAAGGAGAGGGCGAAGGGTGGCGAAAGTCTACGCGAGGCGTGTCAAATTCCTGCAAGCGAGAGATTACGCGGGGAACGGAGACTAACCCAGAAAAATACGTCCAACGCGGGAGCTACGACATTTACGGGATCTGTCTGGTTTTTACCAGCCTTCCACGCCACATTGACCAAAACGACAAGCCGTGCTATAGTCTCGAGGACACCGACAAGAGCAAAGATGATCGACTTCCATTCCAGCTGGGAGCGAGGGGCTGGCTGAGCTTTTGGCACGAGAGGGGTGGACTCGTTGGCCTCGTCATCCACCGCGGACTGCGCTGGTGGCGACAGCGTGGCGCCGGGGCTAGTCAGCTTGGCCTGCTGGGCGATAGCATTGAGCGCATTGAGCTCGTTGGCCTCCTCTGCTTTTGTGGTAGCGATATCCTCGGTGGCTGCGCGTAAAAGATTGGGAAATTAGCCAGAGAGAGCGCCGGGAGCGGGGAGAGATGAGGCGCAACTGATGAACTGGCTGAATAGGCCTCGCTGGCCGTCGCGCGCGAAAGCTCTCGAGAGGCCGACGTAGGCGACGACGGCGGCGGAGACAAGGGAGACGACAAAGTCCGGGGACCGGTATATCGGCAGGTGGTCCGTGCCACTCATGGCAGCCGGTCGCAAAGATGGTGGGCCCGGCGAGAGCAGCGGTGCCTGCCCTATATATACACGATCTGCCGCGTCGGTGTGCGGGTACGCGTGGATCCGCTTGGCAGCGGCACATACATAAGCACAGCCACATGGCTTCTCGTGCTCCCCCGCGCACCCGTCAAATGACTCAACGCCAATCTTGTGTCGTGTTCTTATCGCCTCCACGCGCTCAGCGCCCGGCGCTGCAGCATTAATTTTCCGACTTGAAACCCGCAGCAGGCTGGGCGGGGCCATATCCATCTTGACGCGCGTGGTACCAGGGATTCTCTTCCGTGAACGAGTACTCCCCGGCTGTTGGGCGTGCTTCTGGTCATTACCAACACCAACATCCAGAGCAGGTCGAAGGTCGTTGCACCTCCATCGGCTAGAGGTAACAGCTGCACTACTGCGTACAGCTGGAAATGAACTCTGCCACTGATCTCTCTAGTAATCTTGGGCATGCTTGCGTGCAAATTCAGACACTCATGTACTAGGTGCGATGTATTTTGGCAATCCGATATCCACATAATGTGCTTGAAAAAGGTGTAACCAACCACCGATCACAGCGCGAGAGCAATGTATCTGGGCGACAAGGACCGTCAATCCCAATGTTGGCGTGCACATCAGTAAACATGCGGCTCACCCTGCGATCATAGCAGCCCCACCCATAGGTGTGATCGGCCCCAGGAAGCGGAACCTTTCCAAGGAAAGAAGTATGGAATGTGAATTAACGGGGGTCACCAAGAAGATGTATGCTCACCGGTCGCGATTCAGTGTAAGAACGAAGATTGAGCTGGAGAAAACCAGGCCTCCGGCGGCGATAGCCGGACCCGCAAACCGATGGGCGGCAAAACGCGGATGCAGAGAGATGGCAAAGAGTGCGATGCCGTTAAATATCTGGTGATGGACCATGATAAACACAAGATCCCGTAGGTGTTGGAAACGAAAGGCGTACCGCATAGTTGGCTGCAGTGTGCCAGGCCTGCAGCTGGCCCGGGTCGAGTCGGCCTTTGAGGCCATGCGAGCCAAAGGCCCCAGCAATCATGCCGGTCGCCGCTGTTGGGATTATTTGTGGGTTAAAATAACTGGGTAGGGAAAGTCAAGGCGTACTGAGAAGTGCGCCAGAGCGCCAAAGAAACGAAGTAGGAACGTGCGCCTCGATATGGCAGTCAGCTCATTGTTACGGTACTCTGATTAATATCACCGCTGTTAAGTACCATGATTCCTGGGATGCTCGGTGGTGAGTACTGGGTGGCAAGCGTGCACGGAGGATGGACGTCATCGCGTTCTCACGCACCCACGGATTTATGGAAGCCTGGGTGGCGGTGCTGTCGGAAGCAGATCCCGGCCTCGAGGCATCTCAGCGCGAGATCTCTTTCACCTTCCAGTGCGTACTCGCACCCAACTGCAAGACGACCTTCTGTGCGTGCTAGCAGGCACCTGCATACAGAGCGAAACTCACCGCAAATAAATTCGGATTTTCCGCTATTTTTGCAGACGCTACCCGCCGCCGACGATGAGCACGAGTCCGCTGCGCGATGCGCTCCTCGCGTCCCTTGCGTCCCTGCCCGCCTCCCGCGTCTTTCATCTCCACTCTCTCCTCTCCGTCTCCCGCCGCCAGAACGATCTCTTCCCGCACGCCCAGCACCATCCCAAAACACACGTCCAGGACATCCTCATCCTCCTCTCCGAGCAGCCCACCGCCCCACCCAGCAGCACCGACGCACACACCGGCGCCGACGCTCAAGCCCCGCGCGTCCTCGTCTGCGCCATCGAGGCCCAGCTGTATTCCATCCCCTCCACTGCCTCCGCCATCCTCTACATCTCCAAGGTCGACTCGACGGGCCAATGCATATACCCCTCGCCCCTCCCCACTCTTCTCCGCGCATTCCTTGGATTCTATGCTGCACCTGCGACGCGTCCCGCGCGCACGCTCTGGATCCACCTCTTCGCGCGTGCCCAGGGCCAGTATCTTTTTCCCAACTCGGCCGAGCATCCTGGAAAGCACCCTCTCAGTGACGTCAAGCTCTGCCGCTGGTGGAAGACGATCATCTCTGAGGTCGCGCGCCAGCACGGCCGGCCAGGCGCTGTGAAGCTCTTCTACCTTCTTCCAGGGTACTCTTCGCTCGAAGCTTCGCGCCTCCTCTCCGAGCCGCTCCCCGTGCAATCATCAAACGCGTCTCCATCGAAATCCCATCACCAGCACAATCACCAGTGGCTCTACACGCACCCGTACTCACAGCACGACCTCTCGTCTCCCTTTGGCTCGATCTGCGACGGCCCGCCCAACATCGCGGAACTCATCCCGTCCTTCCCGGATGACCCCAAAACCCGCTTCATGGCCGAGCTCGTCGCAGATCTGTCCTACCCCTCCCGCCCACCCGAGCGCACGCCCTCCCCGCCCGCCTCCCCCACACGCAAGCGCCAGCGCACAAACGAAACGACCCCAGAAGACAGCCCAGCCTCAACACCCAAGCCTCTCTCTCAATCCCAATCCAGATCCAAACCCGCCTCTCTCGCCCAACCGTCGGGCCGACCCCCATCATCCTCCGCATCATCCACCTCCCCCTCCCGCCCCAAACGGCGCAAATCCACCACGCCGCACCTCTCCCTCTCCGCCGACGAATTCTGGGAGCGCATGGCCTTCCGCCAAGAATGTGCCCAGGGCGCCCTCACCGGCTTCTTCACCGCCGTCTTCTCCGACACCTATTCTTCCTCCCCCGCGTACCATCGCGCCGCCGTCTCCGAGTCCGCTGTTGGGTTCCCGCCACAGATTGGCGAGATTTGGCTCCCGGTGCACGCGAGGATTGTCGCGAGTTTGTTGAACCTCGATTTCTCGAACGAGGAGAGGGCGAAGAGGGCGACGGCAGTGCTGGAGGAGGCCATTAGGGGGCTGTTGTGCTCGAATACTGTCGACGGCGGTGAGGTTTCTAGCATCACTGCTCCCAATGGAGATGGGAGCGGGGATGGTGCCGTTGATGGCGATGGTCTCGGCGGGACCAACGATCTGAGCCCAACGAGCTCAGGGGCGAGCCGCACAACAGCCCTCGCGTCCCCACGCGTGAAATACGCATTCGACCGCGGGGTGTTCGAAACGCATATATACGGTTCGATCCGCGTGGACAACCCCCCCTTGCCGCCCAGAGGATCCGCTGCGGCGCCCCAGCCCAAGGTCAACGTCCTCCAGGCGAAGAAGAAAAAACGGCCGGTGGTCCCGGCGCCGGCCGCGGGCATGGTATGAGGTGACCATGTATGCGCCGGATCGCTGTTTACATACAGACCCTCGCTGTCCGTCTTGGACATATCTGCCTTTATGGAGACTAGATGTGGATAGGTGTATATTTTTCTGTTCTGCTCTTGGGTGTTTACGTTTGCATGGGATATAGCGCGCTCGATGTTCAAACGTTCATGCCAGTGCTCCTTTCAGTAAATTGCTGTTGTTTCCGACTCTGTTTCGTCCCTATCCTACTCCCATCGTACTTGCTCACTATTACATAGCTTTTCTTCTCGGTAATATATCTTACTTGTGTAGTTTTCTTCCAAGCTATCTGTGACTTCAGCACCCGCAAAATCGCAGGTTGACTTGAAAGAAGATGCGCGAACGACCCCTTCAACTCGATCAATATTTAAAAGTGGACGGAAGAGGGCGTGTGTGACGGGAAACTGATAATAACAGGGGGAAAAAGGAAACATAATGATTGGGATGGAGTTGACAGGAGACGATAAGAGGCGAGAAAAGACATGAACAGGGCAAGAATGGGGAGAGAGTGGAGGGGTAGTGGGTAGGTAAAAAAGAGAAAAGGTCATCAAGTATGTCACCAACAGAGATTTAGAAAGAAAGAGGATTGTCCATCTGTTCAAAGACCCAAAGATGAAAGACCCACAAGAGAGAAAAAGGAAGCTCACAAGATCGCCCAAAAGAGTCGGAAATAGGAAGATGTCACAACAATCAAGATGGAGATGGGAAATCGAGGCGGGGAAGGGTCAGGGAAGTAGGTGGGAGAGGGAACAGGAATGAGGAATGAAGGAGAGAAAAAGATACAGCACGGGAATATGAATGGTTGGGATGAAGTGGGCATTTGTTGGATGATACACGGGTTTGCGAGCTCAAAAAATGAATGGTATCCTGCACGTAAAATCAAGGGGAGGAAGAAACGATTGATAAGGCCTAGAAAGAGGGGCGATGAGATTTTCAAGACACGCACGCCCAGGTGTTGGACGGGGAAAAGGGCAAACAATAAAGTGAGTGCGAGCTCCCCTCTCAGCGCAGGGTGGTACTTTGGAAGGGACGCATTTTCGAAAAGGGGGGCCCAAATGAAACTGAACAGAGGGCTGCTTCAGGCTCGATCCTTCTGTAATCGCTGCATGGGCGATTGAGTCCGGGCCGGCGAAGACGTTGTAGGAGGCGACGTGGTGAGCACCAAAGGCTGGCGTGAACTGCCCGCGACGGGAATCTCGCTTGCTTCCGCCCTTTCCCGCTCCCCGCGGGCGACGCCGTTGATGTTCGGAGATGAAGTCGTGGGTTTGGACTTTTGCGGCGTTGGGGTTGGTCGATCAACCATCATCCGCTCATCCTGCAGCACCTTGGTGCGAGTACGGGGCGACCGGGTATCCGAATGCGGATTCGAGCTGACGTTGGAACGCGAGGGGCTGTGAACGCTGCCCGTGTGCGACGAGCGCTTGTCCTTCGCGGGCGGGTCAAGTGTTGGAGCATCAACCTCAATCGGACTGTCCCCCTTCTGTCTCCCCCCACTGCCGGCGCTCCCATGGCTTTCCCCAGAAACACTCTTATTCTCCAACAGCTCCAAACGTTTCCTGAGATCTTCAATCTCCCGCCTGCTCTCTTCCTTCGCCTGTCGTACTTTGGAATCCACCAGCTCTTCAAATGTCTCGCTGCTCTGCTCCAAGCTCTGATACAGATTCGACGACTTGCGCACCTGATCGTCGAGCCACTTCTTGAGTCGGTGCGCATCGGCGAGCGAATCATAGAACGAAGAAAACATCGACATGAATGACGCCTTGTCTGGATGCTCGACCGAGGTCGAGGTCGGGTGCTGGTATGCGTGCGAGGGGAACGTGGGCACCTGGGGAGTCGAGATGCTCGAGGTGGTGCCCATATGAGGAACAGCATGCGATCGGACAGAAGCAGAGAAGGACGATGGTCCGGCAGTGGCGGGGGCAGGAGGGTGAGTAGGCGAGTTGAGGCTGACATTTGAGCCATTCGGACCACCCGTAGGATACGAGCGCGAGACGGGAGTGCCCGTTATACCATGCTGCTGAGCTCCGGTGCGCGGCCCCGTCAACGGCGCGCGACGAGTGGAAGACGAGGGAAGAGGCGCAAGCACCGATGGCGTGGTGTTTGTCCTGGTGTGAGACGTCTGATGCTGGGCGCCCGTGGGCGTAGGGGGAGGAAACTCTCGTCTCCTGCCTGTATTAGGCGCCGCACCGCTCGAGCTCCCCGGTTGCGACTGTTGCTGCGAGGAGTACGATTGTCGCTCAATAGCCCGTCCTCTCCCTTCGCCACCTGCCACGGATGGGAGAGTAGGCATTCTCATCGATTGCGGTACGGGCGGCGCACTACGGATAGGCTGATCGACAAGCGAGTAGCCAGGGGTGCGCACCGTGAGCGTGCTCGCACCTCCCGGCCTCTGTTGCGCAGCTCGACGACGATCGAGGATGGATGACTTCGGAGCCTCCTGCGGCCACTTGTCTAGTCCGCTGGAATGTGGAGGCGGGTCGTCAAGATCGTCATGTGCCGAAGAGGCAGTCGCGCGCGATGACGATTCAGGAAGAGTGGTGCGAACACCACGGCTAGAGCTCGGATCGAACGGTGGGATTCCCCCGCTCGATACGACACCCGCCTTTCGCTGCTCGATTAGGGCCTTTTGTTGGTGTTTGAGCGACAACGCGCTACGGACTTGCTCGACACCTTCGGGTGGGATGTTGAACCCCATAACAGCGGGCGACAGGGGAGGATTGCCGAACGATGAAGATGGATCCATCGCGTCCCCACGCATGAAGTGACCAGGACCGCTGATCGTCACACGTCGCCGCTTGCGCGCAGTAGCGGGAGCGTCAAACACCGTGCGATCATCGAGTGGGGATGCGACGGGCTGCGGTGGTGGTGCCACAATTCGGACGGCGGGATCGCGACGAGCTGGACGAGGGGACGGTGTAGAGCGCTGAGAAGCAATCGGCGATGAGGGCTGGAGTCGCCGCGGTGGAGGGCCACGCGGAAAAGACTGGGGCTCTGCTTCGATGCTTTGCTCTTCCTTTACGTAAATATCGTCTTCATCCATACTGCTGAGAGAGGTGACCGGGGATGAGAGGGCGAAATGATGGTTCTCGGGAAAATGAAAACCTACTCGTCTGCATCAGCGCGGTCACCCGAATCAGCCCTGGCGTACGAATGCCTGAGATTACTCTCTGGGGGATGGACTGATCTTGAGATAGCGGACGACGCGTCCTCGGGAGAGTCGGTGACAGAATCATAAGGGCGCTTTCTTCCCGAACGGGACGAAGGAGAGAGACGCCCAGAGTGCTGCGAGGAGTCCTGTTCTGCAGGTCGCTGAGAGCGATAGTTGTGACTGGTGAAGTTCGAGTCATCCTGCCTGGCGCTGCTGCCACCATCACGAGCATGGCCGCCGCCATTGTTACCGTTGCTGCTATTGTTGGACGAAGAGGAGCCGCCGCGTTCCGAGTCATGGATGTGAGGAATTCGCTGCTGGAGAGGAGGAAGGGCGAACGAGCGCCGGTGATCATCGTGGTCAGCGCTGCTGATTGGGGGAAGTGCACGCTCGTGCGGGCTGCGACGCAGACGGGGGTTGTCAAACGTCTGCGCAAACGACGGGAGGAGATTACCCTTTCCCTTGCTGGGGAGCGGCGGCGTGTGCAGAGCGTGGATGCTGGAGTTTTCGCGCGAGGGCCCCATGTTGCGAGTCGCGATGGACTCTGATGCCATTTGTGCGGGGGAGGAGGTGGTGGAGGGAGGACGAGGAAGCAAAACGGCGCGGAAGAGGTGGATTTAGGTGAACCTTGTGGAAAAGGCGAATGGAAATTCAAAGGGACTCTCGTCCGTCCTCAGGGTCGACTTTCCGCCCTCCGAACGCTGTCGGACAAGTGGAAATGACGGCGACGATAAAAAGATGGGAAGGATAGCGGTCCAGAATATTCCGTCCGCCGTCGTCGTCGGTGGTGGTGGTGGGGAGCAGGCGACGTCGTGCACACGCAGCAAGATGAAACACCGCGCACACGCCGTCGTCGTCTGGCCTCTGGCCTTGCGACCGCATCCAATGGATTTGCATAATTAATATTATCAATTTCTGTGCTTATCGCTCCGCTCTAGATGCGGACTTTATTACACGTATCCCTCGTACATGCCATTCTTCTGTCCTCGCGGCCGCCCCATGTGATTCCTCGCTTGCTGGCCAGTTTCATCCTACCTCAGTTTCAGCTCGCTCCTTCAGGAAACCCAGTAGCGAATTGCCACGCACGCGCAGTCAATGGCAGTCGCATTAGGGGCACCGGCAGATAAAGCAAAGGTTGATGTGATGACTAAGAAAATCACCTGCCTTTTTGATCTCCTCCTGGAGGTGATCGCAAAAAGTCTAACATCTCTTCACTCACCAAGGGGATGGGCCCTGGGCAATCTCCAGTGGCAATTATTGATGGAATCGACATCCGTCGCCCTTGGAAGCGGCGACGGCAACCAGGGAGAAGCTATACTTGTGCGTGACTACGAATCCATCGGTCACGGCGGCGGTCAGTGGGCCTTCGGCTCAAGCTAAACGAGGCAGCGGAGAACCACCGGCGGAGTAGCCCACCAGCCAAGCTCCTTCGAAGGCGCCTCCTCCGAGGCAGAAGCACGCCAGTCAAGGATTTAGGCATTAGTATGCTAGCGACCCAGAGACGCGCTGGCCGGGCGTGACATCCCGACGCGTCTTTTCCGGAGATAGGCCTTGCTCTCCGGGTATAGCTAGGTTGCTGAATTCGCGACTTGATCCCAGCCTTGGCCGGAGGACAGGCTCTTACACCGACGCACCAACGCTGATAAAAGCGGAAAGCTTCCATAAAGCACGTCCAGATCTGTGCACGATTAGGATACTTGCGACCAGAGATATGTCAAATCAAGATTTGGAGAGTCGTACGGGCAACGATTACCGCATTAATAGTGTTGCCAGCGCGTTCATGCTAAGGTGCATTCGGGGCATTTCTCCACTTCTACGCCCTCAGTGATCAAAGGGAAAAAAAGAGAAAGCCACAAGATACTAGATAGTGCTGGGAAAAGGCTCCTAAACTCAAAACGAAGACTGCTTGACCTCTCTGCAACAAAGCCCGTTCTCCATTAAGTATTGGCCTGCTCAGAGGAATGCCCGCTGCCTAAAACGCGAGAAATTCCCCCGGCGGTTTGAAGGTGGATAAGCGTAAGGTTGCGATTATTTTCCGTTTTCTATGCAGGGGTTATATTAAGCCTGTCGCCTGGGCTGAGAACACGCGGGACGCCAGGGAAATACAGCTGGCTGCTCGCGCACGTTTGCGCACCAAACACTGCGCACTCTACACGAAGGAAGAACTTCCATCGTTAGTCCGAGGCAAGAAAGACGGTAGCCTAAGATGGCCGCCTCGAAGCACGGCAGGAGTAACCGTCGGCGGGGCGTGGGGTCCCTGCCGTGGGTTATATTGTGGAACATCGAGCCTTGACGAGCGAAGAAGTCGAGAAGCTGGTGAGGGGCCTTGGTTGCCCTGGGCGCCTGTGCATGCCCCATGGTTCGGCGCCGGGGGGGCTAAAACGCGGGGTTCTCAGCGAATCTGACAAGATAAGCATACGGCTCAAGGATATCCTCTACACCCTACAGCTTCGAAGCATTTGAGATTGACACAAATCCTTGCTAGTCATTTGTTCACGTACTTAGTTGGCCATTTGAGCTTGAACAGCCAGGTCCCCATGATCGCATCACACGCTCGAGGAAAGATGTGGTTAAAATGGTGAGATTGGTGTGAGCGACGGGGGGCGGCAAACATTAGGATGATGTTGAGTTTCGGTAACGTTGGCGGGCCGTGCTGCCCGTTGGAATCCACAACACCAATTTCGACCCACCACCACCGTCACCGACGACCACAGCGACCACACGCACACGCTCAACATCGAAAGCATGGCCACCGCTCACCTCGGCATCTTCAACCATCACCTTCCCACTGCCCTGCGCTCCCTTCCCGTCGCAGTCGCCATCCCTGTCGCCGCCGGCCTCGTTTCTGGATATGTCGGCAACCCTCGCTCCAACTTCGAGCCTGCCGGGTGGTACAGAACCTTGATCAGATCCAAACTCACCCCTCCCGCAAGTCTTTTTGTCTATATTCCCACTTCTCTGCCACCGAGCTTACCCACGGTTCGCGGTCCGACAGAATTGGGTCTTCCCAGTCGCTTGGACTGCGTTGTACACGGCGATGGGCTACGCCTCGCACCGCGTTGCCCTCATCACACTATCCCACGCGCCCTTGACCCCCGTACACACCCGCGGCGTATATGCGCTCAAACTCTACGCTGCTCAGCTGGCTCTCAACCTCGTCTGGACGCCCCTCTTCTTTGGTGTCCGCCGTCCCGGCTGGGCGCTCCTTGACCTTGCTGCTCTCGGAGGCACCGTCTTCGCTACTACGTTCGCTTTCAATCAACTCGACTCCACTGCCGCTAAATGTATGGGGGTGTATGCTGCTTGGGTCACCTATGCGGGATATTTGAATGCGGTTGTCTGGTGGAAAAATAACTGATATTGACGCGCTGTGGCAGCGGCATTGCTATCTTTAAATGAACTCAGCTGTACACCTGCTTCTGTCCCTATACTTTCCACTCCCAGCGACGGACAACGATCCGATCACCAAGCCACAGATATGTACATAAGCCCGCAATGATTGTAGCCAGCAGCCACTCGGGTTCTCAAGGTTCGACAATCTGGCTCTCAAGCTCGATTGCAAGGCGTTTGAGCCCTGTCCGCGGTCGATGTTTTCTGTATCGCTGAAAATGAATCTCATACGACCGCTAGCGAGTCAAAGGTCGAACCTACTTGCCACCACGGGGGGCTCCTCCAACACGTTCTCGCCTTCAACATACTACTTCCGCCTCACCTTCGGATGTCATCTAGGGCAGCAATAGAATGTCTATTCAATATGTATCGGTGGCTTGTATACATAAAAGGGCGGAGCCTAGAGGTCTGTACTCGCTATGATTCCATAGATCGCATTGGGGTGCTAAACCTTTCACCCAATCCCCAGAACAAGTCTAGCTTAAAGGCCAGAGCTCCGAGACGATCGTAATCTCTGTATGTGCATGGGTTGCACGTGCGCCTACTACCCATATGTACGAGCTTGGATATGCCTCCTTTGAATATGAAGGCGTCCAGACTCTCAACGCGGTCTATGCAGAGTCAAGCTTCAAGGCCGGTAGCTTCCTACGAAAATGCCCGGAAAGGTGAGTCTGCTTTGCGAACTGCGGTCGGAGTAGACAAAGAAAAAAACGACCGGCCATTCACTTCAGTGCCAATCCTCCTCTCAACGAGGCCGGGGAGTCGGAGCCATACGGCCGCAGGCTTGCTAAGTGTCTGCCTGTGGGGCTCTCGACCGTGGCGCAAGACCCAAACTTCTGCATCCCGGCCCCTATGTCGATCTCCAATCATGATGAAGAAAGCGCGGGTGCTCGGCAATCGGCCATTGGGCAAAGGGCACAAGGCTTGCTCGCATCGAAGTTTTCTGCTCTTCACGGGCAGCCGCCGCAAAGTTAACTAGAACGTGATTGCGGAGGTAGATCCTCGTGAAGACACTCGTGCGCCACTCTAAATGCCTGGATTCCAGTAGGCGGTTCAGACTCAAGCGACCGGCATGGATACGTTGCTCACCACTGCTGCTGCATTCAAGCTACCAACCTAGTACTCCGCTGGCGGCAGCAATGTACCATGGAATGCTGCTCTCGCTCACCGAGGTCCGCCGCTAATATGACCGTTCTAGTCCCTCGCCTGATCAAACAATCCTCGATCATCACAACACCAATGCTTCGATCTGCGCTGACGGAGATCGAAGGTCGGTGGCTGCGAGGTTAGCGGGAGAGCCCTCGCTACTTCTTTTCTTTTATTGGCACACAAGCTACGCAATATCAAAACCCCACAAAACGTAGGCGCCCATATCATACTGGATCCAATCTTGGAAGATGGAGATGGACGAAGTAGTCGAAAAATTAGCTAAAGCTATACTTGAAGCTATCGCCCGCAACCCTAGACTGACAGGACCTAACTCGTCTGGCTCATACAGTACGTACCATGCACTCTGAGCTCATAATTACGCAGGCTGCTCTTGCCTATGCTGCTTTCTTATCACGTGCTCTGCCATTCATACCAGAAGAACATGCGTTTACTATCCTCCGACAGCTCCGGTTGAAGACCTGCAGGGCTGAGAAACCCTCAGAGAGCAGCTGTTAGTCACCGGCCTGCGCCGTAGTGAGCTGCCGTGAATCCCCCGACAGCGTGGAGGCTCGAAAGGCATATCTTTGACTTAGCCATCTCCGCTGGCTCAGCGTTCGTGTGTTATATCACCCTCCACACCGGACCTTAACTTTTGCGGTGATATACCCTCTCGGCCCGGTATTCAATCCATTTCCGCTCTTTCGATCCGCCCTCTAAGCAGGTCTGGAAAGCTCTTTTGTCGCCTCATTTCGTTTACGGCACTCCTAGAAATTCCGACTCCAAAACGCAGGGCAGAAGAAATGGTGGTCGCTGTCGCTGGCCTTGGCAACTGAGTACTGAACGTCTCAATCCGCGCTATAAATATTGGCGAATAAACATGCAGGGATTGCAGCTGTTTCCAAGAGAAGGATGCATCCCGAGACCGCAGACCCTCGAAGTATCTCTTTCCATATACAGTTTGGCATTGCATTCATGCATTCAACGATGCAGGGGAGTCTACCAGGTACTTAGTTATGATACTCGGGCCTTTCGGTAGCGGGGGCGATGCCTCTACGATCGGTGTCGACATCATAACCAACCGAATAGAGTTGACAGTATCCTTCGGCATCGGATATCTTTTGGGGTCGCAATTAAGCAAAGTTAAGCATGTGCCGACCAGTGTTGCGGGTAAGCACCAATCATGAAGGATGCCGGCCCCAGGTCACAGGTGTGCTCAAAACTTCGGCTGCTTTACCCACCATTGTCTTCTCCCGGTTGAATCGACCAGCGAGTGTATTATACCCCTATTACTATAGCAGCCGTCGAGGCGGACCATTTCCTACACATTCAAGACATCGCAATGGCTCGGCAGGGGAACCGATGAGGGGGGGGGGTATTGTAAGCGGGATGGAGTATACAAAAGGCCTTAAAAGCGCGCCGACAGTGAAATGCTTCTAGGTTGGTTGATACATATGCGGAAACGACGACGGTGGCGCGTTGCTAGACTGTCCGAGATTTGGATTCGACGTAGAATAAACACCATAAGATGTGGATGACTGCATTGGAATAGAATCAGTGAGCATTTTGACTAGGGCGTAAAATGAGCACCAGGCAGCAGACTTGCATCGGAATAATGCACAGTAGATGGGTTCATGCCGTGCCGCAAGTCCGATTGCATCGGCATCACGGGTGAAAAGGTGGCGTCCGAGCGGTTCGTGTTAATAGGCGTGGACATTGAAGCCATCTCTGCGATCGCTGTGGAATATATGGCTTCCAGTTCCACGCACTGATCCCAAGCTTCTGTAAATGCCAGAGTTGTGAGTAATTGACTGAACATGCGACTCATTTGAATGGAATGGCCGTTGGACCTTCGTAAGCATAACCATATTGCATCAGTCCGGCGATACAGTTTTCGACCTCTGCCCTTCCAAGTCGAGCAAGCCATTTGCCTGCTGCATACATGCTGAAATGAATCACGTTTGGGTCAAGTCGTAGGTACCCATTCGAAGTGAGCACGTTTGTCTGGATAAAGAAAAGTAAGCGGCATAGGATATGCAAAGGGAGATGGGTTAGAAAACTCTACAAAGCAAAATCATAGAGCAGTAAATTGCACATACCAAACCGGCGATCCGTAAGGCACTGTGGAAAGCCTCTTCCGAAACTTGTGATCGAAGGTTCTCCATCTCATGGATACTTGGTATGGTAGCATTGGGATCGCCGGATCGGACCACATTGTTGATTTCTCTGATACCAAAATCGTCGACGGCCTGAAATATTGAATAAATGATTAATTTCACAAGGGGGCGGGTGTAAGGGCCAAGATGCTCTTTACCTGACATAAAACAATCCAGAGTACGTGGTAGATTGCATCGCTAGAGCCTGGTAGCGCCCCGGGTATGAATTTAATTCATAGAGGTGAGGGAAGGGCGATGGAGCGGAAACGTACAGGCCGATACAGCGCTAACAAAGTCCCATTCTTCCTTTAAATGGCTTGGCACACCGACGCGGCTGAGATGGTCGTCGCGCCATTGGCGAAATCCGGCAACAAGGTCATAAAACACTTGGAACTGGATGCCTTCCGACTCGGTAGTAGGTATCCAAAGTCGGCGGGACATCTTGCGCACAATGACGGTCAGCTCGTGATACGAATGTAGCCATTCCTTTGATAATCAACGAAACGACCGAGGGTAAGAAATTTCGTGCGGGTTGGATATTGGCTTGATAAGCCGGATAAAAATCCTCACCATCTGCTGAAAACGGAGCACAATTCAGTTTAAATCGCGTTAATCAGAGTGTGAAGCTTGCACAGACGTCGACCTGTGACTTGGTGGCTTGATCGGATGGATCTACTAGACCAGACATGGCATCCATCTTAAATTCTTGTATATTGTAATCATCATCGTCCCTGTGGCATTCAAAAATAGCACCCGATGAAACATTGCCTCTGTCAGCTGAGTGTACCTCTCAATCGAAAGAGTACAGAAAGAGGGATGGGAGGGGGACGCACAGAAAAGGTTTTCGTCGAAAATAGACGGAGCCCAAACCATCAGCAACACAGGCCATCCACCAACAAAACTCCATCGTCCCCTTTTCATTCTGACCACTTACTCCCGTACCACTCGAGTCGCCCCCGGCCACACCGCTTCTTATCAATCCGCCAATTGAGCTAAGTGGATCGCGATAGTTCACGCGCATCTCCATGAGGTGCCGTATCCCTGCTGTCAGCCAGAAACTATGGAATCCTGAAGGGGTCAGGTGGGGCAATTAGCCAATACTGGAAACATCCCCGGCCGATTCCAGGCAAATCTTCTGCTCACCATCGGGATCCGAGGGCGACTGGCTTAACAGCGGCTCTAGGATCAAACATACGATGACATTATCTGGAGAGACCAGTCGGTAAACCTTCTCCGCTTCGGCGATCTCTCGGGCGCGGTCAACAAGTGCGCGGGCGATGCGACTGCGGCCACCCCCTGTCCCCGATGTCACGGCCGCGTTAGGGAACGCCGAGAGCGTCGGGGGCAGGGAGCCCGAAGAGTGCCGATCAAGGACAAGGAGTGGGTGCTCGCTGAATTTCGCACCCCATGCGAGCACAGTGGCTAGGTTTGGGCAATGATGAGAATACAAGCCGAGTGATGCGTCGCCAGAACCCTCTACGAGACGGCGGAGCAGTGATGCGACTTACCTATTAGCGCCGAAGGCAGCGACTTGAATTTGCTCGCGTCCTGGCCTGGGGACTGAAGTGAGCCATGAGGTGGCAACGCCGCGCGAAAGCGAGCGCGGAACTGCATCGGCTCTACAAGCGGTAGGCGTGCATGGCAAATCTGAAAGTAGACTTCGATGAGGTCAAGCGCGAATCTAGTATCGGAAAGTGAGAGCACATGTAAGACTTGACACCCAGAAAGTTTGTGACAAGAGAAGCGCACTCTATCCTAAAAGCTTCTTCCTGAAGCCTTCGACCAACTTCACCCCAGTCTTGTCTGCGTGTGGCAGTGAGGTCGCGCTGGTCGGCCTTGATGATCCGGTAAGCAGAATCGGTCCCGACAAAACTGGGGAGGTCACTCGTGTCCGGTGTGAAGAGATATGCAAGGAGCTGAGATAGGGGGTTGGCTGGCTGGTACCGCGGGCCGGGGGACCGACTCGGTGATGCGGTGGAAGTGCTGCCTGCAGGCGCAATAGGAGACAGGCCTAGGGCATGAGACGGTTGTGCAGGTGCAGGTGGGACGGGGTTTGGGATTGGGGGGCTAGAAAACGGGTGGAGCTCAAGAGCATGAGGGGGCTATTTGTGGTTATTACTGAGAAGCAGATGATGTAGGTACCTTGGATCGATGCCACTGGGGGGACGAGTGACGCGACGCTGGCCCTGCCCGCGCCGTTGCTCAGTCTGGCGCTGGGCAATGTATCTACGGGACGGACAAGGAACACGGAAGGAGACGGTGGGGGTGAGAGGGAGAAGCAAACATGGAGAATACAGAGACTTACGTGCACGAATAGTTTTTAGCTGTGCAGTGTTGACACTACGTGGAGATAGACGGGCGTTAGCGGAATTGGGATCGGCGGATGAAAAGACAGGGTATGGGCGCTTGCCTTGTCTTGACCGGGCAGCTGGTTACACTTGACTTTGCGCGTCCTGCGAGGGGGGGTTGGCGGCGGTGAGAATGGCGCCCCTTGAGCAGATTAGAGAAGCGAAGCACCTGCAAGCATCGCATGCGATATTCTGTTTCCGTGGGGGAGGAAATGCGACCCCGGGCTGCTGCGCGTGGTCCTGGGTCGGTGGGCTTGCTCGATGCGGGGGGATGGACGACGCCATAAGGCCGTCCTCCGACGCGGGGTGCGTCGAGGACGAGGGGTCGGCGGGGACGGCGCGAGGCGCGGGGGGAGGGGGCGAGGAGTCGTTCATGATGGAGGACAGGAATGAGGGAGGGGAACGCGTCCATGGATATGATATTTATTATATTAGTACTATTCGCGCAGGAGCAGTGACTAACCGGGAATAAGGGTACACCGATCACTGCACAAACACACCACAACAACACTGTCTTTTTCCCAAACCCTGCTTTTTCCACATCACCACCACCCAAAAAACCAAAACCCAAAACCCAAAAACACTTCAAACAGGACACTACCATGGTCAAAGTCGAGGAAGTCACCGACGCACGCGACAAGCACCCGTACGCGGCCTCGTCGAACGCGTCCTCCTTCTCCGCATCCACCGACTCGCTCGCCTCCGACGCATCCTCCAATGTCGGCGACGACTTTGATGACGACGTCCAGGAGGAGACCTTCCTTGACCGCGTCTCCGCCCTCGTCGACATCGTCCCACCCTCCACACGCGCGTCCATCTCCTCCAAGGTTTCACGCACTGTGTCTGCCGTTACCACCACAGGCAAAGTTGTAGGGAACATTGTCTGGATCTTTACCACGAGCGCGCTCCTAGTCGGCCTCCCTCTCGCCCTCGCTCTTGAAGACGAGGCTAAAATCGTGCAGCAAGAGAAGGAAATTCGCGCACAGCAACAGGGTGCAGAGCAGGTATATCTTTTTGACTGGACATGCTTCGACGCTTGCAGCTGATAAAGTTGCGTGTTCCAAACCTACTCAGATGCTATCTCCCTCGTCCTTCTACCCACAAACAGGGTCGACCCCCGCATCAGGAGGCGGCCTTGTCCCACCTGGCTTTTGATCCTCTCCATTACTTCAATCGACTTTACGCTTATTTTCTGTGTCCTCTTAAATCACTTTATACATCCCCACTCGGCCCAACATTGCTCACAGTACATCCTATCCATGCTCATATACCATACGTACTCATCAAAAGCCTAATGTAAACCAAAGGCGCACCACATGAAGAATGCTGCAAAAATACTGTTCGCGACTCTATCTTCACACAAAAAATATTCACGCAGCATAGGCGATGACGTCAACAAACGCCAAACTGCACAAACAAGGGAAAATTAGCCCCTATAAAGCATGTCATGCGCGCGGCGTTTGCTCTGCAGCGCTTTTCAACACCTTGCCATCCTGCGCCTTGCTTCGCAAACCTTGCGGCGGTCCCGGGAAACGTCTCAGCAACATGTAAAAAAAACCTCTCCTAGTCAAAGGTGCCGCAGCCGCCACGGCGATTTCCCAGACTAGACAGCAGAGCCCGACCCGGGCGGGCTGAATGGAGAGATCATATGGGATTATCGGGAGCGCGAGTCAGGCTGGTGTCCTTGATATACATATCTCTGATGAAACCGTATTCCCAGTTGCGTGCTTCGCTGCCGATGATTAGTGATAGGCGCGCATGCGGGGCCGTTTGCCTCCGAAAACCCATTTGGTCTCTCTTGCAGGAGATCGGCGTGATGGGACCGCGCCCCGGTCGCGGCATCTACGTCTTTCCTCTCTCCAAAAATGTGCGATATTAATAATATTGCTGTCGTGTCCACCCCTGTGAAAATGATGGTGATCCCCCATGGGCGCTTACTCTACCCCGAGCTTCAGTCACAATGTACTGTTGGACATTGCTAAATGGCGATGTCGCCGCTCACCTCGCCCTGCGCTCACCATCGGCCGCGATTCTATCTGGCTCTAGGTTAACTCGACCCTCTTGCATGTGCTTAACAGACGATACAATTTTGATCCCGATGTCATTGTTCGGTGGCTGTACACGCGTGCAGATCACGTGCAGTTATTTCACGTCATTTCAGTCCTATTAGCTTCGGAATTCAGATCGACTTCGACGCTTGCAAGCTGTCTTATATAAGCCACGTCTACTTCTACATACTTGTCCAGCGGAGGACGCTCCAAGGCTCAAAGCAATGACAGAGGGGCGCGCGTTCTCTGAGCGCTGGATGCACACGTACGGCGGCGTTCGCTATCCGCACGCGAACATCGGAGCCGAATATCAACATGTTTACATGGTACTGGACAGCGGAGGGCCGGAGAAAGGATACCGCCACAGCCCGCTACTACTGCAGCCGAGAAGCACTGAAAAAGCTTTCCAAATAATTAATCAGACATTCAATTGAGGTCAGCGGCGGCCGAGAATTTAGCTTGGACGTCATGCTATATTCCGTAATCATTCATCTCTTTGTCACCAGGTTGTTTAGGACTTATACGCGGTGGGTGCTACTTCCCGCTTGTTGGTCTCTGAGGGGAGTTCTTGAGCTTCTTGTCGTATACTTGATGCATCCTGGACTCGAGACTGGCTCAACTGCTGACATGCGCGCGCATATGAAGCCGACTCATGTGCCTTTCAACTACGGTGACGATGAAGGGGGGGTCAAAGGGGTCCCATGGCGGTCCCGAGCGCCGCTGACACTAGGTATTAGGTACCCAATGGGTGAGATAGCATCATCGCTAAACCAAGCAAGCTAAGCATTTACCGACCGAATAGTGACTAAAGGACGACCCAGCTGCTACTTTGCCATATTGCATAAAATGCATATGTGGGCGGAGTTGATGACAAGGGTGCATCAAAACACGGCCTCAAGCTCCGCACGCGCAGTGCTAGCTTGTTTCCGAGGGATATATGGCCCCGGGCTCCAGAAACATCATGCTACATTACTCCTAATGTCAAACACAGATTAATAGGTTATGTTATGTTGGAATTATGTGGGGCCGGGTGGCGGCGATAGGTTTAAAGGGACCGGATTTGCAATTAGGACGAGAGGGTAGGGACCCATGCATCAATATGCCTCTCCCCCAGCTTCAGAGCCGGAATAAAATGATATATTAAATCAGGACTCGCTGGAGTGCGGCAGGGACGTAGGTAAAAGGCTCGCGACCGTATGGTGTGTGGCAAACCGTAGTCGGAGGGGGGTCATTTCCGGTAACTACTATTGGCGGACACCATATCCTCGTGCTTCCGTGAACGGAGCAGAGTGTGCAGGGTGCCTGCGGGGTGTGGACTATAGCCATAGCGGGCAAAGAAAGCTGCTGGTTAGCTACGGCAGCGTGGTTGGCACTATCGTCGATCCCGAGTCCAGGTACTTAGCTGTATCCAAGTGTGGCGTCCGGAGCTATGCGAGAAAGGATGGCCCTAGAACACCGGGTTGGCATAAGAGTCACGAAAAAATCAGACGCCATGCATCACGCATGCAAACACCGCAAGGACACGTTTCTGAACGAGTCTGAACAAATATATTCGCCTAATGAGGGTAATTGGTGCTTTCGCATCGATGTAGGTCAAAGGCCCGGGGCTCCGCGCTCGTAGGTTCAACGCCTTGCCTCATACTCTAGATTTAGGCAAGTGATCATAAGTAACCCAGAACGTGAGGACTCTTGCTCGGCAGCCTGCAGGTACTCCTTGATGCGTGGCGACAAAGCCAAAAAGGTGCGATTCTTCCCCACCAAGGATAGCAGATACGGTTAGTGGATGCATCGGTTGGCAATCCGGTCCTGTGATCCTTTGCAGGATTCAAAGCTTGAGGGGACCTGCTCTAAGGTCGGAGTTGCGAGCTCTGAACACACTCCGACTCTTTTTCAGCAGTGCAGCTCCCCCGACGATGAGGGGCCCAATCAACCGATCAGCCGGCGAGTGGTGCTAGACGGGGATTAATAGCTTGTGGAGCAGGTATTCCCAGCCCGTGGGCATACCGCGGTGATCCCTTCAAGATCAGACAGGAATATCTACAGTAGGCACATTGAGTGCAGCTTGGTTCAACTCAGCGCACTCCGCCTTACAATATTCCGCAAATTAGGCGGCCGCCATCAGCGGCGTGGAAGTGGTTTGTGATTATCTGAGGAGGACGCCGCAGTGGTTTATGTCGTCTTGCAGATCCCGTTTGCGACGCCGGTTGGATGCCTCTCAAAAACGAATAACAGACGCGCTAGGAAGGATACGTGTATTCTGAGGGTTCGCCTCACAAAATTTACCAATGTGCCTTTCTCCGCTTCCTAACTTCCCTCGCAACCTTCTTCCTCTCGCCCCATTTCTCCTTCTGCTTCTCCAGCGCTTCCCCAATCTTCTCGTGCATCTCCTTCTTCAGCGGTGCAATCATCCCAACGAATAGCGGTGAGCAGTTGTATTTCAGCGCCAGCTTCTGCCGTGTGTGCGTCTCGGGATCCTCTGCGCGCAGCCTCTGGATTTCTTCTATCTGTGCCTTCGACAGATGGGTCCGCTGTACCTCTTTGCGAGGTTTCAACAACGGCGGCACGACGGCTGCTGCCTCTGCAGGAGGCGGACGAGGCCGGAGGAGAGGCGAAGCGGGTAGTGTAGTGAGAGAGTGGGGTGTGGGTGCGGTTGGAGGTGGGCGGTGGATAAAGGTGACGTTGGGGGTAATTTCGTAGTGTTCCGCATTTTTCGAGGTGCTAAGCGGGTCACGAGGACGGGGGAGTGGCCTCGTCGCGAATGAACGCGCAAAAACGCGTGGTGCTGCGAATCCTCTCATCTGCAGCTGGTTTTGGGTGAAGTGTTGAGTGGCAGTCGCGCCATTGCGGCTTGCACGCGAGAAAGTAATTTGCATCCGAAGCACGATTTCTTCAAGACTGTCATTTTCACCCATCCGCGCGCGATCATGGAACGCACAACATCCACCGCAGCAAAAGGAAAGGAGAGGGCTATCGATACTCCCGAAGAAATACTACTAGAGGACACCAACACCGAGGATACATCCTCGTCCGAATCGAGCGAGACAGAATCTGGCTCTGACTCCGACTCGGATTCAGACACTGCAAGCCCGGAATACTTGGAGTCACTGCTACAGAAAGCCAAAGCAAGTCTAAGGGCCAAGGCGGCAGAAAAGAAGGCAGATGATAACGAAGAGTTCATGTCACTTGGCGGGATAGATGGCGATGTATCGCAACTGTTGAGTTCATTTTAGCTCTTATCGACGTCCTCATTGTTCGTAAAATTGATCATATCAAACTCATTTAGGCCATTACCAGCGCTAGACCCCGGAGCATCGCTCCCACCGCCTTACTTTGACCTTGGAGGCTCAAAGAAGGACACCCCAAAACTTGCTCGAGACCCAGATGGAGAAGCGACTGTCGCGCAGGCCTCGTCCTCCAAAGCCTTCGTTGCCCCCGAACTAAAAAGGGCCAAGGAGCCACTTACAAACCGAGAGAAGAAGGCTGTAAGTGTCCGAATCTTCATCTTTAGTTTATTCAAAATCAAAATCCTAACATGCCTCACACATCCATCCAGCTCAAAAACGCGACAGCCGGACCAAGTTGGTTCGATCTACCAGCCCCCGCACCCGAGGACCTCCCCCGCCTATACCGCGAAGTCGAGGCCCTCCGCCTGCGCAACCAGCTTGACCCCAAGCGGTTCTACCGGCGCGACGAGGGCGAAGGCAAAGGCATCAAAGGCCTCCCCAAATACTTCGCCGTCGGCAAGATCGTCGACACCCCCACGCCCTTTGAAAAAGCCACGTCGAGTAATCTCACGTGTGCTGAGCGGAAGCGGACGATCGTGGAGGAGCTGGTGGACGATGCCGAGGCGAGATCGTACGCAAAGCGCAAGTACGAGGATCTACAGCGCGTGCGCGGGGAGCGGGGGCGCGGGACGTTGCGAAAGAAGATGGAGGGGAGGAAGCCAAAGTGGTGACATTTATGGCATCCCAGCTGGGCGTAATGTTCAGCATACGAATACACGTGCTCTGCTCACGGCGATGGTCCTACGCGGCGGCTTGCCTGTATGGCACCGACCGTTGCAAGAACCATCGCAAGGCGTTATAGCTCGACACTTCAGCTATTCCAGGCACTGTAGCCATTGAGAGTTACACAAGGACGATCGAATTGTCCAGGATCCCACCAACGCATTGGAATATCTCTATCCCCAATGTCCCAATAAGCTCATTATCTTAGTCGAGCCCCACGAGGTTGATGACCGCGCTTCGACTCCGTATTTCATCAGTCCATTTGCTCGGTACTCTCTTGCCCAAAACGGTGCATGATATCTTCGAATACTGCAGGCTCAATTTAGATACATCCTTTACTACAAGTACACATAAAATACCGCTTATTCAAAGCTTGGGTTTCTTGAACTGGGTCTCAGTGACACCAGCACCCATGGCCGCCGTCGATGATATGCCGCCAGTCACGGTCATCAGCAAGTTGTCCATATATTCCGCACCACTCCACTATATAAGCAAAAACAAAGTAGATCGCAGTTAGATAATGAAGAGAGGAGGGGAAAGAATGATGGAGCGCGTACCTTTTGGTGCGTGAGGACGTCACACCCAATCTCGCGCTCTCGCTCCTGGATGAGCTCGACGTAGGCTTTCATTCCCTCCTTTGCGAAACCCCGAGCAAGTAGGTCGGAGATGTACGCGTTGGAGTGCAGACCCCCGAGCTATCGGTCCACCAACCCAACAATTAGTATCAAAAGCACACCACGGCAAACGGAAACGGGAAGCACGTACGGTGATGAACTGCCACACAAAGCCCAGCTTCCCAAGCTCCCACACGAAATCCTTCATCTGCGTCGCATCCAGCCCGTTCGCGCTCCAATTGAACGACGGGCTGAGGTTGTACGCGAGCCAGTGGCCCGGGCGCTCCGCGTGCACCCCAGCAGCAAACTCTTTCGCCTGCGCGAGGATCGGCTTCTTCGTTTCCATCCACAGGAGGTCCGCGTACGGCGCAAACGCCACCGCGCGCACGATCGCGCACTGCGTCCCGCCCTGATAGCGGAAGTAGCCCTCGCGCGTCCGCGGAGCGTTCCAGTCCCAGAATGGCACCGCAGCACTAGGGAGGCGGTATTGTTTTGTCGCGAGAGCGAGGGCGTCAGCGTTGGAAAGTTGGCGTGCGCGCGCGAGGAACTCCTCTACAGTAGATCGGGAAGCGCCGGAGCGGGAGAGCGCCGCGGCGAGGCTGTCGTGGTAGAGCTGAAGCTTCGCTTGCCGGAGCCAGGAGTCCTCAATGGCCTGCAGCGCCTCGCCCGACTTGCCCTCCGCCTCCGCGCGTGTCATCACGCCCGCGAGGGGGAGCAGGTCGGGGTTGCTAGAGCCAAGGATGAAGGGGTGATCGCGCTCGTCGATGTTGGTCGTGATGAGCGTCGCGGCCTCCGAGTCGGTGCGCGCCACGACGAGGTTCGACACGCCCATGATGTCGTACTGCAGCCGAATGGCCACCAGGCGGTTGATGTGCTCCGAGATCGGGACAAGAACCTTACCTGGAATAATAACAATAACCTTCTACGTGAGATTTCGAGAATAAGGCGTGTTGAGGAAATAAAAATGCACCAGCCATATGCCCACACTTCTTGGTCCCGGGCGCCTGGTCCTCGACATGGATACCCGCTGCACCCTTCTCAACAAACATCTTGGCCAGCTTCATCGTAGCGGTGATACCGCCGTGGCCCGTATCGCCGTCCGCCACAATCGGCCGGAGGTAGTCGACGTACGGCGTCTCTGCAAGATCCTTGGGCGACAGGCTAAGGCGCGCCTCGCGCTGCTTGCGGTCATGGAAGAGCTGGGCCATGAAGAGATGCTCAACTTTATTCGGGACAGTATTGGAAGGGTAGTCTTTAATCGAAGAGATCGTGTCAGAACACAGCTAGCTCGTCAAGGAGTGAGAGGGGGGAGGTACCTGCGAGGTCGGGGCCAGGCTCATTGCTCGACGAAGCAGTAGACGACGACTGCCATCCAGACACATACACCGTCTCGAGGTATTTGGCCATCTGCGTCACCTGGACCGGATCAAGCCTAGCAAAGTTAAAACCACCATGCCCACCGTCAGCAAGCCTGCTACCAAAACAACAGACGAGAGAAGAGAAAGAAAGGGGACTGACGCGCCATAAGTATGCGACACCGTGCCGTTCTTCGCGTGCCGGACGAGGATGTCCCAGAGCTTCTTGGCCTGGAGGTCAGACGGATACGAGATGGGGATCGTCCCGCGCTTCGAGACGACCTGCGCCGCGGTGTACGGGCGCTTCACGCGCGCGAAGCGGGGATGCTGCGAACATACAATGAAATTCGAATACGTGAGCAGCGCGAACAGCGCTGGGAGAAAAGTGAGCGAGGACAAGGGGCGTGCGTACCTTCCACCACTGCTCGACCTCTGCGACCTCGCGCTCAAACTGCTTGCGTTCCTCAGACATGTGTGGTGGTTGGACGATGGCGAGCGGCTGCGAGGGAACACAAGTGTACTTTGCGAGGAGACCGGGGCATTATAAGGACCGCACTCATGTGATTTCCCCGGAGCGAGGGACAAGTGGCATGTGTCATGTGACATTGAAATGCGGGGAAACGAGGAACGGCCGGGCGGGTCCAAGCCGTCGCCTCCAACGGCCAACCACCACCCGCCGTTTTGTGAGATATATCGGATTGAGGCATTATTGGTATTGAGTATTCAACGAAGAGCGAGGCTCGCTCGTCATGCTGCTCTATAGTATTTTGAAATATAGCTTCTAAAGACACACACCCCTACAAGCAGCTATCCAAACACAAGCATGATCATCGCCTATCCCCATCATAAACCAAACCCGCAAGCCCATACCGCACCCCAAACGCCACGCAGCTCCCCAGCACCTGGATCCCAATCACCCACCGCGCCAGGCTCTTCTCGCGCATCGGCCCCGCGTGCACGAGAATCACGTTCAGAATCGTCAGGTTCGTCGCTGACGCTATGGATCTGATCGGTCTCTCCCCCGATATCGATTCGTCCGATTTCGATTTTGAGTCTGGGCGGAAGGTGAGTCTGGTGAGGCGCAGGGCGGCGAGAACGTGCAGGACGAGCGCTGTGTGTGGGGGCGGCGGCATGGGGAACTCTGTCAGAGACGGCACGAGCTTGGACGTTTTGATGTCGAGCCTAGGAGCAAAATAAAATAAAATTCCACAGCGATTTTTAACCCAAGCAAAAATCCCAATGGGTGGGAGGAGCCTTGCCTTGGCAACCTATGGCGCGGACACGGTACAAGGCCGAACAGCTGCGGGCAACTAAGCACAAAGTTGAATATCTGGGGAATGAAGAACAGCAAGAGCGTCTTGCTAAAATGGCCCAGAATGCCAACGACTGCAAATGCCATGCCCGAGAAATAACAGAGGGTGTCGCCTGGGAAGACGCGCGCAGGATACCTTGAGAGTAAAACAGTATAAGTATGATTCGAAGTTAGGAGAGTGGAGAGGTGGACGTACCAGTTGTGATATAGGAACCCGAGACACGTGCCGATGAGAGGGAGCATGAAATACAAGCTGAGAAGATGCCTCCGAACGAGGAGGCTGCTGCCATGGGCCATGCCCGCTCCGTACACGCCGCCGACGGTGTAGCTCTGGAATTGGAAGACAAATGGCCAGGGAAGGTAGAGGAGATCGTTGAGGGCGACGGACGAGGCAATGACGAGGGCCTGGGCGGCCTCGATGCCATTGATGCCGGCGAGGATGTTGATGGAGTTTGTGCAGAAGGTGGAGAGGAGGGACATGTAGAGGTAGTAAAGTGGCCCTGTAGCGATGATTAATTCTTGGGGTATATGGTAAGAAATAATAGTGCGTTACCTAGGTTGATGATGTTGCCGAGTATGGATCGCAGCGGCTTTGGGACGACGACTTGGGTGATGCCGCCTTCGGCGTAGTAGACGAGGAGAAGTGGAATGGATGCGATGAGGGGAATGGGGACTTTGTGGCGCCATCGGATATCGAAAATGTCATCGAGGAAGCCGAGGAGAGTGGCAGTGAGAAGGGAGAGGAGGGCGGCGAGATACACGGACAACTTGCTTGGATCGAAAAAGACGTGAGACTGGAGCTGAAGAAGAGACAAAACTGCGCACCTCTTGGTGGGGAAAGTCGCCTTGGGTGAGGCCTTCGTGGTGGGCCTTGCGTGCGGCCGAGAGGAAATCGGAAAAGGGAAAGGGGATAAATAGCGTGAGGAGGAGGATGTAGACCGAGGCAGCGATGAGCCCGATGCTCTCTGGTCTGTCGCAGCACACTCTCAGCATGGCTTCACTGGTATAGGTGAGGCGGTACGCACATGTCCTGACCCGAGGTCTTCAAGAGGTCTTTGCCTTTGAGCCCCGCGCGGAGGAAGCGGGGGGCAAGGGGCGGGATGAGCGACGCGGTGGCTGCGAGGGCCGCAAGGGAGAAGCCGATGGATGCCCAGAGCCCGGGGAGCGGGAGCGCGGGCGACACAAACGGCAGCGCAACCAGCGAGCTCGCCACGGCCGCCAGCGCCCACACCCCAGCAGAAGGCACGTGACGCGGTCGCACCAGCAGCATTATCGTTACAGGCTGAGAAAGGCGAAAGAGAGGAGAGATTATTAGAGCGCTGGTCGTGTCGTGGCCGTGACGTGTGTGGCTGTGCTTAGCCAGTGCATGTCACGCGACCGTCACGCGCCGCGGTGACAGCCTCTCCCCCACCAGGATGGACGACGGGCGGCTGCACGCGCTCGGCCTCGCCGTCCGCCCGACGCCCGCCAAGGGGCGCGGCGTGTTTGGTACGTGCTTATGTCAGCAGTGCGCGCGCCATGCCGACCCACGCAGCCACCAGGGCCATCCCCGCCGGCACGCTCATCGACGTCAGCCCCGTCCTCCTCTTCGCCAAGGACGACTATGAGCGCCACGGCCGCCACACCGTCCTCGACCACTACACCTTTGTCTGGCGCGACGGCCGCATGGCCCTCGCCCTCGGTCTCGGTACAACCACCACTTTTTGCCCTTGTCGGAACACTCATTCTGTGCGCCAGGCTCGATATTTAACCACTCGTCCGACCAGCCAAACGTAACTTTTGTCTTGGATCACCAAAATCTCGCCATTCGCTATACCACCGCCCGAGCCATACAGCCCGATGAGGAGCTCAATATCTTTTATGGCACCAACCTCTGGTTTGAGACAGACGGTGACACCCGCACGGATGCCGCGACCATCGAGCAGCACGACGCGTGGAGAGATCTCCAGAGAATCGGCGTCTTTGACTCTGATTCCGAGGAGGCTGCTGACCAGATCGACAACGAGAAATTCGATTCGGTCCAAGACAATAAATCATCTTCTGAGCATACCAGCCAAGATCTAGAAATGCCTTTTACTCGCATGCGCCTCTCTGTTGACGACGACGAAGAGCTAGATGGCCAAGTCAAACTCAGTAAGCGATCCCTCTCCACCCCTTTCTGTTTCTGCTTGAGCTTATTTTTACCCGTAGTGGACGTCTGGGCCGTCGACATGCGCGACTCCAAGCAAACCAGCCAAATGATCGCGTTCGTCCCACCCCCTCCTTACCCAAACATGAATCCAACGATTTTTTAGGTTCATCAAGAAAGCCGATCGTGAGCTCGAGAGCTTGAAGCACCTCAAACGCGCTCGCAGATCTCTCGATCCCACTACCAATGGTAACCCCTTCCTTCCCTTCGAAAGTGAAAGCGGGATCCACTCGAACTGTAATTTATAGAGCCCAAAGTCACCGTCCTCCTCGCTCCGACCACTACAACTCTCCCAATCCTTCCCGAAGGCACACTCAAGCCCTACACCGTCTCCGTCCCTCGCTTCGGCTCCTCCACCCCCGAGCAAATCCCTCTCAAAAACGCGTTCTGGCCGACAGTATACGCTCCAAGCCAGGTCACCCGCGAGCCGGAGTGGAGCAAGGAAGGCGTGGAGTGGGTGAGGCGCGGCATCGAGAGGGTCGTCGGGGAGGCAAGGAGGGCAAAGTCCCTCGGAGAGGTGCGTTTGTTTTTACGAAAATCAGATGAAATCCGTTTCATGCTGTAGGGCTTATGTTTGACGTGCTTCACAGCTCCCCGTAGCATGCTACGTAGCGAGCCCCGAGCGCCCAGAAATATCCTATCTCTCCACTGATACTCGCATCTCCACCGCCCACCCCCTCCGGCACGCAGTGATCAACACGATAAAAACAATCGCAGCGGCCCTCCCTCCCTCGGATGACCCATCTGGACCAGCACCAACACCAGCGACTCCACCAACAGCGGCAGAAGATTTGGGACCGCCAAAACCGCCCGCTCGGAACGGCGAGGCCTACCTCCTAACAAATCTCACGCTCTTCACGACGCACGAGCCGTGCATCATGTGCACCATGGCCCTCCTCCACTCCCGCCTCAAGCAGATCTTCTTCGTGTATGATATGCCCCGCACGGGCGGGTGCGGCGGGTGTGCGGGCGTCGTCGGGCTCAGGGGCGTCAACCATCGCTTCACCGTTTGGAAATGGACGGAAAAACTATCAGAATTAGATGGGGGTGACTTGTGTGTTGATGAGAGCGTGGATATCTAAGTTTTTAGACTTGTCAGATTCATTGAACTCGCTCGTTTCGGAGGTCAAGTCTATTTTGACAAAAAAAACTCTTTATTGCTTTTTTTCTCGCGATGTGGATGCTGGAACCGTGGGGCTGATAGGGCTATGTAGACAGGCGACCTAAAGCTCATGATCCGCTAAACGGACTTTTTCCAGTCGCGAGTTCCGCTCCCAGCTTGTATCCCATGACCTGAAATTTTTGGCATGGACCGTTATTCATATCGCAAAATGGAGAAAGAGAGGTTGGAAACAGCACGAACCCTGTCCCAATCGATCTTCTGCCGCGTCATAGGCAGCATGCGCCGAAGCCCCTTGAAGGTCTTGTCCCCCATCTCGAAATACACCTCGCTCAGCGACGCCTGGTACTCGCCCTCCTCCTTCGCGATCAGCGCCACGATCTTGTCCGCCGCCGATGAGTTTGGCGGAAACTCGAACACGGGGTTGTGCTCTGACGCTAGTTGGACCTACAAAGAATCCGAACTCTTAGGGCCCGCTCTTTTTGATCTTTTCGGACGGGGGTGGGAGTGGGAAAGGGAGGGGAGAAGGAGAGGAAGGCGTACGTTTCCCTGCTCGTAATAATGCGCGTTAATCCATATCTTCCCCGTGATCTCCCCTTTTGCCACATCTACAACGTACTCTGACCTCCATCGTCCCGACCTACGGTTTCGATCGCGCATCAGTTCGTGACATGACAACAAAATCCAGAAAAACGAGCAAGGATGAAGGGCCGGCGCACCAGAAGTTGGTGGGATTGTATTTATTCGCGACAATTTGGATCGTGTACTGCGACGCTGAAGCGTCCGATCCGAACACGCACGCGATGCCATCGGGGAAATGATCGGAGACATATTTCGAGGCGGCTGTCTCAAGCGATTTCCTGCGGTCCCGGGACGAAGGTCAACACACCTTGAACATAGAGGGAGCTCTCGACGAAGGCAAGGCGAGACTACCTGAGCGGTGCCGACTCCTGGCTTAAAGGCTGCGGATCGCTTGTTTCCTGCACATTAACGCGAGTCAACAAGTGATAAGCACGAACCCAATTCGAGATCGAGAGAGTGAAGGGCGCAGACGTACTAATGTAAGATGATCGAGCGAGAACGTTATCCCCGCCTTAGGATCGACATAGCGATCCTCCGCGTCTGCAACCTGGCTCGCGCGACTGATAATCACCTATAGGCCATCCAACCAGATTATCAGCCAACCTTTCTACGCGCGATTTCGGGCAGCACGAAATCATGAAGCTGGGAGTGTGCTGCGCTGCGTACCTGATGACTCTGCCCGGGCACGTCAACAGTGATGAACTGCGCGAGATTGTACTCTCTCAGCGCCGGTAGGATCCCACTCTCCAACGATGCGTCGTCCGAGATGATCGCGCGGATATCTAAACATACGCGACGCGATGGCCCATACCGAGGTAAGCATCCAAGTAAGTAAGAAGGTCGTGTCAGCAAATATCTGCGTCACGGGCGGCTAAGGAGCGCTGGTGGAGCTCGCCATTTAGGACGTCGTTGATCTCCCCCGGGGGGCTCTGCAGGAGGAACTTGGACGCGGCCGCGATTCTTTCCTCGGGTGTCATCGAGACTGGTTGGGAGTCAAGTTATTAACCCTCGCGAGTAAGCGCAGCTTGTAATTATGTAAGCCGTGCGGTGTAATTAATTATACCTCCACCCGTCCCGATGGCTCAGTACTCAAATTTCAGGCCATCGCAGCGTTTATATGATACAAAGCGGATTCTTTGGACTAACTAGAGAGTGTGGAAGGAGAGAGGGGATAGGAGGAATGATCGACCAGGTACAGCGACAAGAGCGAAAAGATGATAGATGGGGACCTGCAAGCACCTCATGCAACATAGTTGAACGTGTCTCGCGATCCGTCGGCCTACGGAAGATCGGGAGCTCAGTACACGGACGTTTTATATAGCAGGGGATATGGACAACATACCCGCTCGATGTAGTCTTTCTCCAACAGAGTGTCGATTGCCTATAGGAGCGCTGTTTGAGATGTAGGATCTATGGTTAGGACTGAGTATGACTTGCCTTCTTGATATCAGGGATCTTGGGGTTGAATCGAGAAGCAATCTGTCCAATGACCTCTTGGATCAAGGCCTGGTTTTTCATCGTCTAGACAAGGATAACAGGTCAGACATAGGGGCACAAATGATGAATCATCGCGTCATTACCTTGCGCGCCTTCATGATTCTACATTATAAAAAATGAGATGAGGGACCTTCCGAATTGGTACAAAGAGCGGCAACTTACCGGACGATGGTGGCTTGAATCACATATTTACGGTCCTCATCTACCGTCTTAAGCACTTCCGTCGACTCGGCCTTCACTTCAGCCTTGATAGGTTGATTCAAGTTGACTCGAATCTAGGTTGGGGAAAGTTGGTATGAGTCATACTATACGTAATATCGTAAAGGGATCTCGGTGTACCTTCTTCGACTTGAAATCTAACACAGGGGAAACACCGCTTTAACACACGCGGACACCAGCAAAAAAAGGAGAAACAAACTTGGATTGAAGTCGTACTGCTCCTGCTCCTCATTAATCAAGATCTTGGCCTTAACAAGCACACCGAGTACTTGCACCAGAATATCCTTGCCAATGCCGGTCGCAGTGACGAGCTCGTCGAGAGACAGCGTGTCGTTGTTGTTGTACTGGACGAGCACGGCCATCTGGTAAGAGCTGGTCATGAGGATGTACTTGGGGTTCGTGTAGTTCGCCCGCAGTTCGTTCTTTGAGTAGTTCCATAACCATGTCAATTTGCGACCCCTAGTTCAAATACGACTCAGGAAGGTGCCTATAAGGAGGGAGATAGAAGTGGACGCACGAGTGCTTGGACTGATAGTACCGCTGGAATCGCTCGTATGTGGGAAGGATGTCAGCAGGGATAGTGAAGGTATGTGCTGGGGGGTTCAGCGGCCAGAAATTAGTGCCGAGAACCATAACGCTGAAGTTGATATCCATGTCATCGTGCGTCTGTAACATGCGCTCCTTGAAACTGTCTGTCAGATCCTTGCTGAGACTCATGTCTAGTCGAGGGGAAAATATTGAGTAGGGACGCGCTGAGGAACGTTCGAGCCAACCTACCGGTGAACATTCGCTGGAGCTTGTTGGTGTACTCGAAGCCACAGGCCTCTTTCAGCTTGGAAATCATACTAGCTTCTGATTCGTCCGACGCCGATACGCCGTGGATGAGGCGCTTGGACAATTTCGTGGTGTAGAACGTTTGGAACACATCCTTGTCTTCGATATATTTGAACAGCGTCATCTAAAGGGTGCAATATTGTGAACACACGATGCAGGTTCAGAGGGAAAAAGAGACATACGACTTGGTTGAGCGCTTCCTCAAGCGCACCCTCCTCGCTAAGCTTATTGTTCTTCCTCAGCAACGCATCCGTATGCTTGGCCAAAAGCTCCGGAGACTTCTGAGTTGACGATCCGGTTGCCGCGTTCTTATTCACGAACTCTTTGCAAGCCTTTGAGTAACGAAAATGTGAGCAACATTCTAGGGGGATGCTGTGCTGCCTATACTATGCTCACCCGATCGAGACTGGCAACGAAACCTGCCTCACCCCTGAAGCTCCTCGTGACCGTCTCCTCATTCTTCTTGTGCACATCAAGCAGCGCATCGACATATGCTTTCGGCTCCTAGAAATATTATCAGGCCTCACAATCAAAAGATACATTCTCAATCCGCGTACCAGAGCATCCACGCCGCCCTCACCCATGATCTTCTCCACGGCCGCCAGACCAGCTCTCTTGACGTGGTCCTCGAAGCGCTTTCGCAGCGGCTCAAGACCTTCAGGGATCCGGGACATGAGAGTATACATGCGCTGGAGGTCCTCGTCCTTGTCGTAATCGAGCAGATTCTGGAAGTCGTCCCAGATGGTGTTGGCATGCTCGCGGATCAGAACATGCTCGCATTTGCTGACAAGCTATAAAAAATCCAGTGAGACAAGGAATCAAAGAGGGCATTAAATCTGCACGGACTGTCTTGCGAGTGGTACTGGAGAGGTAAATTTCCACGCGATCTTCCTCTTCACGTAAGCGCTCCTCCGCCCTCTTCATGTAAGCGCTGACACTGTTCTCGGCCAAGAAGGCTTCGGACTCCTGGGTATAATATTGTTCGGTTGCGGTGATAAAAGGTGTCTCAAAGTGAGTTCGGTAGACATCGAAAGAAGCTTTGTTGGTATCCGAGTCATCCAATCCAAGGGAAACTAATGCGCAGCACCAGAATCAGATCGCGTGGCTAAGAGGCAAGAAGGCATGATCTCAGTGCCGCACCAAACGAATCTACGACTTTCTTGACCAAGCTCTGGTCGATCGTCTCTCCATTTCGCTGAGCCTCGATAAGTCGTAAAACAGCATTGGCAAGCTTGCTGTTTTTGTTTTGAATGTGGACGAAGAACACGGATTTCCATTGTACAAGAGCCAACGTGTAAACGGCGTACACGTTCTTGCGACCTTCGTCTTTCTCGCGCTTAACCCAATGTCGGTTCAAGTAGGTAAAGAGACGGTTGATGTAATTTGCGCCAGTGGTGTAGCGATCCCATTCGTCGGCGTAGTACCGCAGAAGAGCGACGTCAAGGAGAGGGTCAGACGTCTAAGTGAGCCAGGAGTAAGTATTGCCGTCAAAGCAGAGTAATAGGAAGCGAGAGACATCACGGAGAGTTTCAAGGTGGCGGACAAAGTATCTGATGAGGTTGTTGTAAAGATCGGACCCTACAAGATTAGCGCCGCCTGTAGGGAAGAGTGCAAGTCAGGAGAAGCTGGTAACGAAAGCGAATACTTATGCGCACTTCGCCCGCCCAATGCAGATGGATCTGGAGTGCCATGCATTCGCGAAGATGTGCAGTAGTTGTAAGCTACAGTGTACAGCGCCATATACTTTGAATACGAAACGCCCTCTTTCAATCTAGGGAATGGCAATTAGGAGGATGCAGCAGGAAAATGCGGATTGTCAAGTACCTTGTCATGATGTGGTCAACGCCTTTGTTGGGCACGGGATATGGGTAAATAAGGGATAAAAATGGAAGCAAGATCGAGCGCTGACCTTCCTCGAGAAAAGCCCAAGTGGTTGCGAGATCACTGTTCGCGCTGGGCATGGGATGGGCGAGCGCCATGACTGCTTCTCTCGATCGATCTAGCGCGGCGCGGCGGGGGTGCTACTGGAGGTGGCGGAGGACGGGGAGGACAGCGGGGGGATAGAGCTGCTGGGCGCTGAGGATGGTGGGTGGCGATTGAAAACAAGGACGCGCAACGCAAGGCGCAAAGTAGTCTTATTCCGTCACGCCCTGTCACACCCATGAACATATCTAGCCTCATTACACCGGAAAAAATAGTCATTTCTTGCGAGAATATTTATTCCTTAATTCCGCAGATAAATACGAAGGTCTATAGGAATTCTGTGCGACTACGTGCTAATTACATCTTGACTCCCATGTGAACACTCGCGATGCCTCCCCACATATCTCTCCATGCGCCCCCCTTTCCTTCGCGCATCTCGCCGGTAGCGAATCCGGCTTCGGATATCATGCGTGCAAAGTCTGGCTGACTGGGGAAACGCCGGATAGACTCTACCAAGTATTGGTACGAAGCTCTGTCTCCGGCCAAGATATGACCCATTAATGGGATAATCGAGAAAGAGTACGACTCATACACTCTGCGCGAAAGCAGCAGGTCTCTGTCAACTCCGAGCTCAAGCGAAAATTGATATTCTTAACGCACTGTGCAAAGAGTGGGTTCCCAACTTTTCCAAACTCGAGGCAGGCGAAGGTGCCTCCAGGCTTGAGTACGCGGCGCGCCTCGCGCAACACGGCGGGCACATCCGTGCAGTTTCTTATCCCAAACGCGATTGTATACAAGTCGAATGTGTTATCAGGGAACTCGTTGGGTGGTAGTTCCTGCGCGTTGGCTACGCGGAACGATACTTGTGAAGCTTAAGGAAAAATAGTCCCAGTTAGCTAGCCCATTGCACAAACACCAAGAAAACAACTCACTATTGTGATACATCGTCTTCTTGAAACGCGTCTCCCCCTCTCTCAACATATCCGGGTTCAAGTCCACGACACACACGCTCGTATCCCTGTCTGCGTATTTTTCCCGGGCGTGATCAAGGATCCTGAGCGCGATATCGCCCGTTCCACCCGCGACGTCGATACACTTGACCGGCCCACGGCGACCAGGGTTGAGGATAGTACCAACATACTCGTCTTTCCACAGTCTGTGCACGCCAAAGGACATAGCGTCGTTCATAACATCATACGACGACGCGACAGACGAAAACACGCCCTTGACTGTGGGCGCTCAAAGTCAGAAAATATGATATATACCCAAGAGATGCAATTCGAGTTACCTAGCGATTCTTTTTCTTCGGTGGGGACTGTGCGGAATCCAAAATGCGTCGTGGAATCGGAGCGCGAGTTGGTTGACTGCGGTGGTTGCTGAGGTTGAGGTTGGGTATGGTTGCCTCGAGTGAACGGCAATAAACGCGTAGAGTAGGACAACGAAGGGGTTTTGCATAAGGCTCGCCGTGATGCGAAAGAAATCGCGTGGCCTGCCTTAGAGTGCATGGCGAAGTGCAGTACTGATGGTGGTAAGATAGGCCGCATCCAGAGTCACTCAAGCTCCGGATGCAACTCATAGTAAATCGCGTTACACTGCCAATTTCTCTTGCTCACGGGCAGCGTTCGAAAACATATAACCACCATTTTGTACGCATCAGAATTCTGCAGAAGACGGTGGTTTCGGAATTTTTATTTTGTTAAAATAGCAAGAGAAATTGAGGACAAAGTGCTGCGTTCGGGCGCTGGGCACTCGGCACCTGTGATAATTACATCAGCTTGTACTGGGGCGGAGCTTTAAACCACTCACCTTGTCTCAGATTTTCAATATCACTCAAAGCACGCAAAAAGATGGAATAATGAAAAAAAAACCCTTGCATTTGCAGCTGCTCACGGACATTACATGGAAAACTCTATCTCCCGGACGCGTATGGGAAGGGATTGAATGGAAACCAGGGTGCGTGGGCATTGAGGAAGTTGCGCGAGCATCGAGGGAGTACTGTGGACATCAAGTGCTTCCCGAAAGCCTTTTCCGAGATCTCGAAGACACTTAAAAAAAATTGACTTAAATGGTTTATATTATTTACCGCACCCCGGAATGTGTGTATCAGCCTTATATATGTCTTTTCAATCCCATTTTGTGTATATGTAGGCAGCGATCGCAGTCTGATTGCGGCACGCAAGTGCTGCACGGCGGGGTGAGCTGGTTTTGAAATTCAGCATGCCGATGGCAGTGCTGTCACACATGGTCACAGGCGGGGGTCGAAGCCCGAGCTTGAGTGATTCTGGATGCGGCCTATCTTAGTAACAAAGTGAAAGCTAAAGTTGGACGCGTACTTTACGCCCACATTCACATGTACGTACGTAAAGCACTTTTACGAGGTACGCGTAGGCTTAGGGCCACAAAGTTGATCGTAAAAGATCAATGGATTCAACGAGAGCCCAATCTTTCTCAAGTAAGCTGTTTACCAAATCTTTTGAGGGAGATGAAGTTGTCTAAGGATGGATCGTGTATTATATACATTAAGACCCACGAACGCTCCCAATCCAATCACTCTGTTACGTGGTACTATATAGGGACCGATTAGTGGCGCGTGAGGAAAACTGATGAGGAGTGTAGGGCAAAAACACGCACCGAGCCAGCGGCCTTGTGGGGTCGGGGCTCAACCGGCTTGGCAAAGTTCGCGCTGCAAACAGATGCGAATAAGCCTCTATATACCGAGTGAAGGATCGGTATGACTTACGCCGAGCGGTAGCGCCGTACGTAGTTGATCGCGACGTGCTCTAGCTCGTCGGGGACAATGCCTAGCGATTCCCAGTCACCCGGAACCTTCACGTCGCTCAAGTACCGTCTCTCTACTTCGTCAGGGCTCAGCGTAGGCCACCACACAAGCTGCGCCGCGCGAGCAAGGAGAAGCGCGACGGGCTTAGGAACAGTTGGTGCGCGCGAAGGTGCGTTGTATGTCAAGTTTTGGATCAGGTTCATGATTGACTCGTAGGTGTATGACGTTGGACCCGGGAGCGAAAGAGTCTTTGGAAGCGGAGCTGAGGCTTGGAGAATGGCAAGAGCCTGAGCAACGTCAAATACCTGCAGGAGCTCAAGATTAGATGTGTGGGGAAAGTGCGTGCTGATTATACCTACATGCACCGGTGAGATTTGTGTCTCTCCATGGTTAAGTTTCCACAGAATCGGCCAAACTAAGGCGAGCCGCCGCCTTAGCACAATACGCTGCACTGTAGTTTCAAGTTGACGTACTAGCCATGTTATTGAGGAGTTTGTCCTCGTGACCATACATTGGCCCAGGGCGCACAATGGTCGCGTTGGGGAAAGCTTTCTTGACTTTCTCCTCCCCGAGCGCCTTGGTACGATAGAACGCAGATGGTGAATCGACTGACGCGTTAAGGTGCGAGACGTGCACAAAGCGGGAGACAGATGGGCTTTCTGCGCAAATTTGAGCAATCAATTCCGCCCCCTTGACATGGACTGATTGGTAGTCAAAATTCCTGTCAAAGTATGTTGAGTACGCAGGCATGATGAAGAGAAATGCAGCCAAACCAACTTGGTCTCATAATCTCGACCGACAAGATTGTAGACGATATCAGAGTGTCGTACACACTCTCGAATCTGCTCCTCATTACGGAGGTCCCATTCCTAGCACCGTGATGTCAAGGTGAGTTGTGCGCAGAAAGCCCACGGAACACGCCGCCAACGCACTAGTGGAACAATTTGGCCCAGATCACCTGTGACTCTGAGGTGCCTAGCCTCGTCTTCCTCTCGGAATGGGACAATAACCTGGGTTCCGCCCTTGGCTTTTTACGGATATGTTCATACACAACCCACTTGTAAGCACCATCCACACGCACCAAGCTTGGCGATTAAGTATCTTCCTAGAAATCCAGTAGCACCAAAAACAGTCGCGACATGGCCGGAAACGGCGCTTCTGCCAGCTGGGCCGTAGGAAATTACAGGTTTCGAGGGAAGAACGGTCAAGTCGTGTGCAGCGCGCTAAAATGAGAGAGAATGAGAAATTCGCGTCTAGCAAAAAGATATGGCGTTGGTACCCTGGTAGAGGGCAGCGCGCGGACAAGGCGAGAGGCCCTGTGGGAGCGGAGCATGGTGGGTTTCTCTGGCAATGAAGTTGATGGTGAGAAGGTGAGCAAACCAATCGGGGAGTGTTGCTTCCGCACGCTGTGGGCCTGTAGCCAGTACTGTGCACAGCGACAACCGTGAGGCGCTTGGACTCAACACCACACCAAGACCACTGCGCGCTTTGCATATCCAGCCTCAACGCGCGGCAAACTTCAATTTCCTCTAGTGCACTAATGAGGTATGTTTCTGTTATATGGGCCGCTTGACACGAATAGGAGAACTAAAAAAACTAAGCACGCTATCAGTCTGAAATACGTTGGGATATAGGCGGCTCGCTCTCTATCCGCCTCCAGACGGCCTGCTCGTACCCGAAGCCAAGGCTGAAGCCTTTGATGTATGGAGAAGGAAGCCGAGACTGGTGCGCCGGCGTAAGAATGTCTTTTGATCCCCATTTTATTATCTATCAAATATAACCGCCTCTCTACCCCAAATGCGATCCTGAGGGCCGGCTGCTAAGGTCTCAAATCGCGGCTGCATTTGAAATCAAGCCAGCCAAATTAAACATCTCCACCTCCACCTCGCCTTCCGCTCTCACTCCAACGCAATTCATAGATTTGGCATCTTTCACCCGGGGGCGTCGACCCCTCGAAAGCGCCCGAATGCCTCCACGGCCGCAAATATCGAGCGCGCGTTACTGGGCCCTCCATTAGCTGACGTTTCTTCATCATTCAGGTTGTGGACGTTTGCAGAGTGATCGAACCCGTGGGCATTCCTACTCGCGAAGTTCTTGGCGATCTCGACCTCGCCCCCGATCCCGAAAACCGTACAGAATACTCTCCACATCTCTATTGGACGGGGACCACGCTATTTCTTGCCACCGAACCCTTTAAAGCGGTAGTACCTCACATATCTCGCCATGACTTCGAATCAGCTATCTATGTGCTGATATATGATACGGTGTGGACAAACACGAATATCTCCAGGCTTTGATTAACCCGAAGCCGAGTGCAAAGCTCACAGGAGCAGCCGCATGGCGCTCTTGAAATCGACCCGAACAAGCTATCACTTGGAGAGATGGAGCCAGTTCAGCAGCAGCTTTTCGATTAGCAGTTGACGTCTCCCAAGGATATTCAGCTACGAGCGTCTAGCCCTCCAGGCTGAAGAAAGCACGAGTTGCCCTCAAAGATGAGGAGCGACAAAACTGGGATATCTTGGTGGTCGTTTTACCCCGGAGACCAAAATTTAACAATTTTAGGAGACGAAGGAGAGTTTCCCAAATGCCGATGCTTCTCAATTTATGCACATGCATATGATCATGTATGATTCTCAAAGAAACCTCTTTGGCCTGTTTATTGCATAGCCATGTCGCCAGTGTTGAATCACCAAGCCAATGGCGTCTACTTATGGCGTCCCCGTATTCCGCTTTGAAATGGATGAGTCGCTCACGAGTTCGGATGGTCGATCTGTATTTCATTCTGTGTCGTACTTATCATTTTTTTGTCAATTGTGCCAGTCGTGGATTCTATAACTCGGCAGTCCTGCAGGTCTACTCGCTCGGGGTTTCTCGAGCGAGAAGAGGCCCACTACGTATGTGTGGAGCTCGTCCAACGGACAGCGTGTATGTTGTGGTGAGACTCATTCTTCACACTTCCTCATCTTACGCTGCCTTTTTTGGCTACCACGAAAGAGCTGTTTTCATAAAGACTTGTCCATTGTATCATTCGCATGTCTTCGCCTTTATAGCGCTTGAAGGCCCGCTTAGCGCTATGGAGCTTTGGGTCGTGGAAAGCGGGTCCATCTTTAGTTCCGAGACACAGGTGCAGTACTATATAATGAAGCTAGAGGGGTCACGCCCTCACCACCTCCAAGTTTCATAGTGCACACACCGGTGCAAATGGCATCGCTTGGACCATTTGATATACGATCTCTCAACTTGCCGTCCGCGCTCCGTCAGCAACCAGGAGACTTCCACCATTCGGGAGCATTAGCGTCTTCTGAAACCTCGCCTCCGCCTCTACGCTTGTCCACCCCATCCTCGTCCGTGGCGGCTCCACGGCTGATCACTCTGGTCGGTTCCAGCGGGAATTCGAACTTGCGAAAGAGGCAGGCCTCCCCGACAGGCAGTGCAGGGACCCTCGACCGGGACCAAGGGACCAAAAGGGCAAGGGCTAATCACCGACTCGTGTGCCACAGCGCCGATATACGCTCCCTCTTTGCCGGTAGCATTAGTACTTCGCGCGCATTCAACATCATCACACTCCCCCGATGTTTCAGCACCCATTTCCTGGATGCCTTGCATAAAATCCACTTGCACGACACCACCTTCCAAAAGGAGCACCATGGCTTCAGTAGTAGTGCAACTAAGCTCGTCCTTGGCCTTCCTCCCTCTGATGTCGGAAGGCCCGCCTCTCCCCCGCCAAGCTGTCCTGGCCCCGCCACAAGCACCCCCTGCAGGGGCCCGGCCCGTAGTAAGGCTAATCAGGCCTCGTTTGGTATGAAGATCAGCATGGTGGGCAAACCACACCGTAAACCAAGGATCCCCAGTACCAAGGACCTCGTCACTAAGGATTCGTTCTCTGAGGGGGCAAGAGCCAACGAGCGGATGGCCCCCGACTTGGATCTTGGTCCACTTGTCCCCGCCAGTCTTTGTACCGGCACGCATACGCTCAAACCGAATGTCGAGGCGATGGCTGAAAAGGGCCAAACGATTGTTGCGCAAGTCTTCAAGTCACTGGGCGGTATCACTGGCCCTGCGTATTGGAAGGCATGGGCTGAAACAATGGAAGGTACCGTCTTTTTTATCCGATAAAGAATTGTCTCGACTTACAAATCATATCAACCCAGTAGTTGAAAGATTGCACCAGTCGTCCGGCATACCTCATCGCGAGGCCGGCTACGCTAATTTTATTACTCACCGTGCTGATGACGAGACAGTTCGGGGAGTCCTTGGCGATTTCGACCTGGCGAGCGATCGATGCGATCGCTCTGGTACAGTGCCGTTTTTGGCTAGAGAGTTTTTGGAAGGCGAAAAAGTGCCACATCTATTCCAACACGACCTCGAAGCAGCCCTCTACGCACTCTACTGGGACGCATCTCCGGAGCGCGCTGAGGTTAGTAGATATACCCTCAACCACCAGTTGACAGACTGGACGCACCGCAAGCGTTCATCGCCCGCCATGCGCGACACCTTGTTTACCCGACTGTCTTACCGGGCCCAATCGCCACCACGCGAGATACACGGCCTGATCGGGAAGCTTCTAGACGGGTATGACGCGAAGAAATCCTGGCTTCTTACGTTGAAGAAGGAGCCCCGTGATTTTGATTCCGACGAGAAAGCGGTGTGGGAGAAATTATGTGCTCATTTCGACCACAAGGATGCGATGGATACCATTCAGTCGTTGAAACAGGATACCGCCCAATAGCCTGTATTTCGTAGCACGCTAAGGCTAATCCAAGCTTGCGCTCTCCAAGGCTCAAGCGCACTCACGAGAAGCAATCCCCTCAGAGATATGGAGATTCACGCTACGGTGAAAATGAATACCATACAGTATATACTGGTAGTGCTATGTGGTACTGGACCTTTGGCGTTGAGTACTGCTGAGCGGCCGTTGAAGGCAATGGCTTCAGCTACTTCCATCGCCCCAAACATCTATGATTCTGAATCTCTTTCAATTAGGCGCGCTCTGATCTGTCCCTTACCTGCCCAGGCGTCTACGAATTACGAACATAACCACGACCTACCTACGGCGACCTGGATAATTAATCAGCCCCGTTAATGATCTGCTTCGCCCGACGATCCGCATCCGACGGGCCCCGCGCAATGAGATGAAACACCCCCTTGCGGCCGCCGCAAATCTTGGCATTAATTGACATATTTTCCTACTCGCCACGGCTGGCGACTTCGCTTTGTCGCTGTAGCTTCAGCGTTCAAGCTTCAGGAACAAGACTTGGGGATTTTACGCTCAAACTCCCTGGAATTCTGTGTCTGCAAATACTCGAGCTACTTGCGCGGAAACGTATCGTTCTTGCGGGTTTGGAAGTACTCGTTCTGTAAGCTTCGAAGCGCATGGAAGCTAGCAGAAGGCAATGTATAGCTGTGTCGCAAGAAAATCGACGCGGGCGGCGACCTCATTCGATTGGTGGCAGCCGAGTGCCTTTGCCGGCGCCCGCACGTCCATCTGATCGCCAAAGCTTTGCGCCTGCGACAGCTCCCCACGTGGATACCTACCATTGTGAATTCTGATATTTGCATCCAGCGCCCCGGGCTCCGCCAGCTGGGGTATAAATACCTGGCGTTCGTGCGTCTCCAAGGCCAGCCCTCTTCCTCTCTGCCCCCACCTCCTTCACAGCGCCCTCTCGCATCCCCTTCCACGTCGACGCGATGAAGCTTCAGACCGTTCTCTCTTCCTTGTGCCTCCTCGCTCTCAGCGCCCACGCTGCTCCCAGCAAGCGCAGCGACCCTCCCCCCACCGGTTAGTTCGCTCGCGATCCCCTTCCCTCCTCTACGTCGTCTCACATTATCTTCCCTAGACATCCAAATTCTCAACTACGCGCTGACCCTCGAGCATTTGGAGGTACACTTCGCCTTATATAACGCATATATCCCGCATACAACCGCATATACTCATCCTTTCTTGTACGACAGAACGCGTTCTACTCTGGCGCGCTCGCCAAGTTCGACGATGCGGCGTTCTCTAAGGCCAACCTCAATCGGGCGCTGTTCGAGCAAATCGCCAGTCACGAGGCTGCCCATGTCAAGTTCCTCACCACCGCTCTCGGCGACCAAGCGACCAAGCCTTGCAACTATTCCTTGTAAGACGCTCATGTCCTCTATCCCAGCTGTTTACGGTATCTCATCACCCACGGTGCATATAGCCCGTACACCGATCCTACGTCATTCTCTGCTCTCTCGGCCGTACTCGAAGGCGTCGGTGTCTCTGCTTACCTCGGCGCCGCCGCGCTCATCCAAAATAAGGACTACCTCACTGCCGCTGGTGCGATTCTCACCACCGAGTCCCGTCACGCCGCCTGGGTTTCCAGCTCCGAAAATAATAATCTGCCCTGGTCCGGTCCATTTGACACCCCTCTCGGCCTGAACGATGTCTATTCGCTTGCAGGTATGTATTATCACACGGCGTTACACATGCTCGTACTCATGAACGGCGTTGTTACAGCTCCATTCATTACGTCCTGCCCGAGCACCAACCCTGCTTTGCCCGTGAAGGCGTTCCCAGCGCTCAACGTGACCGGCGGTGCAGGCTCCATCAATCCGGGCTCGACTATCTCCGTCACGTTTGCCAACGCTACCACCGCCGCCGGTTCCGGTCAACTCTTTTTGGCGTTCTTCTCTGGGCTCAGCACTACCTTCGCTCCGTACGATGCTTCGAAGAACACCGTCACGGTTCCTGCTGGGCTCGCGGGCACTGTGTATGCAGTCGCTACCAGCGTCAGCAATGGCACCGTTACGGACGACAACACGCTCGCGGGGCCGATCATCCTGTCAAACGTCGGTGGCTCCGGAAATGCAGGAGGCGGCGCGGGTGGGTCTGGACATTCGAGCCCCTCGAACAGCGCGTCTACTACCGGCTCAGCCTCCAACTCGACCAATGGCGCGCTAGGCATGGGAGCCCCGCTCACCGGTGTTGCGGTGTCTCTGGCCGGCTTGCTCGCTGCGCTCGCTTTCTAAACCGGTTTGTGCTTGGTATCGCTGCTTGTTCCCCTATCTCCTTTTCCTTTCCCCTGCTCCTGTACTCCGCTCGTACTAGCTTATATAACTCCTATACCTACTTACATCGTGAAATATATTATTGGCGGGAGCACCGGCCCGGTCTGACCTATTCACGTGACGGGCGCAATGAGCTGACCTTGAGTCCATTGACCACCACCATCGTTGACCAAGTGGGCACTTATTGAACCCAATGCTTCGACTGCCAGCTACCAGCGCTGCTGCTGCCTTCCGCTCGTCCACGGCGTCCGCCACCGCAAGCGCGCGCCTACTGGCCACAGCCAGGCATCTCTCGTCGTCTGACGACTCCCCAAGGAAATCCACGACGTTCAAACCCGTGCAGAATGTCACTTTGTTCGGTGCAGGGCTTATGGGTGTGTATTCTTGTACTTTGCGGCGTCCAAGGAGCGCGATCAAATCTGGCTTTGCTCCTTTTCAGGCGCTGGAATAGCTCAAGTAGCTGCGCACAACGGATTCAAGGTTCGCTCAACTGGGCTCCATCGCGCTCCTTACAGCTACATTATACATTTGAATAGGTTGTCCTCTGTGACACGACCCCTCAGGCTCTCAAGAATGGCCTCGCAATAATAGAAAAATCCCTCTCTCGTATCGCACGCAAGTCCCATCCCGACTCTGCCGACTCTCAAGCCGCCTTCGTTTCTGCCGTCCTCGATAGCATCAGGACCACGACGGACCCACGGGAGGCGGTGAACGACGCGGACCTCGTCGTAGAAGCCATTGTCGAGAATCTCGAAATCAAACAGCGTTTGTTTAGTGTGCTTGATGAGGCGGCACACGCGGACTGTTTGTTTGCGACAAACACAAGTAGTCTGGGCGTTGGTGAGATCGCGAGCGTGACGGGAGAGTCGAGACGGAAGAGGTGCGTATTAGGCCAATTTTAGATCAATTGGGACGCGTTTTCACGGGCGGGTCTGCATAGGTTTGGTGGCCTTCATTTCTTCAACCGTACGTCGATGCCTGCTATCTTCCCTTTTCATTTCTCGCGCGTGTCTAACCTATCTCTCTTCTGGCCATCAGCTGTGTAGGTGAACCCAGCTGTTCTCCGATTTGTCCATATTGAAAATAAACTATCTTTAAGCCCACAAATGAAGCTGGTTGAAATCATCCGCACAAACGAGACTTCCCAAGACACCCTCGATGCCCTTGCTGACGTGTGCACACGTATGAAAAAGACGGCTGTCAGTGCCAAGGACACCCCAGGGTGAGTCCTCGCATAAGTAGGCGTCTAACGAGGCCTCTTCGCTCATGCTTGAATTTCTGTGATAGGTTCATTGTTAATCGCCTGTAAGACTGTCCGCCTTGTCCCTCGTTAAGCGTGGTCTGACACTGTCTCTTGAAGTCTGGTCCCCTATATGATGGAAGCTATTAGGATGGTTGAGCGCGGGGACGCGACGGTAATCATCGTTCTCACTCATTATTTGTTCGGCTGATTCCGCCCTTACCCCTGATGTTTACAGCCCAAAGATATCGATACTGCAATGAAGTTGGGTGCCGGTAAGTAATCCTGGTGCCCATTATCATGATGACTTCTTATATTTCGCCCCCAGGTTATCGTAAGCTGTGTCGCTAAAAGCTGTCAAATATCTCAGCTAAATGAATATCCTGCATTTTAGCTATGGGTCCTATCGAACTTACCGACTTTGTTGGCCTCGATACCTGTGAGTTTCCTTTCCCCCGACCCGATCCGGCTCGGCGACCCCTTGACATCATCCAACCATCCATGTTTTGCTTTGTAGCGATGTTCATCATTGATGGCTGGAGGAAGAAGATCGACTCTGGTGAGGAGAAGGATTTGATACCGGAGCTGGTTCGCGAAGTGCCCCTTGTGCAGGAGAAAGTTGCTGCGGGCAAACTGGGAAGGAAAACTGGGGAAGGGTTTTATAAGTATTAAGGCAACAGGAGTTTTGGATAATTTGATGCAATCGATGTTTGGTTGAGGTATGGATTTCGCACTACTGGGATCTACTTGCTGGTGGCCCGCGTGCCATTTGCTCAGCCTCCTTGGGCGGCTAGTGGCTCTGGACCTACAGTCTTCGCCTCACTGTCGGTTTGAAATATTTGCCTGCTCTACGGAGGTTGGCATTCGGCGAACGTATTCGAATATCTATGCTGGGGTACCGTGTCGGGATGGCATAAAATACACGATTCGGTCGTCACCAACTTTCTTTGTCTGGCGAAAAAGAATGCTCCTTGCTCAACCTCCCATCTGCTCTAAACCAGCTGGAGCCCTATATCCATGCCACACCACATACTAGCTATTTGGCGTACTAGCTACCAGCGCTCTTAGACGGAATATCTTCTTCACTCAGGACACAGTGATTCGGCTGAAAAATCTGGGCGGCAGTCATGATAAATCTGAAACTCAACAATCGCGAGTGTCCATCCAGCCCAACACATGTATCGAGTTGCTCCGCTTCAGCGTACACAGCTGCACGGCTCGGCTATGATATTCATACGGGTCTCGATCTTATGAAGATCATATGTGGCCCATATAAAAACCGGTGTGGGCGCAAAGCGTGATTTCCATAAGCGATAGCGTCACGCGGATCTCTTGCGACTCATCATAGGATTTTCCTATGAGGGCCTTTACATCCGCCGGGCGCCCGCCTGCGCCCGCCTCTCGGGCTTGTTTCAGGCTGCCCTGCGGCCCGTAGCCAGCGCACGTTATAGTAAAGGGAAGAGAGTCGTGTTTGCGCAGTAAAAATCATATAGTACAAGTAGGCAAGAAGTGGAAACGAAACGGTTTGTGATATGACCCGATGACAATTATTGACATTCGCGAGCATCGGGCGCGCCGCGCCCGATGCTCGTGCGCGGGCGTCGGGTGATTATCCACTGGTTCCTCCCATCGTGAAGAGCGCCGAGAATTGTGATACATGAGATGGTGTCACTAAAACAAGAGGCCGTCATAATGGAGGGCTAGCTAATAGTCATCTGGTTGACTCACAGGACGCTCCACTGCTAGTACTGGCACGAGGCGCTTGACCGGACATGACATCTGCATTGGCAGGTGCAGAATTGAGGGCATGGTCACCAGAGGACCGAGCTGGAATGATCGACACCATGTCGTTCGGGTGGATGCGCCGCTCAGTGTTCAAAGCGTCGTCAATATATCTAAAAATTGGAGTCAATGAGAAAGCTTGCGAGTGACAATGTTGTGGATTAAACGCACTTGGCCCATTCTCCGGTCGCGGTATCGGTGCCCCATTCCTTCTCCTTTTCTTCAAAATATTCTGTGAGCTTTGAAAAAAAATCGGTGCCGCGAGTGCGCCTTCGTTTTTTCGGTCTCGGTTCTGCATTGGCCGGTGGTTGCAAGGGCTCGCTGTCGCCTGCGGCGAAGTTGGGTGGACCAGGATTCAATTTTGTGGACTCTTTGAGTAGGTGCAAGTTGGCACGAGCGAACGCGCGCTGGATACAAAAGCATAAAGCTGTAAAACCGATAAATAAAGTTAACCATCGCAACAACTCACAAGGATAAGCACGTGGATTGCGTGCTGAGCACTAGCTCCGTTTGATGACCCAGTGAAACTTCGCATTCCTTCGGTGACGCTGTCTGTCAAGCTGGTTAGCCCATACTCGGGATGCACACCGGCGCGAATCTGGAAAATAGCTATGAGCACCGGCAGACCTCTTAGCTCGACGTTGATGACATACAAGATCCTTGAGTAGACCCTTTACATAAGATGCATCCTTTCCGAGCTGAGTGTTGAGGGCTTTCATTCGGGTGCTCGAAGCAGACTTGAAGAAGTCGCTGAAGTCGTTTGTCTTGGAGTGTCGCCTGAGATGGGCCTGCGCAGACGTGATGTAAGCAAAGGTTCTAGGCGGCCCGGGTTACTCACAATGGTGGCGTCGCAGATTGCATCGTTAGTGTAGTCCATGCGCAAAGGTTCCCATACGATGAGTCGGGCTGCTGCTTTCATTTCGGCCTGCGGAGAGTATGAAAACATGTCTGGGGCTGGTGAAAGTTACGCACATGTTGCACCGAAGTAAATGCGATGCTTTGATTCATCGCTTGTGTTACCGGCTCAAGAGCATCTTTGATGGATTTGGAGTCCACGCTCTGCTGCTCAGCAATCATCTGCTGTGTACGCAAAATCATGGCAAACTTGAAGATTTCGACACACAACTGCACCTCCGGAAGCTCAGAAGCAACCTACACATCTATTGTGAGCCAGCGTAATGTAAACAAATGAAAGTTATACTTGTCGGAATGTATGGAGGTCAGCCTTCTGCTCGGCGCTGAGCTTGAGTGTGTTGGCAAGAACATCGGTGAAGGCAATGGGAGGTGGAAAAAAGATAGCTCCTGGTGGTTCTACTTCTGGGGAGGGCGAATCATCCATGTTAAACGCCTGAGACATGGTGGTGGAGAGTGGAGGGGACTGGCCGTGTCTCAGGTCCGACTTTATATCCAGGGGGTTGATTGGTCAGCATTACGGCAGCTGGGCCACGGCCCACGCTCAAGCTCAAGTCTTGCGATGATCTTTCTTGAGCATCCACTGACCTTTCTCGGGCGTCCGCTGCTCTCTCTCATGCCTGTTCATCGGGCCTCTGCGTCTGCCGCTCCTTGTGTGCAACTCCTTACTATGCCATGATAAACTGCTCTCTGGTGCTTACAGGGAAATGCATGATAAGCCCATCGCTCCCCGCCCCAGGCATCCACCGTCCTTTTTTGTAGTTGTCACTTGCGATTCCACTGCTGAAACTTGCTGTCATTCCTTGGGCCTGTCGCCTCTTGTGCTGGAAAAAGACTTTCTGCGTATGAAGCTCTCTAGATTAAAATTACTCGATTGCTGGCTTAGAGAACACTTAGAGAATATTATCACATGTGTCATTGATCTCAATAAATCTGGGCATACATGTGGTAGGTGCTCAAGCAGATAAAACCTGCTGCCGGAGACTACTCGCTTGACGCTTGCCTGCTGATGCCTGGGCAGCCGCCGCGGCACTATCCTCTCGACTCTGCTTCGCTTTTTTGCGTGCATCAATCTCCCATTTCACAGCTTCAAATACAATGCTCTGGCGGTCCAACGGAGCAATGTCATCCCGGAACGACTTGAGCGCGGAAGAATTACGCATCTGGCTGGTGTTGAGTATCAAGTCACCGGGTGACTTGTGGCTCACGGCCAGTGCATGATGCGCTGTTTCCTCTCTTTCTTGATAGATGACAGAGGACGCAGCAGCTTGACATGAATGGTCGGCACAGTTGTGCTGCACATTGACGAGGCACTGTATGGCCTGTAAATTGCATTATTAGCTGGCTACACACACGACGCGGCATGTTGACACACGACCCACATTAACATCAATCGCAACCACCGCGCAAGAGGCCTCCATTGCTACTTTGTGCATACGGTAATATTCATGTGGTGTCTTGCATAAAGTAGCGGCAGCAACGACAATGAAATCACATTTGTTGCTACGCTGCTTTTGTGAGCCAATCACTTGAACAATTTCGATCACTTGGCCTGTGTGCGAGACAGATGGACGATTGTCTTGCTGGTGAGATGACCAGATGATCCAATGGCCAGGTTGACAAATGTCGCCGTTGGGGAGAGTGACTTTCCGTGGGGTGTATACGAGGCTGGCAGGAGTTAATGATGGCAAGCCCTGAATTGCTGGCGGCGCATTAAACCCCCGCATTCTTGACTCGGTCCGTGCCCATTGGACTGGTTTACCAAAGGACAAGCACTGGCCTGTAAAGAAAAAAGTGGCCAGGTGAGCTGGAGACCGGAGTTATATGAGTTAAGGAAATGTGTCCAAACCCGGTAAAGATAGTGTAGCCTCGTTCTTTTCCAGACCAAGGACACGGGTACCAAAGTTTCCGATATCCAAAAGATCAATGGGTTCTGGGTTTGTTGTCCGCCATGTCAAATCTGCCTCGCGTGAGGTGCTCATCCAGGTTGAAAGGCTTGGGGGAGGATGCCGCCGCCGTGAAGCAGTCTTGATTGAGTGCGATGCGGGAAGTCTGTTCATCAGGAAGAAACCACCACTCAAGAGGTGGCGTACACGGTTTCCTCGGGCCATGACATGTGCAATGTCACGGGAAGGGGCATGGCGGTTACTGTGCACACTTGCGGCTCGGATGATGGCATTGAAAGACTCGAACCCCTCGGTGGCAAAGAGCATTGCTGGGCCAAATCGTTTGATATGAGCAGGTAAGTGTAGTATGATGTGAAACTTTGGTTTATTAAACCAGCGCGGTGTGACCCGACAAGCACAGTCAAGGAAATAGTCGATGGCTTTTTCCACATCGGCCTGATGTTAAAAAAAAAAAACATGAACACCATCAATCTAGTATGCATAGACAGCATCATACGCACAACATGATCGGCTACTTTCTCGATCTTTGGCTGCCAAACAAGTGGCATTAGCCTTGCGAGAGCGATCCAGCACTCAAGGATGTCGTTTTCCAGTAACCCATGGAGAACAAATGGCGCTATTTGAGCGATGGCACGGAAATCTCGCCCAGTGAGTGAGCCAGCATACTTAACCAGCGTCGACCCAGAAAGAGCTGAAAACCCAAGCCCTATTGTGTTTACCGAGGATATGCGAGCGATTAGCACCTCTTTCTGATCATCCTTGAGGCGGGCCATTGCATCTCTCCAGAAGTATTTCACAAAACCCAAAAGGATAACATGCAATATCTCCACAGGCGTGTCCAAGTGGGGGTCGAGATCTGGAGTTTCAATCTTAGTGCTGCCCATGGGTGACAGCCCGGCTCAGTCCGAGGCAAAAACGCTCACCTTTGATTCGCCATACTGGACTTGTGGTTTCTTCAGGAAATGATTTGTGCACAGCGTCCATCTCCTTCTCCTTCTGTGGTTTTGATATGCCCCGTTTTACAGATATGTTGAAAAGGCGATCAAGGAACGTCTCTTGATACATATCCTTGACGCCAAAGTTTGTCCGAAGCCGCTTGAACTGGGCACGGCCACCAATGCGGCAAGCCTCTGTAAACTGGGAGCGAAGCTGTGATTGTGTGTCAATCCTGCTTCGCAGCACTCCAATCTACAAAGGATGATGAAAATATTGATGTCACGTTCTATTGATGTAAGACGATGAAATATATTATACTTACCTTCATGAAGTTTGTCACACGATCGATCATCTCCGTCATGGACTCTGGTTTTTTCTTCTTCCTCTTCTTTGGCTCTGGTGCTGAATTCGCTCCTGAAGTATCTGAAGCCAGTGACGATGCTTCGCTTCCTGAGTCGGCACGGTTCTTGTCAGCACGGTTCTTCTTGTCGTCATCATCTTCCTCTTCCCCTCCTTCAACTTTCCCTTCAACCTTGCACACACGGCAGAACATGCGACCACGGAGCCCAATGTGGCACGCAAACTCACTCTGCATCGGATTATCGCCTAACATAGCCAAAACAGATGGGATAATGAGAATTTTTTCTCTCATCTCACAATCCCATGCCCATATGCCCTCTTTTTGACAGAGCCTGTTTGGGAAAAGAATTGTCTATTGGTAGCGCCAAACAAGAGGAAAAAAACATACTCAAGTTGATTCACAATCCCATCTAACATCTCCAGCGGTGGTGCGATGTTGGATGTGGCCAAGAAATGTATGTTTGATTCGTGGTGCACACATCGACGCGGAAGACCAGCCAGGGTGAAAAGGAATGAATTGTGCTTGTTCCATTTCTTTGAGAGATTACCAGAAGTGTCGTCGCAATAGAGCCAGAGAGGACATGCCATGACACGATGCCCTTTGCTGCGCTCACGCCAAGGGTTTGCGCTAGGCTTGTTCCAAGGAAGAATACCACCTCCCAATATTCTTGAACCTGTTGCGTTGGAGGTCGCCACTGAGCATTGACGTAGTGCGAATGTCGAGACTGAAGTATACCAACTTACCAAGTATCTCCCGAGGATCAGCAAGGTTATATGCATGATGCGACTCAAGAAACTGGGGGTACGATAGAAGGAGATGTGAGCTGGGTATCTCGCACTCCTGCGTTGTGTCCACTATCCATCCCAAGTAAGCATCGTCGGAGACAACCTTCCAGGCCCGCGCGAACATCTGGTCACCACGAGTGAACCATCGAAATGGCATACAGACAGTGGTATCCTTCAAGAGAGTGCACTCATTGAGGAAAAAATCTTGGTTTTGCACGCGTATCATTGGTGTAGTCAAGTCGGAGTCGAGTTCATCTTTCCAGCGCTCTGCTTGCCACGTCTCGGATAATTTATCACCAGCATCTTCTGGATAAAAACACAGATGCTTTCGAACGTTAGGGTTGGCCATTTCCTTGATTAAGTATGCGAAGCATCAGCCAAAAAAGGCTCCAAATATGCCGTGCAAGCATACCTGTGCGATGATGGCAGCCATATCATTCACATAATATATATGGCCGAGAGCACCCTCATATCGGAGGCTCTGAATCCCACAAAGATCTTGTAGCGAGCGGTCGATATCATCCATCACACGATCGGATGGGAGGTCCTTAAGACCAAGCGCAAGCATTGCCCAATGGATTGCAGTGTTTTGTTTCCTCGAGAATGCGCAGCGAGGAACATGACGAAGAATGTCAAGGACACAAGTCTGAAATAAAATAAATAGAATCACAAAATGAATACTGGCGGGGGCGGTCGGAACTAAACACACCTCACGATCTGGCCAAGGAAAATAAGGTCGGGATGGATCATCCAACACTTGACGGTTTGTCTGCAAGGGATGTTTGCTGGCATGTGGAGCTACAGCCTCTGCGGTGAGCGCGGAATGCATTCATTATATATTTCAGCCATGATGGGACTTACAGGTGCTGGCGTGACTTTCCGAATCACTCGATGAACCGTCATCAGACGGCCTCTCATCCACTTCTACATCCGAATCCCCGTAAATTCCCTGTGGGTCTAACAGGTACTGCCGCGTCTTTTCTGCCATCTGAATCATTGCGCTCGCACCCATGGTTGGCTGCAAATTGAAGTCGAGATCCATGGTATCGGCGCCCCAGTCAACAGTGCCCATGTTCTCATTGACCCACGCATTCTGCGTATGGCCATGAGGCGCTCTTGCGATCTCCTCTAGCATGTGAGTCAAAGCAGTACGGACATGGCTATGCGGTGTTTGTGCCGTTGAGGAAGTTGCGGTTGGGATGCCATACAAGCTATTGGTGGATTTCATATGCCGGTGAACAGCGCGTCTGTGCCCATTGGTGTCTTCGTGCCGTTTTACATGCCTACCCTCCATGATAGGCATTGAAGGACAAACCAGGCATTTGAAGCCGTCCGATTCGGGAACGTACTGCCAATCTGTACAAAGTCACTTGAGTAAACTTGACTCGGTCATGCGCAGCCTATGGGACCTACGTTCGGGGGTCTTGGATTCAAATCTCCCTGTCCGTTTACTAAAATGGCGAGAGCGCACGCGGCTTGTCCCCGTATCACTTCCTTCTCTCGCCACATTTGAGTGCTATGTTATCATGCAATAAAGAAGAGAACATCACGTACCTTGCTCATTGTTTGAGGAGCCACCAAGGACACGCGTGCGAATGTATATAGTCGAAAGATGTGTTACACCGATTTCCGATAGAACGTCACCATAGTCCAGCGGACCACTGCGATGGTTTGGGAAGTAAATGTCGTGCTTGATCCTGCGTGAGCGAGGAACAACACGCTGGCGCAAGAGTGATAGCCAAATCTCGCGAACGGTTTGATGGTTGCTCAGGACTAGCGCGAATATATAAGCAAAGAGCGACTGTGCTCAATGAAAAAACCGCACTACCTAGGCTGATTGGCCTGCTTGTTGGTCCAACTATGTTCACTTGAATTCGGCCACCGGGCTGCGGTGGCGGGCGGCTGGGCAGCAGCTCACCTCGCCATAGCGCAGGACGAAGCTTAAATAACACTAGAACACGCAGATGATACCTCTGAGATAAAGTAGTAGAGCTGCCGAGGCCGTACGTACCGGTTATTGCAGTACTCGCCACAAGACCAGCGGCTCGGGGAGGGGCAGCGTTGAATATACTCAATACATAATCCCAAAGTGTGCTGATTTGTGCGCTCCAGAGAAAAGAGAGCCCAGAAAGACAGATTATAGCTGGAAGTATAAGAAGAAGCTGCTCCAGGAGACCGCCCTGGCTTGTGTCCGACTTTGATTGCGATTTGCCTCGGGTTGCAAGGCGATGTCGAGCCAGCGCGATGCGAAATCGCAAAGCTCCGTCTTTGGAATATAGCCCTTGCCGAGAGGGCATTGCGCTTTAGTATGCTGGCGCTTAGTAGGAGGGAACGGTATATCACAGTAAAGTTAACGCTTCAGAGCCGGTGAACGTTGAACGTGAACACTTAAGCAGTGAGTCGGATACAAGTTGCTATGGGGGCATGCTGGTATGAAAACCTCATGAATCGGACCTCGTATGAAATTCCCATGAGCGCCTCATATAATACGTGTATTGAGTCGCGATCACCTGAGAACCATAATGCGGTGCTTGAAATTCGTATGAGATGACGATGCGAATTTCGTATGTGTCAGCATCAGAGAATTCTAACTGAAGAGCGTGCAGCTGTGTAAGATAGGCCTCATCCACAGTGAACGAGATCACGTGCGCCTATCGTGACAGACCGTGACAGACACATAGTAAAATGTGCCAAAACCCACGGACCACCCGTCGAAACAATTTTTTCAAAAATCTGTTCGCAACGAGTTGTTCCAAATCGAATTCCTGACAATTCCCTGCGAACGGATTTTTCTTTCCCGCGAAGTGTCGCGCGCAGCGTGAGCGAGAGACTTGACCTGGGCCATCCAGTGGCCATGCGCGATGGCAGGCTATGGCCAGGATCCTTACATAATCGCAGTCGAGATCCAGTGTTGAGCGAGCGCTTGAGGCCTTTTGTCAGGATGACGAAATCATGTCACAGAATGGTCACATCACGTGATCTCGTTCTCTGTGGATGAGGCCTATCTTAGAATATATAACATAGCGCATAATAGAAATCCTTCGGTACTCCCAAGATACCCAAGCTTCGCCTTGCGATTCCCATCGGATCAATATTGACCCAGACGCCTAAGGTTCCAAGACGCCGTTGCCTCTGAACTTGACCCTCTCAGTCTTGTATGGCTCCCAAACGTCGCCGTACTTCCTCAAGATCTCTCTCAGCTCTTCCTTCTGCTCTTTCTGTAGAGATTCAACAATACAAACAGGGACGTTAGCATAGATAGGCAGATGCGTTGTGAGCGGATGAGCAAGTGACATACGAGTATCCAAGGCATCTCGTCCCAAACGTCGGTGAAAATGTTATCCAGAACTGGCTTGGGCGTATTCTCAGCGGCGCGGAAGGCCTCCATGACGATCTTCTTTTGGGAGTCTTTGAGTGCTTCTTCGGCAGCTGCGTCCCACCATCCTTTCGTCTCAAGGTACCTGCGCATCCTGTGCAGCGGATTGTCTACGCTCAAAAAAAAAAAGTCTGTAAAGTTTGCCGGAATGCATTGGCTGCGTATAGAAGCGCACCGATTTTCTTCCAGTCTTCGACTTCCTGGCGCGCGCGATACGCATAGCTGTCGTCTGACGTAGAATGGTGACCGACGCTGAACAACATGCGGTCAGGATAACAGTGTCAATGGTATTAGATGAAAAAGGTGAACTCACCGGTATGTCATAGCCTCCACAAGCACCGCCTTTCCGCCAGTAACAGCTCTCCTCCTCGCTTCTCTGACCGCTCCCAAAACCGCCAATACGTCATTCCCGTCTACTCGAACAGTATCCATTCCATACGCTGGACCCCGCGCGGCGATGCCGTCTCCAGCATATTGGTCTGTCGTAGGCGTCGAGATTGCAAACCCATTGTTTCTGCAGAAAAATATCAAGGGTCCTCCGAGGACGCTGGCCATTCCGAGACCGGCATGGAAATCGCCCTCCGATGCCGCGCCTGTGCAGGCGAATAAAAGGTAAGCGACGCAAAAAAGACCAGGAAGGTTCTACCACGTACCTTCGCCGAAATAGCAAATAGCGCAGTCTTTGCCACGTCGCTCTGTATCCCGCTTGAGCGCGTATGCAACGCCGGCCGCCTGTGGTATCTGTGTTGCGAGAGGGGAAGAGATGGTGTGGAAGTGATGCTCGGGTGAACCGAAGTGCTACAGAATCACAAGCAGAACCGGTTAGCAGTCAACGCAAAAATCAAGGTTGTGGAATGTGCAAGATGGTGTAGGTACGGACCACTGGCATTTGGCGACCTTTGGTAGAGTCATCGTTCTCGTTGCTAAAGCATTGACCCATAACAGAGCTAAGTGGGTAATCTCGCCAGAGCAGCACGCCCATTTCGCGGTACTGCCCGAGAACTCTACACAGGAGTATGAAAGGGTGAGCATAGAGGAAAGGTACAAGTTACTAGACAGAGCCTACTCGTCTCTAGAGCCCAATGCAGCTGCAGACCCCACAACACTGGCTTCTTCACCGTGCTATTGGAATAGGCATTAAGGTATGGAATCGAGGGTGGGAGATGCGTGTGCTCGTACCGTCGTCATCTAAAGAGGGGAGTTAGAGATGTGTGCTCTCCGAGAGTCAGGACAAGGCCTACATAAAAGCTGATCTTTCCTTGACGCTGGACATTGTAAAGGAGTGTGTCGAGCACGGGGAGCAGATTCATCGTATGATACCTAATATACCGCGAGGGTGAGTCTGGTAGAGCGGTTCGAGAGCTCGGATGGATTTACAGCCTGCGGGCAAATGCCTCGTCTATCTAAAACACGCCACACTAAATTCATATATTTGCAAATGTACGAGGCTCTTGGGAGTAGCGTACCTCGGGTTCGACAGCGCCTTCTACAATATTGCCCGAGCCATCTAGCACTCTATACGTAGGAATTTGCGATTGCTCCAGAACAGAGTTGAAGAAGTGAAGCTTGGTGGTGATAGCTGATGCCGGGGCGCCGGGGAGGAAACCGTGTCGCTGCGGTGGTGAGTGCGGCGCGGATGTCTCGCTGGTCGCAATTGTTCGCGCGAGAGGGATGCTGCGCCACGAACGCGCGCGGATGGTCCTGAGCGATAGCATAATAGTAGAATGAACGCAAAGGTGCTCCTAGGACGACGTGAACGGTGCAGTTGGTGGAGAGCGCGTCGTTATAAACGCTGGCCGCGGTGGTCAGCAGGCGCGCTCGGACGGACCATGATATTCACGCGATATATTCAACAGCCCACAATATCAGCACTGCTTTATACTCACGCTGCTTTCAAGCCCAGCGCTTACGATCACGAACAGTGCATTCAAAACGTTCTATTGTACAATCCTGGATGATGAGGAAGAGGAGCGCAACACGGACACCGAAGCAAAGACCATGAATTTGGAAAGAGTGAATACGAAGTGCCGAGCAGCATCTAGCCTATTTGATCCTCTTGAGCTGTGGGGAAAGAGTCAGGAAGAGTCTCGGAGAGCGAATAGAATCAAATATGCCTACCCTCTCGGTGTTGCGGTGAACCTTGTTGTCAAGGCTGGTTGTCTTCTGGGTGATGCTGTCGAGCCTTGCGTTCTGGTTGTCGACCTCTTGGCCGGCGGCCATCGCTAGCGCCTTGAGCCTCTTGGAGACATCGTGGATCTCATCCAAATTGTCGTCCAATTCATCTTCCAACTCGTCATCGGAAGCGGTAGCCTCGAACTGGTACCTCTTCCTCTGCTCCTGTCGAGCCCTCTGAACCTCAGGCGCCTTTGCGCGGCGTCCGGAGGAACTAATGCCTTCTTCTTGATCAGCAGGTTCGCCAGGAAGACCATAGGTGGCCGCACGCCCGATGCGATTCTGAGAATCACGAACGTCTGCCATAGCCTTCTCGCGTTCCTCGCGCTCCTCTTCGTGGCGTTGCAGGATACGGTTTTCCTCGGCGGCCCGTTTGGCGTCTTTGTTCCAGGTAATGACAGGCCGGAAGATAGATCGATTAAGCTGCTTCAGCTCTTCCGTGCGGTCCTCTGCACGGTGCGCATGAGCCTTGCTCATATCAAGATGACGTTCCGTGTTGGCAATTTTCTCTGCGAAGGGGTGAGACGAATGATAAGCGATCGCCGCTCTTCAACGCAAGAGGTCCACGGCGCGTTACCTGACTGGTCTCCAAGCCTGAGAAGCGTGCCCCTGGCAGTCTCCTCTGCCTCTCTGGCAAGCCTCAATGCATTCCGAGTGGAGCTGACTGACTCCTGCTTGGTGAATCTCATATCCTTTTTGATCCCTTCAACGTCCTCTTCCTCTTGCTCCTGCGTACGCCCGCCCTCGTCCTGACCATCCTGCTCATCGTAACGACGGCGAGGCGGGGCATTGCGCTCCGGGTTATACCCGGAGAACAGCTGCTGTCGATCCGCCTCGACATTCCCCCCAGAGCGAGCGTATGGATCGTTGGCGAGGTTGCCGCGTGCGGGAGGGTAGCGATCCTGCACAGGGCCGCTCCCATACGAGGCTGGTTGCCTGGAGTTCTCGTATCTAGACGCATAGAGATCCCCGTCGCGACTGGGGACGTATGTAGTGGCGGTAGATCTCTGGAATTGCGAGGGAGGGGGGGCAGGCGACGTGCGGCCTTGATTTGAGCCTGCACGAGGGCCCAGAAGCTCGTTTCGGTTGGCCTCGTGGTTGGGTTTAGCAACGGGAGGGATCTTTGGGGTATCTTTGCGGTGGAACCAGGACATGATTTGGAGACGAAGATGGGGTGATTTGGAGGAGAGAGGGGATGGTTGTTACGCTCAAGCACGAGTCGGCCTTATAAAGGGCCATCGATGCTGTATGGAGGCAGTACCATGGTGCACAAACATGGGCATAGCCCCAGGCCTATGCCCCCGCGCCACTCACCGCCAGCAAGTTATTCAGCTTCGAATACGCAGCTTGATCACGAGTCACGTACGATACCCTCGACCTCCGAAAGTTAGGGAAAATCTTTTCATGGTTATTCTTTCTTCAAAATCATTCGACTCTACATATGTGGCCATTTCATGAAAGATATCAAGTATCTGTGGACGAATACGCCTATCCGCTGAAGACGGCAGGTCCAGGAACCTTGTAGCTGGCTGTGGAATATAGGGTGAGAAAATGCGCTGCGCACTTGCGATACAACCAGACTTACTCGGCTGGGGAGAGAAAAGGAATTGTTAGCTCGTTATTCGCTGTAGACTGGAGGGCACGACTCACAATGGGATAGTAGATGTTGACTTTGATAAAATGAGATCCGAAAATTCAGTGAATTGGAAGGACGCTTATTGGTGAAAGTTCTAAGCTGACCTGTAAGGCCGGGGTCGCTGGCGCTGACGTATCCGGGGATAGAAACCTTGGCTGGGTTGGCACTGCCTCCACCAGTGATGTTGAGCTGCGCGCAGCTGATGTACCACTGAGGAGCACCGGCTGAGTGAAGACCTAAGGGAAATTTTGAGTCATTACCAGATAGTCTCGCGGCTGTCTTCCTATGCTTACCGATTTGTTCAATGCGGAGGAGATATTCTCCGGAAGGGATAGATCTTGGTAAGGAGAATGTGAAGGTAGCTTTGTCGGTGGGGAAGGTAATAGAAGAGGGTGTGATAACGGCGCCAATCTCGTAAATCTTGAACCAATTGGCACCAGAGCCATCCCAACTGGCTGCTGTGCTTGGTGCTTTGCCTATTTCCCAGGAGAGTGAGTAGGGCGTCCTTGATCACTTTGAAAGGATATTGAATCCTACCGAGGTAGACAGCAACTGGGCCAGCGTGGTAGACGGCCTGGTCCATCTGGAATCCAACCTAGGTGAAAGAGGGATACAGTAAATATATACCCCAAATGATAAGATGATGGATCGGAATGCTCACAGTCGATCCCGCAGCAACTGTAGCCGTCTGGGTGCCCGCTCCGCTTCCTGCGCCGGTATTGCATCGAATATCATTCGATGTGACCGACGTGACGGGAGAGTTCATGTTCGAGTTTTGGCGCACATATTGATATGCCCCAGTCGTTTGGCCGTTGGCAATGAGACTGGTGAATCTGTCTATGGTACCGGTCAGACTATGCTTGTGCCACGATCTATATGAGCACGTACAGTGTGCGGAGACGCCGCTGGCGAGGGCGGCTGCCACGGCGAGGAGGCTGAGAGTTTTCATTTTGCTAGGCAGGTAGAGATGCTTTTTGTGCGGTGAGCTCTCTGCTTTCACTTCATTGCACTTTATATACCAGCTGGCTCTGGGCTGAAGCGGCTTCTGTATGGTGAACAGCTAGGTACCGGTCTGTGCACGGGTGGTAAAAATTCGGAGCGTCCATGTGCAGCAGGCGGTCTGTGCTCTCTTCCAAAGCACTTGGCGCGCCTCCAGCAGTAGAAGCATTCAAGATGATAGAAGTCTCTTGGATTGATATCGAAGGTGCGAAGATAGAGGTTTGAAAGAATTTCCCGCAACCTCGGAAACTATTTCCTCCGTAAATAACTCACGCCAAGTTCGAAACTTCCGGAACGCTGCCACGAGCCAAATCAAGCGAGAACAGCAAGTGCAAGTGATTTTTATAGATGTCGTGGTCCTTTGCTCTGGTGCTCGCGACGTGTGCACACATGTAGAACGGATTGCCCAAGTTTGCTATGGAGATTAGTTCTCGTTTACGTCAGCATCGGGTATCCGAGTGTCACCTGTTTGGGCTCTGTTTATGCATAACCTCCACTCTCGCGGAAAAGACGATCACAGCAGGTTCTTCTATGCATTGTCATCCACCGAAATTTGCGGCCGACCTAAATATACATTACCAGCTGCGCGCGCTCATGTGATAGCATCGAATCTTCCTATAGGCTTGACGCACAACCTCGAAACAAAGAAGACTCGTGGAGCACGAAGCGTCAAGGTTATTATCCCAGGACGCGGTGGCTCGAGATAGACACCTGGTCTCGATATTGCCGCAATCTGCTCGGCAATGTTGTCATTCGGAAAATATCACTTCATCGGGCTTACAGGTACTAGACCGATTCGACGCTCCGTTGGACAACACGCGTCATACCAAGATATACAACATCCCGATACGAGTTCGCGCCATCCAAGCGACATCTTCGCCGGTGTTCTGCAACTTCTGGAGCCCGTTCTGTAAAGACACTTGTCCAGTGATGTGGAGTGCAGACCTTGCCCTCCGCTTTGGTCGACAGAGAGCTGCATCCATCCTAATTTTCCCGAGATAATCCTAGGTTTCCTCGAAAATTGATCCCTTACCTCCCACACTTGCGGTCTCACGTACTGTTCCGGAGGATCACCAAACACACTCGCCTCCAAGACACTCTGCCAACTTGAACTCCAAAGCTATAAAGCCGGCCACATGTCGTGCCTATGACTCTCTAATCAGCGCTGCTCCTCTTACATCTCTGTATATCTATATCAGACAGTGCAAGACGTACATAATCGTGGCCTAAGCCTGCAGGCCCCTCATTCTCTTTCTAGGCTGAATAGCTCCATGTCTTGACCGATCTCACTTGGTGGTCGTTGGGGCCTATTACGCTGCTGGTAAGAAGGCGTTTGCCCTAGATATGGACCCGACAAGCTGGCAACCGCCCACCGTTTCCTTTGAGCCCACATACGAGTTTTCTGATTCATTTGATGCGATTGCACACTGTCGCTATGGTCTGTTTTTCTTTGACCTTACAACTACTTCGACTTGAATTGGCAATTTTGAATTTATTGATACAAGGAACGCCTGGGTCCTCCGAAGGGGTGGCAGGCACTTCCCAGCAAAAGTTTTGAATAAGTTTATCCGCTGAAAACGGAAGGTCCTGGAACCTTGTAGCTTGCTGTAAAGTATACACGTAAGGCGCTGGACGAGGTCACATTTATAGGGAGTGAAACTTACTGGGCTGAGAAAAGAAGCCAGGCCAGTTGAATTGTTATTCACGTTGACCATTAGCAAATGAGAGGCGCTTACAATTGGATAATAGATGTTAACTGGAGTAAAGAGAGGATGTAAGCACGGTAGATTATATCAAAGGCTGAATTTCGCTGACCAGTTAGGCCGGGGTCACTAGCGGAGACATAGCCTGGGATAGAAACTTTAGCTGGATTGGCGCTGCCACCACCGGTGATGTTGAGCTGCGCGCAGCTGACGTAGAACTGAGGGGAGCCGGCAGAGTGAAGGGCTGGGAGATAGTGGTATTATTAGCACGTTTTTCGAGACCAGATCCCGCCAGGTCTTACCGATGTGCTCAATACGAAGAAGGTACTGCCCAGCGGGGACAGAGCTCGGCAATTTAAAGGTGAAGGACGTTTTGCCTAGCGTTGAGGATATGAGTGAGAACGCCAGGACGAACAGGATCCTGCGCGAATCAAAACTACAGACCATCAGCAGGGAATGCGATGGCTCCGGGGCTGATCGTGGCGCCAACTTCGTAGATCTTGAACCAATTTGCACCGGAGCCGTCCCAGCTAGCCGCAGTGCTCGGGGCCTTGCCTACGATGACGTATAAGGGTAAGTATCCCCTAATTGGTGCACTGAATAGGCGGGTCTAACCTAGGTAGACAGCAATGGGGCCGGCGTGGAAGATCGCTTGATCCAGAGCAAAGCCAACCTACGCAGAGGACAATTTTAGCTAAAAATATCCGTATAGAAACCATGATTAATTACCGTGGAGCCTGCCGCGACACTCGCAGTCTGGGTGCTTCCACCACTAGCCCCACCGACATTGCATCGGATGTCGTTGGAGGTGACTGAGAGAACGGGAGAGTTCGAATTCGTGTTTCGACGAACATATTGGTACGCTGGGGTAGTCTGGCCGTTTAATATCAAGCTTGTGAATATATCTATCGCGAGCGTTAGCATAGGGTACGTTCTTCGGTCGATATGGGCAAGAAAGCGCACAATGGGCGGAGACACTGCTGGCAAGGGCAGCTGCGATGGTGAGAAGGCTGATGGTCTTCATATTTAGGTGTAAGAGTGCGGAGGGCTTCTGGTGATGGTCTTCAGCTCATGATTGTCTTGCAGGTTTTATAGACGTCGAGCTGAAGCATTTGGCTGACTAGGAGTAGAAACCTCAATGGAAAGGTCATCCAGCCGCGCAAGTCCAAGCGTGCAAGCCCATCTCCGAAGACATCTGGAAGCCACTCAGCGAAGACAGAGAGGGCAAGAAACAACCATGTAGTCGCGCGGCGGAGATGTTGCTGTGTCATCGCGGGGGTTTCCCCGTAATTTCGGATACTTGCTCCGCAAACAATGCACTTCTATCGGGTCTCAAAGCACTTCGATTCTTACGCCAGCGCGATTCCTCGCACAATAAGGAAGTAAAGATACCCCATGGTGACTTGCGGATTCATACGGAGATGGGTCAAGAAGGGGTAGGCCGTTCAGCGGAGATTATGTGCTCAAGCGGGTTGGGTCACATGTGCAGCAAGATTGGCCCTTGGATAGTGCCGAGTTGCGAACCAACGGTCGTCTAAGCCGAAAGTCGGCAGGGAAGATCGATCGGATACTTTGCGAAGAAAGCTCAGAGAAGTCGCCATCGTATCACGCTACTCCGGGTTAGATTGACTGAAGATTTCGAAGGATTTCACCCTCATAGGGGATATTGATAACGTATGATTCACCGGAAGGCTCCGGTCGGCGTCGCCTGATACTTGGGAAGGTCTATCGCCACTGGCAACTAATATATCCCGTGCGCGCGAGTTCGAATGCGCGTGGCTGCCGTCGAAAATGGTGAGTATGCACGTTGCACGGGCGAATAACTTGCGAGCTTGCTTACGTACTTTGCGGTTATTGCGTATATGACAACGTCAGGCTTGGCATTCAAATATTCACCATCGGGTCAAGATCGATCATCGAATAACGATATCGTTGTAGAATGTCCACCCCACATCTTCAACGCAGCACGCTCTACGATGTCTCAGGCCAAGTAGCGCTCGTCACGGGCGGTGGGTCCGGAATGTGATTCTGCTCAGTGCATTCAATTTGCTATCCGGGCCCACTCCTTACTCGACGATACTGGATCCAGCGGGTTGATGATGGCACAAGGCCTCGCTACCAATGGCGCCAAAGTATATATCGGAGGCCGCAGAGCAGGCATTGTGAAAGAGGCGGCTAAATCTTGGGAAGGAGATGGCAAGCTGATTCCGTGGGCCATCCCATTCGTTTGGCAGAGGCGCAGTAATTGACGCGTTCGTGCTGCAGGATTACGCTTGATGTGACTGACAAGGAGAGCATCCTAGCAGCTGTATCGCTTATCGAAGCTGCCGATGGTCGCTTAGATATCCTCATAAACAAGTGAGCGCTCGGTCGTACCAGGCTTATCGCACAATAATAAAGCTTTCTGAAAGTGCTGGCCAAGTTGGACCCAAACACCCTTTCCTTTCCGCATCTCATCCATCGCATCCTACCAACCCGAAAGAGCTCGGCCTCGCGCTCTTTAACAGTGCCAGCCTCGACGATTGGAGCAGCGTATTCAACGCCAACGTTTCCTCCATCTACTTTGTCACGACCGCATTCCTAGGGCTGTTGTCGGTGTCTGGGAAATCCAAGCAGAGCTCTGGGGGGTGTGCTAGCGTGCTTAACATCTCGAGTATCAGCGGCACTATCAAGGTGGCGCAAAATCACGTAAGCTACTCGCCGGCTTCATATCTTTTCTCTTAGTGCCCTCACCGTTGCGCTCCTGCTATCAGTTCGCCTACAATTCAACCAAGGCTGCCACGACGCACCTTACCAAACTCCTCTCTACCGAATTTGTCCGCCATCAGCTTCCCATTCGCATCAATGGACTAGCACCAGGATTATTTCCAACGGAGATGACTTCTCGCGAAAAAGGGGCTTATGGAGCTGAAGAAGCAGCGGAGTACATGGGGAGCCTGCATCCTCTATGGGCAGGCCGGTCTGGCAGGTTAGAAGCACTCATTCTGTGTTCAAGTTTGCGTGGTATGGTACTGACTCGGTTGCGTGTCGATGAAACAGGGACAACGAGATCGTCGCTGCTGCGATGTATTTTGCGTCGCCTGCATCGTACTATACCACTGGCCAAGTGCTCATTGTGGACGGTGGTTTTGTCGCGGTTAACCCTTCAACTGAGTAGAGGGGCGAAATTGCTACGGTAGCTTTATTCATAGAACATGTGCCGTGATGTTCAATGCGCGCGTATATTGCCCAAGACTGAGAAATCCTGCTTTGGATTTGCACATCGTCTTGAAAGGACTGAGTACTTTCGGGACTGCGTTTGATGGCAGATGCACCAATACTATAATCTAAACATAAACGCGACCTATCAACCCAAATTTGAACTACACTTTGGCCCAGAGCCGACCTACCGACGCCTGCCGCGCGCACAGGGCTAAAAGAGTGGACGTGACGATCATGGATTCTAGCCCGCCCACGTGACAGATTCAAGATCAAGTCCAACGCTGAGATAGTAGACTCACGAGCTTGGAGTCGCCAATAGCCAAACGAGAGTACCTGGTTTCAGTCACGAAGAGGAAGGAGAGAGCCAAATTGAGATACTTACCTAGGCAAAACACCCCTCTATAATCTATTTGACAGGTTTTAGGTGCAAAAGCAGGGTATCCAAATTTTTGCCAAAGCTTGCCTCAGTTTGGCATCTGTCCGCTTGAAACCCCATTTCATGCACCGCTAGGCCGCCCGATCTACCTTGCTACTTACCATCGTCCGTATCGGGTCTTTCGAGATACAACCATCATGAACAGCCCCTCTTCGTCTCCTTCTACACCTTCCAGTGGCTCTCCCCCACCCGACGAATCCTCTATCCGCGCCGCGTTCGATATCCCGTCATACCCATCAACGGGCGACAGGAGCTGGTTCCCTCACGCTGGTCAGGGTGGTGGCAGCGGCGGGGGTTCGTCCAAACGACGCGTTCCTCCCGGCGGCCCATCGTTCCCGCGCGATGGAAAGTCGCGCAGGCGAGAGGATCAGCCGCGTCGCCTGGCCGGATTCGATGGGAGGCAAGCTAAAGATGAATTTGTGGATGGCGAATTGAGGGATCGCATTTTGAAAGGTTCGATTGCGCCCATCATATAAAGAGTCCTGATGCATGAGCTGATTTCTTTTTGATTCTGACTAGTCGTTGGGGATCCGTTTGACGAGAGCCTCATCACCCAAGCTAGCTGAGTGAGTTCTTCATCTGGGGCGAATATCTGATTACTTATTTTATGTGTTGCTCACCCTCGATTGGGGTCGCTTCGTAGTCTCCTTTCGTTTCTGTGTAATATCGCCAGTGCAAATTTCACAGTCGCAGCCGCCGAGCAAATCAGAGCGGTATGCCTTGACCCATATGCTATGAAAAGGGTGAGACGAAGTATTCCAGTGTGGCATGTAAATGATGTCTTTTCTATCTGCAAGAATATGATAGAAGGATAGAAAAATGCGTGTTTGAGATTACTATCGATGAGCTTGTTATTCTATCATAATATGGGGTACAATCTTTCAGAGGGTTATATAAAGTCGCGTGTAGTGCGATAAGATGTTAGACATAAGGCGCGGGATCTATTTGTCCTTCTGGGAGTCGGTATTCGCGCTCTTCTCACTACGAAGCTTTGCCTGATCTATGGCGCGGCCAAGTTCGGTCGCGGTTGTCGATGAGAGATCGTATGTACTAATAAACTCGGGGATGCGCGCGGGATTGAGGGACTGTAGGGAATCAGCAGTGTCGGAGGCGTCGGATTGATATAGCCGATCGAGGGTAGGACTGGGTGTCGGCACCACTACGGAGTGTTCAACAAGGGATTGGAGGTAGTCTGCGGCCCTGAAGGCTGTTTCAAATAGCGCCAGGTCAGACATCGTCGGGGAGTGGAGTGGGGCGCGTACTGGAGTAAACTTACCTCGCCAATGCGACCATGCTCTCCATGCACAGAAGAAAAAGGGTAGGTTGGGAATGATCGGTATAACCATGAATGGCGCAGTAAAGGGTATAGCGCCAAGCCAGAGGTAGAAATATTTGCGATGAGCCGGTCCTCGATGTGCAAGGAAAGACTTGAGATGATCAAGAGGTTGTGGGTTACTGAAAGATGTCGGATGAAAAAGTGGGATCTGCAGGCGAAGGTATTGAATGAAGAGATAATAGACGGTATGAAGTCATTGCTCACGCGGGTAGCCACTCCTCCCTCTGTCGAATCTGACGGGTTGATTTCTTTGATCTTAGACAATGAGGCCAACGCAGGCCCCAGCGCAGTATCAACAGATTTCAGGGCATTTTCTTCAAATTCAATCCGTTCGATAACTTTTTCGCCATAGGTGTGGACTTTGAGCTGCGGCCAAGGTTCGCGGTTAGTGCATAGTTGCCTCAAGACGCGTCAAAAAGAGAACGGCAAGTTACCTTCCAGCCCCCCTTCGCTTCTCCCCAGCTATTCCATGTATTTGCCGTCCAGTTTAAGGCGCGTTTATGCAGAGGAGTGCTGCCGGCCTGGGAAACGGCTACGGCTGGCATTTGGACATGGTAGAACACGAGGGGAACAGATGTCGGCGATTTTGCGAGGTTCTTCGATAAGGGGAGCGCGAATATCCGCATCGATCTCAGCGGCGCAGACATGGTGGTTTTGCGGGAGGGGCGTGCTCGACGCAGGACGTACGGTGACCACCAAAGGCTGATTGAATCGGAGCTATACATATTGCAATCTCACGTAAGCGCATACGCGTCTGGCAAGCCAGCTGGCCGTACTTACGCGTCGGGAGCCACCCTCGTTCTAGGGTATTTATGCGGGGGGGGGGGGGATATTAAAACTCCTAATTCAGAACGAGAGCTTAAGCAGCCCAGGATATTCTGTGTCTGTGACCTGTAAATCTGACCATGGTTGCCCGAGGTCGGTGTCGCCACTGTGGCCAGATGTGGCTCCATTCGGCTGAGCATACTCAACACCAAACACCGCTGGCTCGCTTTCCTTCACCCCACCATCATGTCCTTCCCCCCTCCTCCCCCGGGAATGCCTCTCCCCCCTCCAGGCATGCCGTTCCTCCCGCCGCCTCCCGGTATGCCGCCTCAGGCGGATGCTGGCTCTCTGCGCATGCCGTCGGAAGTTCTCGCTCAAAAGTCCCACAAATGGATTCAAATGCAAAATAAGCGTTACGGGGAAAAGCGCAAAGCTGGGTTCATTGACTCTCCCAAACAGGTAGGCTTGGCCCATAGTCAAACGCCCTCATCCCTCCTAACACTTTCCGTGCGCGTATCGTAGGATTTGCCACCGGAACACGTACGTAAAATCATCAAGGACCACGGTGATATGAGCAACCGAAAATTCCGTAACGACAAACGCGTTCATCTCGGAGCGCTGAAATACGTCCCCCACGCTGTCTTGAAACTCCTTGAGAACATTCCTAGCCCTTGGGAGCAAGTTCGCGAAGTCCCAGTGCTCTATCATATCACGGGTGCAATTACATTCGTCAATGAAGTTCCTCGTGTCATCCCTCCTGTCTATCATGCCCAATGGAGCACAATGTGGCTTGCAATGAGAAGGGAAAAGAGGGATCGTCGTCATTTTAAACGAATGAGATTTCCGCCATTTGATGATGAGGAACCGCCGCTGGTACGTTGACTATGTGTTCTAGTCTGGGGCCATGGTTATTAAACGCGTTGATTTTTAGGACTATGGTGACAACGTTCTAGATGTTGATCCTCTCGAGGCCATTCAGCTTGAGCTCGATGAAAACGAAGACGGCGCCATTTTTGACTGGTTCTATGATCCCCGACCTCTCATCGACACACCATTTGTCAATGGCTCTTCGTACAAGTACTGGTCTATGTCTTTGCCTGCCATGGCGAATCTTTACCGGCTTGGTCGGACGCTGTTGTCGGATCACACGGACAGCAACGCAAGTTATCTTTTCGACAAAAAGGCCTTTTTTACGGCGAAGGCCTTGAACATGGCCATTCCCGGAGGTCCGAAGTTTGAGCCTCTGTGCGTAACACCGCAAACTGTGCTGTCGATTATACTCATCTCCTTTCTAGGTATCGTGACATGGAAGCGTTTGACGAAGATTGGAACGAATTTAACGATATCAACAAAATAATTATTCGCCAACAAATCCGTACCGAGTACAAGGTCGCTTTCCCTCATCTCTACAACTCTCTCCCGCGTTCGGTTCAAATTTCCCCATACCACACGCCGAAGAACGTGTACATTCGCACCGATGACCCCGACCTCCCCGCATTTTATTTCGACCCTCTAATTAATCCGGTATCCACACGCTCCTTTACACCTGGGAATATGCCCTTGGTCTCTCATGAAGACAGTATCTTCGGTCCTAATGGCACTGTTGATGAATGGCAACTACCTGAAGAGGTGGAGCCCTTCTTGGCAGACAAGGATATGGAGAACGAACATACTGCGGACGCAATTGCTCTGTGGTGGGCGCCCGATCCTTATCATCATCGCAGTGGAAGGATGAGGAGAGCTGAGGATATCCCTCTCGTAAAAAACTGGTGCGCAAGTCTAGCGGTGGTGGGGTAACCTATTTGATACTCATACTTTCATTAAATTTAGGTACCTGGAGCACTGCCCTCCTAATCAGCCTACGAAAGTCCGCGTGTCGTATCAGAAACTCCTCAAATGCTTTGTACTCAACGAGCTTAAACATCGGCCGCCCAAGGCGATGACGAAGAAGAATTTGTTCAAACAGCTCAAAGCGACCAAATTTTTCCAAACGACCAAGTTGGATTGGGTTGAAGCTGGTTTGCAAGTATGCAGGCAAGGATATAACATGCTAAACTTGCTGATCCATCGCAAGGTAATCACCTATTATGATCTGCGTCCGCTTCTGGCTGCTGACGCTTTCTGGGTTAGAACTTGAACTATCTTCATCTTGACTATGTATGTATTTGCGCTGCTGCTACGATATAGACATTGGCTAACTTTCTTTCAAACGTAGAACATGAACTTGAAGGTTAGAAAACTTGAGTACGAGCACCTTCGTTTATCCAACTTATCCTTCATTTCTCGTAGCCTGTGAAAACCCTTACAACTAAGGAGCGTAAGAAGTCGCGATTTGGAAACGCTTTCCATCTTTGTCGTGAAATTCTCCGCCTCACCAAACTTGTCGTCGATGCACACGTTCAGTTTAGGCTGGGTAACGTCGATGCATTCCAGCTGGCGGATGCCATCCAGTACATCTTCGCTCATATTGGTGCACTTACTGGCATGTATCGGTCAGTACTTCTTCCTTGCCGGCACCGTCAGTTACTTACCTTGATTTCTTTTCAATCTATCTAGTTATAAGTACAAGGTAATCTAGCATGCGTTGCGCTTTCCCAAACACAAACTAACCATACCATGTTTCGCTCGTAGCTCATGCGTCAAGTCCGCATGTGTAAAGATCTGAAACACTTGATTTACTATCGATTCAATACGGGCCCCGTCGGGAAAGGGCCCGGGTGCGGGTTCTGGGCACCTGGGTGGAGAGTCTGGCTCTTCTTCTTGCGAGGCATTGTTCCGCTTCTTGAAAGATGGTACGACGATCTTGTCTCGCGTGTTCTTGCACCCAGCTTCACTTACGGAATCGTGAATCATTTAGGCTTGGTAATTTGCTTGCGAGGCAGTTTGAGGGCAGAAATAGCAAAGGCGTCGCAAAGACGGTCACTAAGCAGCGCGTTGAGTCTCACTTCGACTTGGAACTCCGCGCTGCCGTCATGCACGATATCCTTGACATGATGCCGGAGTCGATTAAGCAAAACAAGGCCAAGACGATTTTGCAGCATCTCTCTGAAGCTTGGCGATGCTGGAAAGCGAACAGTAGGCACTCCCACCATACTAATCCGCGTCAACGTCCCAATATTTTTTTGTTTGCGTAGTTCCTTGGAAGGTTCCCGGCATGCCCACCGCCATCGAAAATATCATATTGCGTTATATCAAGAGCAAAGCTGATTGGTGGTGCTCGTAAGTGATCTTTACGCTCTGTTCGCAGCAATAATTCGATTGAATGCGTGCGTTGGCAGTGTTGCCCATTATAACCGTGAACGTATTCGCCGAGGAGCAACCGTCGATAAGGCCGTCGTGAAGAAGAATCTGGGTCGTCTCACTCGTCCGTTATCTCATTGGGAGTTCTATCCAGGCGAGGTGTCTCACGTGTATTTGCATTATAGGCTTATATCTCAAAGCTGAGCAAGAGCGCCAACACGGGTACTTGAAGGATGGACCTTACATCAGCGCAGAGGAGGCCGTTGCTATCTACACGACTACAGTCCACTGGCTTGAAAGTCGCAAGTTTGGTACGTCGAATTCACGTTATGTCTTTGCATAATTTTATACTTATGATATCACATACACTCGCAGCTCCTATTCCTTTCCCGTGCGTGACTCTATCCCTGAACTCTATGGCATAGCTGACATCACTGCTTCAGTCCCCTATCATACAAGCACGACACCAAGCTGCTCGTCCTCGCCCTCGAGAAATTGAAGGAGGCATATAGTGTTAAAGGTAATCTTTTTCGACCTTGCGTTAACTGGTGGGGACCTCGCTAACAATCTCATTAGGCCGTTTGAATCAGTCTCAACGTGAAGAATTGGCCTTGATTGAGCAAGCCTACGACAATCCCCACGAATGTAAGCGGTATTTTCTGGGCTCTTAATCACTCCCCTTATAACCTATTCTCCAACAGGTCTCTCGCGAATCAAACGTCTTCTGCTGACGCAGCGCGCTTTCAAGGAATCCGGTATCGGTACGTAATTCACCTAGTGCTTAGCTTTGCGGAATCGCAAGACTCATTCATTCTCATTGTAGAATTCTTTGATACTTACGATAAACTTATTCCGTGTTATGATATTGAGCCTGTTGAGAAGATCACCGATGCAGTATGTCCTGTTTGCATTATCGGTCTCTTCGCATGCTCACATGATCTGTTGTAGTACCTTGATCAGTTCCTTTTCTTTGAGTTAGTATTCACATCTAACCGTTTTATTCCTGCTTTGGTTGGCTGATGATCTTCTATAGAGCCGATAAGCGCGGTCTATTCCCCGCATGGATCAAGCCAGCTGTAGGTCCTTGAGCTGGTCTTATTGCTACTAATGCTGACGGTTGCTGATACAATGCTAGGATACGGAGCCGCCTCCCCTTCTCGTGTACAAGTGGTGTCAAGGCATCAATAACTTGACCGACATATGGGAAACCAGCGAGGGAGAATGCAATGTTCTCATGGAGACAGTGCTGTCCAAGGTCTATGAAAAAGTCGATCTTACCCTCCTCAATCGGCTACTCCGTCTTATTCTTGATCATAATCTTGCCGACTACATCACCGCGAAGAATAATACTGTCCTGACATACAAGGGTGCGCCGACTTTATCCCATATTCTCAACTCGTTATTGACAATCTTCTTCAGATATGGCTCATACGAATGCGTTCGGTCTCATTCGTGGTCTCCAGTTCTCCGCCTTCGTCTTCCAGTACTATGGTCTTGTTCTGGACTTGCTTATTCTCGGCTTGAATCGCGCTAGCGAAATGGCTGGCCCACCCCAGATGCCAAATAACTTCTTGCAATTCCGCGATTCCGCCACGGAAACACGGCATCCTATTCGCCTCTATTCCCGCTACGTCGACAGGCTGCATATCCTATTCCGCTTCACGGCCGATGAGTCCCGTGACCTTATTCAACGGTACCTCAGTGCAAATCCTGACCCGACGAACAACAACGTCATTGGATACAATAACAAGCGCTGCTGGCCACGAGACTGCAGAATGAGGCTCATCAAGCACGACGTCAACTTGGGTCGCGCCGTGTTCTGGAACGTGAAGCAAAGCCTGCCTCGGTCACTTACCACGATTGAATGGGACGATACCTTTGTCAGCGTTTACTCCAAAGAGAACCCGCAGCTCCTCTTCTCGATGTGCGGTTTTGAGGTCCGGATTTTACCCAAGATTCGCACCATGAGTGGAGAGCAGTTTTCTCTTAAAGATGGCGTTTGGAATTTGACCAATGAGCAGACAAAGGAGCGGACTGCGCAAGCGTTCCTCCGGGTCTCCGACGAAGGTACTGCTACCTGCCCCCAACTCCGCATCAAATATACTGAATAATGTGTTATGTAGGCATACAGCAGTTTAATAACCGCATTCGACAGGTCTTGATGAGTTCCGGCTCAACTACTTTCTCCAAGATCGTCAACAAGTGGAATACCGCGATCATTGGTTTAATGACCTACTACCGAGAGGCTGCCGTTCATACGAACGAATTACTCGATGCCTTGGTGAAAGCGGAGAACAAGATTCAAACCCGTGTAAAGATTGGCCTCAACAGCAAGATGCCTTCGCGTTTCCCTCCTGGTTAGCCTGATTCCGTTGCTCTATCTGCTTTAAATATTAACAATATACTCTTTTTTTAATCTAGTTGTTTTCTACACGCCAAAGGTGGGCAGCCATAACACCTACAAGGAGCGATTTCTGACGCCTTAGTCCTTATTGCAGGAACTTGGTGGACTCGGTATGTTGTCTATGGGTCACGTCCTTATTCCACAAAGCGACTTGCGGTGGTCAAAGCAAACAGACGTCACCGGTCGGTCGGCTTTATATGTTTCTTTTTGCTCACCAGCTCATGAGCACTGCTTTTAGTTACGCACTTCCGTTCCGGAATGAGCCACGAGGAAGATCAGCTCATCCCCAATCTGTACCGGTACTTGCAACCGTGGGAATCAGAGTTCTTAGACTCGGCTCGCGTTTGGTCCGAATATTCCATGAAGAGGAAAGAGGCAAATGCTCAAAACCGGCGGCTTACCTTGGAAGATCTAGAAGATAGCTGGGATCGTGGTATTCCTCGTATTAATACCTTGTTCCAGAAAGATCGACATACTCTTGCCTATGACAAGGGTCAGCCACTTTCATTGTTTATCTCTCGTTCCCCTGCTGAGTTTTGTTTTCAGGATGGCGAGTGAGAACTGACTGGAAGCAATATCAGTTGCTCAAACAGTGCGTCTCTCTTCTCGTGTGCGAGTGGCTATCCAATCTAACCTGAACTATTCACCAGCAACCCATTCTGGTGGACGTCTCAACGTCACGATGGAAAGCTGTGGCAACTGAATAACTACCGTGTCGACGTTATCGCCGCTCTTGGTGGTGTGGAGGGTATTTTGGAACACACGTTGTTCAAGGGAACTTACTTCCCTACTTGGGAAGGTTGGTCGCATATCAGCTCTGCTCTCACAGGTAGTGGCGTATATTAACCAACCCTATTAGGTCTTTTCTGGGAAAAGGCGTCTGGCTTCGAGGAATCCATGCGATACAAGAAACTTACCAACGCCCAGCGTTCAGGTTTGAATCAGATCCCGAATCGTCGATTCACCCTATGGTGGAGTCCTACGATTAATCGAGCAAACGTCTACGTCGGTTTCCAAGTCCAGCTTGATCTCACTGGTATTTTCATGTGAGCCTGAGAAAACACGAGGTCCATTAGATGCCCACTGACACCCGCAACCTCAGGCATGGAAAAATTCCGACCCTGAAGATCAGTTTGATTCAAATCTTCCGTGCGCATTTGTGGCAAAAGAGCAAGTGATCTCTTATCTTGCCCTTGTATAATCACTGGGATCTAACAGTCGCCTCCTCATTGTAGTTCATGAGAGGTACATAATATTCCAGATTTCTCGTAGAAGAGTATTGACTTTTGCATTCCTTCTCCAGCGTCGTCATGGATCTGGTAAGTCACATCCTATTTAGACATTTTCGACCGTACCTCATCAACCTAATTTTGAACTTCAGTGTCAAGTCTTTGATCAAGAGCTGGAAGCTCTTCAGATTGAAACGGTTCAGAAGGAGACTATCCATCCCCGTAAGAGTTACAAAATGAACTCGTAAGCGAACTTTACTATTATAGATCATACCGCAGTTCTGATAGTATCAATACCAGGTCCTGCGCCGACATTCTCCTTTTCTCTGCATACAAGGTAACTTTCAAGTCATGTTTCGCGCTCGATATTCACTGACTCCCCGTGAAGTGGAACATCTCCCGACCCTCCCTGGTGACAGATGTAAGCTCAATGACCTAGTGTCCCCCTATACGTATGCTCATTTGTATTCCCACAGAGTAAGGACGTTCTCGATGGCACAACGAGTAACAAGTACTGGCTTGATATTCAGCTTCGATGGGGCGATTTCGACTCGCATGATATTGAACGGTACACACGTGCGAAGTTCTTGGATTATGTACGCTCTTTCCGCTCTACACTTAAACCACCCATTCTAACACTGGATTATCAGGTCTCTGACTCTATGAGCATCTATCCATCTCCCACCGGTGTCATGATCGGAATGGATCTCGCTTATAATCTGTGGTCTGCCTATGGAAATTGGTTCCCGGGCATGAAGCCCCTCATCCAACAGGCTATGGCGAAGATCATGAAGGCCAACCCCGCGTGTCATGTGCTCCGCGAGCGTGTACGAAAGGGCCTACAGCTCTATTCTTCGGAGCCTACTGAACCGTATCTCAACAGCCAGGTTCGAGCGGGTCAGCCCCTGATTTCACCAAACCGAAGCTCACACCTATTTTCCATAGAATTACTCGGAGCTTTTCTCGAATCAAATCATCTGTCAGTTGTCTGAAACACACCATGGTCACTCCAGCTGACATGTAGTTTTGTACAGGGTTCGTTGATGACACGAATGTCTACCGAGTCACGATGTTAGTTTTTTTGGTCGAACTATACTTCGTTAGCGTTGGCTCATCTTCTTCTATAGCCACAAGACTTTTGAAGGAAACTTGACCACCAAGCCGGTTAGTATCTGAGTTATCTCACCCCGAGAATTGACTAATACGTTTTGTTTTCCTCATAGATCAGTACGTTGGCTCACTTGAGTCGAATTCCATGCTCTAACCACGCTTACTTTAGATGGCGCCATTTTCATCTTCAACCCGAGATCCGGTCAACTATTCTTGAAGGTGAGTTTCCAGGTTTGGTGCGAGGCCAGAGCTGGCTCAAATGAAATAAATATGTATCTAGGTCATCCATACCAGCGTTTGGGCGGGTCAAAAGCGTCTTGGCCAGCTCGCTAAATGGAAAACCGCAGAAGAAGTCGCGGCATTGGTCCGTTCACTTCCCGTTGAAGAGCAGCCCAAGCAAGTTATTGTCACCAGGAAGGGCATGTTGGGTATGTCTTTGCACATTACCCAAATCCTGGCCGTTCTTTGACTGTCGATATCAGATCCTCTTGAGGTCCATCTCCTCGATTTCCCGAACATCGTTATCAAAGGTAGTGAATTGCAGCTTCCTTTCCAAGCATGTATGAAGATGGAGAAGTTCGGTGATCTTATCTTGGTGAGTATCAGTGCTGTATGACTGAGGGGGGCCGTCGCTCATGGCTACTTCCAGCGCGCAACACAACCCCAAATGGTTTTGTTCAATCTATATGGTTTGTACTTTTTTTTTTACTTTTGTACCCAGATCATATGCTGACAGCCAACCGTAGATGATTGGCTCAAATCCATCTCGAGCTATACCGCGTTCTCTCGTCTTATCTTGCTCCTTCGTGGCCTTCATGTCAACAATGAAAAAGCCAAGATCATACTTCGACCTGACAAATCTACGATTACCGAGCCACACTTCGTGTGGCCCAGTCTAACCGACGAAGAATGGATTAAGGTGGAAGTGGCACTCAAAGACCTCATCCTCGCTGTAAGTCGTCTGTCACCTCTCCCGAAACTACGTATTCATCTGCTGCATAGGATTTCGGCAAAAGGAATAGCGTGAACATCGCGTCCCTTACGGCGAGTGAAATTCGGGACATCATCTTAGGTCAAGAAATTGCGGCACCGTGAGTTCATATTACGGCCCTTTCTTTTGTCCTCGCCATGACATTGCGTATGGCCAGATCAATTCAACGCCAGCAGATGGCCGAGTTAGAGAAGAGTACCGAAGCCCAAAGTCAAGTCACGGCTGTTCAAACGTGTGTACCGTCCGTCTGCCTTCAACTTTTTCTCAGGTTCTGAGACGCGCGCGCGTTTCCTAGGCAAACGACGAACATCCATGGCGACACGCTTCAAGTGGTAACAAGTACGCTATCTACACTTTTAGGACTGATTGCAACCGACTAACTCCCCATCGTCCTCAAGCTACCAACTACGAGCAGCAAGTTTTCAGCAGCAAGTCGGATTGGCGTTCACGAGCCATCTCGGCCACGCACCTTGCGCTTCGGCTTCAACATATCTACGTGTCCAACGATGATGTTAAGGACGATGCGACTTCGTTTACTTATATCATCCCCAAGAACATCTTGCGTGCGTTCATCACCAGTGCCGACACGCGTACTCAAGTGGCAGCCTATCTCTACGGTGCCTCGCCCCCGGATAACAAGCAGGTCAAAGAGATTAAGGTGTGCACGTTTGATTAACGCCCATATTCAGTGCTAAATCTTTCCCATTAATCAGGCGGTAGTATGGATACCTCAACGAGGAAATAACTACTCCGTCGAGTTACCTTCCCAGCTACCCAACGAGGACGTATTGCTAAAGGATCTAGAGCCGCTCGGTTGGATTAAGACGCAAGCGTTGGATCTCCCCCATCTCTCGCCGACCGACGTCACCACTCAGGCCAAGATCATGGCTGATCATCCAGAATGGGGCCCATCATCGATATGTGTCGCGGCCTCTTTCACTCCCGGTTCGATTTCTCTGTCTGCGCACTCGCTTACCGTTGCTGGATTTGAATGGGGTCGAAAGAACACCGATAATGGCTTGAATCCAGCCGTACGTCCTTCTACTTGACAATCGTTTTGAATCGATCTAAGTTACCTTTCCTCTAGGGCTTCAATCCGACGATGTCTGAGCGCATTCAGGTAGGATTTCATCGTAGCTATGCTTTAGCCATTTCGCTCATGATATATTCTTTATAGCTACTTCTCTCTGATCGCATCCTCGGCATGACACTTGTTCCCGAGGGCAAGGTGTGGAACTACGGTATTGGGCTCACACAAATGTGGTCACCAACCATGAGCTACAACATGACCCTTGATACGCCATTATCGTTCTGGGCAGAACAACACAGGCCGGCTGCCTTCCTCACGGTTCGTCACCATCTCCCTCCATATTACTCCACGCTGACACGCGCCCTTGTTCACAGTTCACAAATCTTGAGACCGGGGACGATAGCGCCGACGTGGAGAACAGCTTTGCATAATCACTTCTCTCATTTACCATATTGTTTTGCTCTTTCTTTATGCTTGAGTCTTTTGCACTTTGTACACCTACCCCCGAGATTGACCAGGCAAAATACACACTCGTCAATATTTATCAAACACTGAATTAATGCTGGCGATGACATGGCGTGCAGGTGCGTCACTGGCTTCCAAATGTTACGATGCATGAAAGCAATAAGTCTCAGCGCATGAGTTACGACACGTTGTATCGGAGCTTGGATTGTTGGTGCGACGTCGGAGTGGGTCCCAACCCTACGCTGTCGCGCCCAGATTCCCGCTGCGTACTCGGAGCCCGCGACGATTAACACACGCTCTGGCGCCCGAGACTTACGGGCACAAAAGAGACCACCGCGAATCCGCTCTCACACATGCGATATACACGATCTCAAAACTCAGCACCACTCTAGTAGCACCACTCTTGGGATACTCTTCAACCATCCATGGATATTCAGCGAGTCTCCAAAATCTGACACCTTGTGTTCACAAAGAAAAACCCACGCTTGCAGCTACGTGCGAGTGCCCGGAAGGCAGAAAATCTTCTGCACCTAAGGGAGGGTCAGCTCTTGGATAACGCCGAGAGACGCGTCAACAGATCAAACGTGGGGGTTGATCATGGTCAAGCTGCTCTATTCGAAATGTTAAATTCTTCTCGCCGTTATAAGCCCGCGCAATAGGTGACCATGACACCCTGCTCATCGTCCGCCCCTTCGAGCGCACGATCGCCTCCGCCAGCAGTTGTGTGCTAGACTCGATGATCCACCATCTCCATTATGAACCCAAGGAACTGCTGATCTTGTATTCCGATCCGAGATACTCGTACGGCCTTCTCACCAACGTGCAACCTACGGCCCGTGTACTCCAGCTTGTTGGCAACTAGTCGTGAACGATAGGCCCAATCACATGCTAGTGGCTCGCAACACATGGCCATGTCACCATTCTGCCAGCCTCCGCGTGCTGTGACTTTAAGGAGCCATATTTTTGTCTCATAGCCAAATACGCTCCGCCCCCTGCATGATGCAATATGCAATCAGCTGCTTATCGTTCGCTACGATCCATTTCTCAAACAGGGAACTGCCTGGCCATATCAGGTCACCGATCCAACGTACTCCTCTTTGTCAGTTGAGCTCTCACTGCAATCCAGATGGGCTTCGACTCTTCCTCCGACATAGCAATCGCCGCGCTGGATCCCGCCCGCAGAGATCTCGCTCAGATTTGCTAGGGGTGCATCGCATACTACCTTGATCAAGACCAAGATGGTACAACCGCAGGACCTGGAGCGCAAGCGCAATAAGGGTGGACCATGGACGCCAGATCTACCATCTCGATGGTCCGCGACTTAATGACTCTCGCTACCGACTTGCAAGATGATCAATCGACCGCGTGGCATCAAGGCAACACCATTGCCTTATGCAATACTTTACATGGGTTTTCTGATAGTTACGATTCTTTGGGATGCTCAATGGGTACACACACCAAGAAGTACTTGCACGCTGACTGCTCCAAGGCAAGAAGGATATGCAAATGACTGTGTTGTAAGGTTTCCCCAGCGAAGCTTAGCCATCTGTTTTTTCATGAACGTCCAGCCCGTGTTTCTTCGCAGTCCATACTGCGTAGATACTTAACTCCGTGACTTCGATGGAACCAAAGCCACTGACTCTGAGGTTTCACAGAATCTGTAACACCAGGATCTCCTTCCCGGGAATGATTCCCCCTCCAGGCCACTTCGCACCGCGCTTGCGGGGCCGACTCTCCTCATTTCATATGCACCGCGAGGTACCCTCGACAGAGGTGCTGTTGACCCCGAAGTCCGAAGTGCCCCAGCCGCGGACATAATATTGGCTGACACATCATACTTCGTTGTGGGGAGTAGTAAAGAGGCCCGAGCAGCCCGCATCCTCTTCTCTTGCTATATCCAGAAGTGTTTCGTGTATATACTGATCTGACAGCCTTGTTCAGCAGTTCACGCCCTGCTGCCGCGAGTGCAAGTGCAGTCCACATGCTCTGAAGCAATACGCACAACACAACGTCCAGCGGTTTGTACAGGAGAGTCGGCTTCTGGGGCTAGGATACCCGAGCTCGGAAGTGTGCGTATGTGGCTCGACCCGTTGCTCGGCCGGAACGTCTAATTTGTTCGTTTTGAGGATGTTCCGGAAAACGAGGAAGGTCTCTGATCAATACTAGCCCGCGTTGGTTCTGACCCCGCCCGTTAGACCAACCTTCCAGCCATCTGCATATCCTGGGCATGCTAAAGCCGAGGATGCCGGACAACAGTTTGGTGCTGTAGCTCACTGCTGTCGGGACGTTTATGAATCCAAGGCTCTAAGTTCGATCAGAATTCTAATCAAAATAATGACGAGGACATGCCAAACGTCAAGCCTTAAGGCCGACACCGCACAGAAGCAAGGAGGCAGAGAAACCCAAGAGCTTCCAGATTGAAACGGGACCAGTAGACGACTAAGTTGGGGTGAAGTCAGATGTAGGTGGTCAACACGTATATATCAACAGCAGTGCATGTTACATTAGCATCACAGGATACGCAATCAAGGTAGATGGTCAAACAGCGACCATAGAGACATCACCACTCTCCCGTTGGATCTTTTCTTGCAGTTCCTGTTCTCGCTCTGCGGCCTTTTGCTTCAAAATTTCTATCTCTGCGTTCAAGCTTTCCTATGGTGGTAGTTCCGGTTCAGTATACATACAGGAGCATAGCCCGGATATATATAAAAACTTACGAGTTGGGCTTCAAGGCTTTCCTTGTTTAGCGCCGCGTATGGTGATGGTGGCACCGGAAGTTCAGCTGCAAGGGGTTGGAGAATGGCCAATATGATACAAGCCAAAACATCACTTACAAATGGGAACAGCAGAGAAGAGTTCTGCCAAGTGTTCGTGATTTCGTTTGAATCGGGCGAGCGCAAGAGCACGGAATGTGACATTTTCTTCCTCTGCCATGGTCGTTATGGTCTGATTAGCTGCAAGCGAATACATGGTAAAAGACACACCTCCAACTCCTGGGTCTTCTTCTGCGACCGGTCGCCCCGGGCGCTGAGTGGGGTACGATGGATTGTTGATGCGTGAGATGCTTGCGCAATTAACCGCAGATGGGAGAGACCATACCGCTCCTCGATCTTTCTCTCGTCGGAGAGCATTTTCCATTGCATTGTTTTGGGACGCCACCGCCATTAATGCTTGTTCGCGGTGTCGATCTCCTGCTATCGCGTGACCTGCGTGCATCTGTGCTTGAAGCTGGCTTGGATGGGATAGGGACATGTGCGCGTGTGGATGAGCGTGGCCGTGGAGCTGCTGAGGATGTCCAACAGGGAAAACCTTCTGTCCAGCCTTCTCGCCTAGAACGAATACAGGAGGTTCCTGGGATGGTCGGAGAGGATAAGCGCGAATTGGCTGGTGAAGAATTTGCGGGGGAATGGCTAGAATTCGGGCTATAAGTTGCGTGACTGGCAGTGCAGCAAAGTATCCACATACCGTGACTTGGTCCACGTGAATAATGCAGCAGTATAATATTGGGGTGGCCCCCTTTGGAAAGGCGAAATCGTCGTCGAACGCGCGAAGCTGCAGTCTCACCGCCTCCTGGAATAAATCCAAACTTTACTTCGAACACTTCTAGCTCCTAGAGGTTATGGTTCGTGTGTAAACCCGCGTCTCGAGCTTGATAGAATAAGGGCCATAGGCGCGCGACGTACACGATGTGGTGGTATTTGAATGGCGTAGCGCTGCTCTTGCTCCAAAAACCGGACGCCATCTGGTGGAAGATGTGGTAACTGTGGGTGCAGGAAGACGATGTGTATTTCTCCATCTACAGAATGGAGATAAATGGGTGTTTCAAATGGATCATATGAATCCATACCATTTGGCTTGTCTATCAAGCTCATTGCGTATGGTATATTTGCAGAGACCTGATATGCTTGCAAGAGGATAGATACTGCCTGCTCGTACGTGATATTAGGTTGTAGAGAGAAATCTCGCGAGAGTCGGAGAAAGTATTCAGACTAAATTTGGAGAGATATTTCAACGGATATATAGTTGAATGGGATATAGACATACCTGCGACATGTTAACGGCAGCTAGTCTGAAGTCAGAAGCTTAAAGAGGATCCCGCTAGTGGCGTTGAGCTGGTGTTGAGTCGCTTAATCGCGGCACTACGGACTGCTGACTAATCATTTGGCTAAACCATCGCCACTTCCGAGCACCCCATGTACCATTAATTAATGCGAGTTGCAACCTGCAGGTCAGATATACTTCCTTGAACTCCCGCCCAGGATTTCAGGTTTCCGCACTCTTGAGTCTCCATACTGTCACAGACAGACGATGCGCCTCGCCAAAAATGCCACCTGTCCAGCGGCGGCAGCCAACTTGGTCCACTTAGCACTTCTTGTGGCACACCCAACATAATGATCATCGTTGTATTGTGCCAAATTGAAGGGAGGTTGACACGAGCCAACAGGTTTCTTGGGCCCATCACTCCGTTCACGGCCAGCGCAAGGGAATTAAAGCCCCGCATTCTGATATCTGATGAGCGAGGCTCGAAGCTCTCGAACATTCATGATTCCATCATCGAGCACCCGCAATGTGGATAGGAAGCACTCTAAGAGTTCAAAGGGTGGATCTATTCTTCGAGCTTCTACTAGTATAGCATGATAATAAAAACCATGCTGTTGCGCTCTGGATGTAGAAAAAAAGGTGTACGAAGCGCATCGAACATGTCTACGCACCAGCAAGCTGTTTAAAAGTTATAAAACGGAAATCCACAAAATGAGTAGATGCCATTGTCGGTGCAAAGAAAAATAATATAGAGACACACTCAACCAGGCGATTGCCGGGGAGGACCACCGCCCAAGTCCACACCCGCCTGTATAAGCATGGAAATGGAGCGGGGGAGGCGTTCCCGACCGTTAGGCCAGTACGACTTACTCATCAGCCTACGCCGCTCGGCCCTATATGTACACCAAATCATCCAGCACAGCCACAGTCACCAAAAGGGCGTGCGCAACCCTCAGGCCTCAGGTCTCGACAACACTCTCTAAAACACGACGAACTCCTAATCCAAGGATTCAGATTGCTTGAAAATGACTACCGGCCATCCATCGCAGAACCCAAACACATTAATGCCGCTGTCGAAGAGCCATGACCTCAATCGAGCCGCAACAAGTCGCTTGCGCAAATACTTGAAACAAATCGTCTCGATCAGCGAATTTCTGCTGCTCGCTCCGACTTTAAAGCCGTAGCATGCTGTGCGACTCTGTGTACATGGACCCTCTTATGCAAGAGGGCTTGGCTATTTACATGATTTTATTAAGAAAGTTAACGGGGAGGACGATGTTGATCACGGGGCTCCGCTTGCTCTTGCCACGCTACGCCTACAGCCTCTTCATGCCGCTGGATCTCGACAAAGAAATCCTCGTATCTCTCTGGACTTGGGGATCTGTGATTTAGAGCTGCCTAGCCGCAGCGTCCAAAAAAAGCCTTCATTCCACACTCCAGAAGAACGGCTTCCCAAACTTCCCTATGAGCCAATCCTTGACACACTACCAGAATGCTCTTTCATCAATTGGTGCTAGCCGTCGGCGCACGCCCGTCGGTAGGGTCAGATATGGACACGAATCTTAGCAGCATACTACTGTAAAAGCTGATGAACTCTCGGAGGAAGGTGAGTTGGAACGTAAGGATTCATTCAAACATCTATGGGTAAAGATTCGGGCATGATGCATCACTCCTCGCGCCACCTGTCTAGCCTTGTGGACTCAGATGCGACCATAAAACGATCGGACCATCATGTTCGGTCCACCGCATGCCTCCAGCTAGATTTGTGTGCTTCTTGCATACTAGTATGCGCACGCGGTATCTCTTCCGAGCCTACCTCCGCTGGGACACGGGGTCAGCCTTCTGTGTTACCTCCTCACATTAATATTTGAACGTCAGGCTTCGGCAAAGATCGCGAACCGCCAGGCCCCCGAGACCTGGCCAGCGATCCTTGCGTGTTCCACGGCATCGAGCAATCGTATGGTTGCATTGGAGCACCGGGGAAATATATCTTCCTGTAGGCGCACTTGAGGCAGTAAAACAGCCCACCTCATTTTTGATAGGATCCTGGAGGGGGTCAGACGATCATGGAGCACATTAGATTGATATTCGCAGCTTGCATCCTCGCCGTTCAGCGAAACGTGTACGGCATGTCACGAAGCGCTTTGCGTTTTGTTACACATTCTGTAACCTCTTTATCTTTGTGGAGGGGGCCTATACGGCTTTTCTGGTCGAAACTTAACACTCACTTAAGGTGCTGAGGCTGGCTGTGAGCTACGGGGTGGACTACAATTTACGGCAAGCTCGAAACGCGACTTCACCTCAGTGTCGCAAATTATACACGGCTGTGGCTTGCTCTGTTAAGCTTGGGATGAGCCGATTCACCGAATTGCGCCCAAACAAGGATAGAAATGAAACGCCAGAAGTACGATCCGCATCTTCAAGAGTCAATTATTTAATGGAAATCGAAGTTGGAGACGAGAGATCAGAAGTTGTCCGGTATCTCAATCTGCCCGTTATACTCTCGCTGCCGGTCAGCAAGCCCTAACATCCCTCGCGTAACAATGCCCAGATAGTGGGCACGGCTTGATGAGAGCTCCGGAACAAAGCAAGTTACCTCTGTCGTTCTCATACTCTCACATGCTACGCATGGGTCAATAACCGGCCACTCGCGTCATGGCATCAAGCCCAGATTAGGTCGCGATGCAAGATACATTGATGAACGGCGGTCGGCACAAATTGGGGTGTGTCGGAAAATCTGCAAAGGCATCCAGGATTGGTGGTTGTGTTCTATATGTGTATAAGGTTTTAGACCTGGCGCAGCTACTCGCTCGAAGCAGGAGCCGGCGTCCTTATCTCCCAATTGCTTCTCATCGGCTCCAGACCCCCCTGTTACCCAACATGGTCTGATTTTCTCGCCTTCGAGTGCGCCTTCGCTGATACGCACTGATGGGCTGTCGAGGGCCGCTGAGCACTTACCTGTACTGACCCCAGCCGCCCCGCCAGGGCGGGCGATCGTCTGTGATCATGCGATCTACAGCCTCAGGGCATTACCGTGCGATTGTCAGGTCAATAGCCTTTCGATCTTGCCAAGATGTTCTAGTTCCCTGTCCCAGGGAAAATGAATCATAAATCATGATGCCGCAGGGCACCAATGGGCCAACGTGGCAGAGGTAAGGCACAACAACAAAGACCGATCGTGTGCTACGCAAGCATGGCCACAAAGTGTCGATCAAAACATACTCGACATACTCTATCACACTCCGCCCTCCTCGACTATCAATGAAGATGCAAGTTGACGCGAACAATAATAAGTACTGAAGAACACACATACAAGCAGAATAAGAGAGAGACGAAAATAGTCCAGCTGAATTTCTAATGCTTATATTTATGACATTTCGGGTTCGAATTGTCGGAGATCATCTTCTATAATCCTTGCCTCCCACCTATCAAATTACGACACGAATGAGGATAGTGCCTTGGGTAGAAATATAGTTGCAAGCTTACGTTCTCCACTGAGCAGAGCTCCGATCTTTGCCATTGGCTTTGGACAACGCTTTGAGCTGCGTCTCGACAATTTCCCAATAGTTTGCTTCTTTGGCTTTCACCTTGCCAGCAAAGGGGACCGCCAAATCGCGCTGCGTATAAGGGGCACTGAGACAATGGCTTAAGAATAAACGCTTTCACAGGCGGCGTACCAAAAAGCAATATCTTGCTTGCAAAACCTCGGGGAGTGGGTTCGGTGCGATCCGTAAATGGAATTCTTTTGCTATAGCTTGTGAAGTACGGTAGATGCTCTGATGGTTCTCTACCGATGCCCATATCTACCAAGGTGCGCGGTAAATCTAACAAACGGGACTCTATATTCTGAGCATCACATCGCTTACCACTTTTCTAAACGTTTGTTTGACTTGAGGTGCATGTTTGATAAGAAATCGGCGACAGCCATTTTGGACTGTCAGCGAGGCGTCATAATTGGGGAAGCCATAGCGAGCAGGCATTGTTTGAAGGTGTTTCTGTGAACCATGGATCCTGGGTTGGATCATGAGATGCACCGAACGTAGCCTAGACGCACCTCAACTTCCTCCCAATAAGACTCGTATGTATCGAGCGGTTGGATCACAAAGTGCTTTAGGAGGCTCACTAAGCACTCCTTTGTTTAAGAAACATAAGCGGTGAATCCTGCCGGCTAGCACGACACTATTTAGCACATACCTCTTGGTCTCCGGAAGGTGCCCAATTAACTGCAATGAGACTTTCAAGGCGTTCGATCCGCTCCCGCGCGTCCCGAACTGACTGGTCAAGAGCAGACACTAATGCAGCGTTTTTGAGCTGGTACGCAAAGATGGACAGAAGCTGATTGGATGTGGACATCTGGATAGAGAAGGCGCGCTATATGAGGGTGCAGCAATAATGAATTCGATATAGTACGCACCTGTCCAAATTGCTGCAATTCGTTTCTCTGGTATTGGCCTAGACCTCCGAAATCAAAGTAAGCCAATGGGGACGACGAGTGAGCTTCCGGAGAAGGGGCTTCTGCGCAGGTATTCAGAGATGGGTCACGCTCAATATACAGTGAACTTACCATTGGGATGTATCGACAGGGTCACGCTGGGAGGCGTGAGCTGAGAGTGACGCGGGACATCGGGTGGGTACCCAGGGCTCATTTGAGTATTCCGTGGATATGACATGTTGCGCTGGGTAAACTGGTACGGCGACACGCTGGATCGAAAATTTGCGTGGGAGGTTGAGCGAATGGGACCCGCGTTTCCAGCGACCTGGTGATGCGGATTGAAGCTCTCAGTAGGAGAACCAAGCTCGTTTTCGTTGTCGTGGACGTTCATGAGGAAAGCGGGCGAAGAAGACATGGGGAAAAGGCCAAATGCTGTAGCTGTACAAATTTTAAGGACTTTTCCTTCGGGATGGGTGCATGCAGATGCCGGACCGCTGGTTCCGAAACAAAATGGGAAAGCGCTGTGGTTTCTACGATGGGCAGGTCGAATGGAGGATAGCCTGCGCGGGCGATCAAGGGCCCAGTCTGTGACGCAAGGCGTCGATGGCGGCACATGTCGCCTCCTTTGTCCAACGGCGCGCGAATGCAGTGGGCACGAAGCATACACTTTCGAAAATAGCCATGCTGTCATGAGGGTCCAGCATGCGACTGGGCTCTGTGGCTGTGGACCCGACGACGCGGACAAGGTTACAGGCCATGCCGGTAGCCGGTCTGGTTTCGGACCCAAGGCTTTCCACCCCCGCCGAGTCGTCCTTGTTTCATTTGTTTAATTGTTATTCCAAGCCTATAGCACTTACCTCCGCGACCTCCCACCGGCGTACCCCCGCAAGCCTCTACTGGTGCCCCTCCTCAATGACGTTTCTCGCGCCAATATATCGAGAGATGCCACGCGGTGCGGACACGGCGTCGGAGCCGCAGCTGCCGCTCGCGGCAGTGAGTGCCATGAGGTGAGAAATATAGGAAAGGCGCACCTCTTGCGAGCGTAGTTTCAATGTCGAGCCTTCTCAAGGAGGTTGGCTGGCAAGGCGCCGCGAGTACTTGTCAGAGACGCGCAAGATACTCAATGCTTGAGGCTGCGCCTGCACCTGCTCGACAAAACAAACCAAAGAAACTATCAGGTGTTTTTGCCAGCGTCCCATACACGTCCCACATGCGACCTCATGCTCGACAGATAGAATTAGTGGGGCTAGACTGCCCCCGAACGGTTAATAAGCTTCGACTCTAAAGCTTAAAGCCCCGTGAAACGTCTCAGAGGTTAGCCACCTGTAGAGAGAGCGCATGGAGAAATCGTTTGGCTCGGAACTTCACCACCGATGCGATACGCCATGAGAATAAAGAGCGGCCTTTCGGCATGCAATGGGTTCTAGCTGAGACCAGCGTTGGGCAAGAGCCTTGATGGAAAGATAGTTGGCGTGGACTGATGCGATGACATCGTCCTCGTTTTGTGTGCCTTGAACAAACTTTGTACTGTCCGGGGGAGGGACCTGTTTCTGAAGGCAGCAGTGCTTCTGTTCGGATAGATTATACGTGCATTGGCGAAAATCCGTGCTAAAGTCCGAGTTTAACTTTTGACTCTTCGTCACCGGCGGCTGTACGGGTCAGACTTAAGAATGTGTGGGAGTCTAAACACCAAGTAGAAATTAACTTTGAGCGAATTCAATGTTCAAGCTAGGTGGTGACGGAAAAGCACAATGATCAGTCTATGCTGATGATAGAACCTGTTGCTCCCTTTGGCCCATCTATTCCTTCAGTCCCGTCGTCCTCGTCATCACCCTCATCGCTACCCCACCCTGCATCTGCTTTCGCTCCAAGAGTACTGCTGCTCCTTGATGCAACTCCCGAAGCTCCGACCCCAAGCCCCAAACCAGGACGGCTAATTGACATCCCGGAGTTGGAACGGTGGTGGATTGGTGGCGTGGTTACTCCCAGGGGCATGTTCCCGGACACCGGTTTAGTGCGCTGCGTGGGCGTTGGCGTCGCTTGCCTTTCAGGGTATGGCGCAAGAGGTCCTGGTGTAGCGAGGGGCGGCGGTACTCGGGCAGCTTGTTTGCGGGTAGGAGGTAGTGAAGTAGGGGTAGAATCTGCTTCATGGCGTCCATTTTGACCATTCTGGAGATGACTTTCTAGCGTTTCTTCTTCTCCAGATGAGATAATATCGTCGATAGGTGTGAACAGCTTGGGAATCCCGCCAGTATGCTCTTCGTCCAACTCTTCCAGTGGGTCTGATTCCGGACGGCTCGAGGGTATACGATGTAGGAGACCGAAGCTTTAAGAGAGGGTTAAGTGAGTAAACAAGACTTTGTTAGGACTTGCTGAATTCAGAACTAACCCGACGCCGCAACCAAGGAGGCCCTCACCACCCCAGACACGGTTGGGGACAAGAACCACTTCACGGAGTGTACTTTAATGAATACTAATGATCAGAACGGAGTGAGATTTGAGGCAACGAGGGGCATACTCGAAATCATACGAGTATACATATACTCTTAGAGGTTTTTCCACATGCTGCGCAAGCCCCCGTTTTCAGCACGCAGACCTTGATGATAGACACTGAAAATACTTGCAGCTTCAACAAGGTCGTAAAAATCACTCTCTCCGCTCAGAATCCCACCAGACCATCCCACGATATAGTCACCAAAGGGAACGAGGCCTGCACTTTCGGCTGGGCTGCCTTCAAGTACGTCGAGGATATGCCACACATTGTCGAGTGCTTGCTGAGGTTCACAAACACGCATGCTTAACCCGAGTAGTGACGGCTGTTTTTGGGGAGATGCTGAACTGGAGGAAGAAGATGAGGCCAAAGTATCGAGCGGTTGAGTGGACTTGGTCCACGAGCGAGAAGGTAGGATGGGAACAACTATTACGCGTGATGCACAAACGAGGTCAGCTCCAATTTAGACACGTGGTAATAATGATGCGAGTAGATGGGTACGCACGACGCGTCGACTGCATTTTGGAAGACCACACTAGGAGCGAAAGTGTCCGTCCTTCGTGCCCTTCTACGATCCGCTCTAGTTCGTGTGCACCTATATTCGTTTCTGCAATCCCTGAGTCCCCCTCAATCCCAATAATAAAGTCGAAAAACGCTTCAAGGTCTGTATTGCTCGCAGGGGATCCAGGAGTTACGCGCAGTATGTGAAGTGCGCGTGAAGGTGGGTGGTTGTGGTCCGGAATGGCGTTTTGAGATGTATTTGCTCCCATATTCGATATAGATAAGACTTTGAAGTCGCAGAAGACGGTATTTCAGCACGAGAGCATAGCTTGGGCGTAGACTTGCTGCATGTATAGAAGGGAATCGAGACGCACATCAATAGAGGGCTGATGCTTGTGGCGCGAAGGACGCTGTGTGTATTAAATGAGAAGGAACACGCAGTATATTGAGTGCGAACGTTTGAGTGGTCACGGCGTTTGGTACGTTCGTGTGACTCGGTGTCCTGTGTGGTAACTAGTTGGCTGAAAGACTGAAAGATAGGCGAAGCGTTGAGTAGGAGCGGGAAAGCATTGGCGTCTATCTCTGAAACGACGACTCAACGCCACCACGCACAAGTAGACTCGCTACAGCTGAAATATCGCCTCAGTACCGCATACACGCAGATTTAAGGAAATTAGTCACCGAGTGAGATGATATGAAAGAAGAAAACACTGATTTATTCCGCAAATGAACCTCAGAATCTCTAGTTGGGATAAGATACTTATAGAACTGGACGTAGGTCTTACATTATTCAAAGCGCTTGCAGCGGAATGCAACGCCGGAGGGTAAAATTCTCTCCAGAATGGTAAGCTTGCTGAGCCCAACCCCTTTTCAGCATAATCCGGGGGCGTTTGCGTTAAAGCTCTATGTGTAATCTTTACGCACGTGTTTATCCATACAGGAGCCAAAGCGGCGCCCTCGCATACCCACTTTACACCCTAAAGCTATTCTTGGGAGGGTTATTATTAAACTTTGCTCAAATACGAGTTGTATTGTGTACCGGCGCCGACGGGTTCCATCTCGGTGCGGGAGGAATGTGTCTTCTACATCCAGTGAATCCAAGTCCGACCGTGGGACAGGCCGTGGGTGCAATCCTCTATACAGCTGCCACTGCCTTTCATCTTGTCTGATTATGGAAGCTCTATTCTCGTCGCCGTACAATGCGCCACCCTACTTCTAACGGTCATATGGCTCACTCTAGGCTCATCGCAGACTCTTCTGGTTGGTCCGGAGTATCCTGGAAGACTTCTGCGTTGGCGCGGGCGTGGAGTTCATCCTCACATTACTCCGCCGCTCCAAGCAAGAGCGATTCTCCGCAGGCCGCGATTTCTAACCGAGCTTCTGCCGCTTCTAGAATCCGCCGTCTCTTCGTAACCGAAGCCATTATATGCTCCCAGAGAATCGAAATCTGGCTGCCTGAGAGGTTGGCTATAACATCCTCGGGTCATCCTACGAAGACTATTCGGGTCAATGGCAGGGGAATATCTCACTCGCTGTCATTCCCCAAGGCGACCGTGTAGTCAAAGAGATGTCCGGGTTTATAAGTGCCACCACGGCAGTGACTGCAATCACCACCAGGCCTTTTTAGTTTCGTCACTATGCATATCATCGCTACCGTACTCGCCTCCTTCGCGCTTATCCAAGGCGCTTTTGCACAAGCGCCAAACTACGGCCAGGTACGGTAGTCAATGCACTCTCTGCAAATAAGCCAAGAGCTCAATTGTTTCATGAAGTGTGGAGGCACTGGATGGACTGGTCCAACAACGTGTCTATCTGGGTGGAGCTGTGTCAAATCTAATGAGTGGTGTGAGTAAGGATTACCGCGTTTTATCGGCTTACTGACTTGTTTCGTACAGACAGCCAATGTCTACCCGGAGGTCCAACGACCACACCGACGACCCCCACCACTACCACGACCCGGACTAGCACCACGACGACCCCAGGTGGGGGCGGGGGCGGCAGTGGCCCTGGCCCGACTCTTTTACCCAATTACCTCTGGATCCGTGCCGTGGTTTGTATTCTATTTCTGCGATCTGCGTGAGCAACTGATATTCACATCTCTAATGCCCAGGCCGCGCCAAATTTCCACAAGTACCTTCAGTCATATAAGCCCCTGACCGCCTCGGATGCGATCCTTGGCTCAACCTCTACCGCAGGGCAGTTTAACATTGTCTCTGGAAAACTCGTTCAACTGGTCAGCGGTGGAAGCCTGCTCTACGGCGTTGTGGAGACTAGACGGGACTCGACGGTGAACAAACTCAAACTATCGTGGTCTGCGAACTCCGCCGATACCACCGGTACATTCGCATGGAGCGGGGATGCCCTGCAATGGACAATTTCTGGCATCACCAGGCCCAACAACTCAGCTTGGCTCGCGTGTGTGGACTCGGTCGAAGGTCAGGTGGTGTATGCAAATCTCGGTAAGGCTTCAAGGTTCAGTGTCTCGCCTTATTTACAAGTTACTGACGAACTCGGCCTTGAACAATCTCAGGATCGTACGGGTACCAGACCCCTGCAGGTTGCGCCGATCAGACGATTCATTACTATAATGGCGCCACAGCCACAGAGTAGATACATACCACACTGTAGAAAGATAAAGTTGCAAATTTGACTCTGCACCCTACACCAATTGAGAGGTTTAAACAGTAGCCATAGCCATTGGGCAAACGGCTCCTGATCCAGTCACACCATCGAATGTAAAAAAGTTCGCTAGGGGCGCTTCCCTCGCGGCAAGGGCTTTGAGTGCGTCTTGGGCGAGGAATCCTCCCACAACCGCACAAACAGGTGAAAACTCATGTGCGGCGGTTCTTGACGCCGCCCTGTTGCAAGGGAATCATAAGGTAAGTTCACTAAATAGTAAAACACAGGTAAAGGTCCCACTTACTCGATGGCTGCACGAGGAACAGCGGTGAGTGTCTCCGGATTCACCTCGGCTGCCTTCATCAAGTCGTTGGCGATCGATTCCAGTTCATCGGAGGAATCCAGCTCGTCTGGCAGTTGGCCAGAGTGACGAGACTGGTACTCCATAATAGCTAAAGGTTTACGTCGGGAATGTCGGAATTTCAAAAGGATAGATGAACGGTTAGATATTGTGCATATGGGGTTACTCCGGAAGAGTTGACCGTACCTTGACAGGTGAATACAACTGCGGGGTTCAGCTCCTTTGTTTTCTTCTTGGAGAGCCCCTTCCAGCTATGCTTTAACGCGGCTTCCAGTGGAGCGTACACAGCAGAGTGCTTAATGGTTTTGGGTACCATCCCAGGCTCCGTAGGCGTGCTGCGATCACTGGTGTGGAATGCCTTAATGGAGCGGCGCTAGAGATCGAGAGAGGCACATTGCTTACGGGGCTATGAATTCATGCTCGAGCAGATCACAGAAGATGTAGCCTAGGAGGCCGAACGTTCCGCCTGCGTAAAATTTTTTGTCGTGCCTTCGGCAGATGCCATTTACCCAAATCTGAGGGTTAAGCCCGAGTGGTGGGGTTTCGGTTGCGACTTAGGAACATGATTCGAGCCACGGTCGGAGAGGGTCAAAGGTTACGTACTAGAGTTTCTTTATCACTGTCTGTTACGCACACCAGATCGACCCCCTGCACTAAGCGATCAAGCGCAGCGTCCCGCGGGTCGGCCGCTAAGGTCTCTACCGCCACGAGTGGATTTAAGTTCTCTACCCTTGCCTTGGCGACATGCACTCGCTGCGGGACAAGAAACAAACAGGAAAAACAGGTCTAAATATTTATTGTCCTAGTTAAATAGCTTAACTTAACTTGCCTTTGAGCCGACATCTTCATCCCGGAAGAAAAACCCAGCACCCAGGTCTTCTTCAGCGACATCTGCTCCATCGATCAAAATCAGTTTCCCGATTCCGGCCAGGACGATGTTCTTCACGACTTCGGTCGCTACACCCTTAAGGTTGATCACAAGAATGGTGGCATTTCGCATCCTAAGAAAGAGGTGATGAGCCATTTAAAGCTACCCCATCGGCGTGTGAGGGGTAAATGCTGAGATGAGGAGGGGGGAGGGCCAGGATATGAAAGTATGAAAGAAAGTCGGACCCTAGCGGTGGGCGTGTGTTATAATCGAAATAGAATGGAATGCGAACACACCGTTGCTGGGCTTCCAAACCCCACAGTCGAATCTGACGGTCATAGAGTGCCGCCTCGTCTGAGAAAATGGAGCGTCAACGCGGCAGCTCTCGCATCAAAGCTGAGTGGATGGCGAGAACCTTCTGTAATGAACACGGGGTCCGCCTTCGACGATTCAGATACCACTGAGTCAGTGTTCATGATGAGCCGTGCAAAATTCACAGGTCGAATTCCGTGGCGAGTGCTACTGAATTCTTGAGCTGCAGCTGTAACGTACGCGGGGTCGGAATTGAAGCGATGCGCGACGCGACTTGGATATTGCAGAATGCGAGAACAGTGGCGGAATAGGCGCCCAAACATGCCAACACATCCAAACAAATGTATGTTTACCAAACTCTGAGGATATCTTCGGTCGGTGACCTACAAATGCTGCATTGTATCTCAACGGGACAGCACTATAAACTACATGATTCAAAGAAGAGGCGGAAGCGAAAGCTGCGACTGGGGTGCGATAACGGAACAAACGATAGACGACAAAAAGGAGAGAGAGACCAGAGGGTATATCTGTGGAAATGTAGGGGAGAACACAGCCGCACGACAGACAGGTACAAAACAACATCTTATATCAACGACAGGGAGAGAAAGAGAGAGGGAGAAAAGAGTATAATAAAAGAGAGGAAATGGAACCCGAATTAGTTGCCCATCAGGGAGTCGCCACTGGCCGCTCCGTCTCGGTCATCGTCAAGTCTGTTTACGAAATCAGATTATTAGCATCGCCGTGCCTGGAAAGCTTGGGAGGGTGCAAGGCCGAGAGCAAGAACACGCACAAGTAATTTCTCTCAATTTCAGATAGGATAGACAGGAAGTCCCCTGTTGGAAGACAAATGTAAGTTAGCCGGGCGCTCAGATTATTTGTCGGCTAATGGAAAAGACGCCTACAAAGGTATGCATGAGCCCTGGCTGCAGACGCCGGTGCGGTCTCGGCCTTTCTCACTGCATCAAGCAGTGTGGAGGCAACAAACCGGACCTTGTGCACGAGAGATGGCCCGTTTGTTGCGATCGACTGAATTGGAATGCTAGAAGCAAATGAAGGTGATAAGTCTAAAGATCAAGGGCGATTGACGGATGTGGACTGACCTGTGTAAAATATTAAGGAGATCGCTCGCTACGGCCTCTCGGTCATCAGAGTTCCAGCTTCGCTGCTGGAGTTCGGTTTCAGCAGCCGCGTCACCGGACTGTGCCCTTATAGAAGTGGTCAACTCGTCCCGGTACTGTTCGATGACGAATCGCACAAGTTGCTGTCAAAACGATGAGGAAGATGTTCCATGAGCATCAACTGCCACGAGGGGATTCATTTTAGTAAGCGAGAAGACGCACCTGAGTCACGTATAGGTTCGCTTGCATCACCAGGAACGGATTGCTGGCGTTTTCCCTGGAAGCGTTCGGATTATCGAAGAAGTCTTTGACTTCCGCAAACGTGGCCTTTCGAAATCCAGCCCCGCCGTAATCATAATCCACCCCTCCAGCGCCGGACCCCTGAGAAAGAGAACCGCTCATGCCGATCGGTGTCGCAGGCTTCAACCTTAGATGCACAGGGGCGTGCGCCAGCACGTTCATGATGCTGTTGTGCAGGTTCCGCACCTCGTCGAGGCGAGCGGTTGCGAACGTTCCGGTTGGCGGAGAACGCTTGTCCACTCGGATGCGCACAAGGATCTCGCCCAGGAGCGCAAAGATGCGCGTGATATAGTTGAGGCCGCAGATTATGGCGGTCTTGCCAGGAGGCTGAGGAAGAATCCCGTTCAAAGTGATGCTATCGGAAAAACGTTAAATTGAGCCAAGTCCGGTTGAAATCGGTGGTTTCTTACTATTCATCATCGACCTCTTTGGGGAAGTGAAGCGTGCAGTCTTCATCCCTGAGACAGATGGGCCTACCCAACAGGATAGACATCGACTTGTCGGCTAGAAGACAAGACATCATGGGAAAACGCTTTTTGATACAATGGAAAGGGAAATAACCTACCACCAAATAGCAGCCAAAACGTTCGTCGACGAATTTCTGATTCGATGGGGTCCAGCCCCTCGTAAGATGCTTCCTCATGCATATGCAATGTAACCGCAATATGCGCAGCTTCGCCAAACGATGCGTGCGAGGTTGCATCATGGCCCTCGCAAAAATGGTAGACCGTGTCGCTATAAAGAATATTCAAGTTAGGCTCACATTATGAACTAGTAATCAGGGGGAGAGACGTACAGATATCGTACAACGACATGCATCGACGTTGGAGGGTCATATGACGCTACGGTGACATGTCGACTGGCTTCAGAGCAGTTTTGGGCAAGCCTGCGGACCGCTGGACGGTCCATAGGCAAGTAACTCCGAGGAACCTGTACAAGTGTACTGGCGACGACGCTCATGACAAGAGCGAAGAAGAGTGGATCACGCTCTTCCCTTCGAGAGTGCAGGTCCGTCATGAATGAGGGCTTGTGCACGCAAGGAGTGAGCGGATGCACGAAGTCAAAAAAGAGGGCAATGATAAGCATGAGTTGCTCTCGCGGTGCGATTTCGTCTAGGGAGCGCGGACGGTAGTAGTGTGCTAACGAGGGCGGGGGGCTGTTAGCGCTATGAGAGCCGGCATGTTTTTGCATCGGAGGTGGGAAGGGAGACGGCGCGGGCCAATTATACAGAGGATACGACGGATAGCCCTCGGCCATCGTTGGCGGCGATGAAGTAGACAAGAGCGAAGGGCTGCTGTCTGCCATGAGCCCATTTGTCTCACCACCATGAGAGCTAATGGTATTAGATCGAGGCCGCCCACCATGGCCGTTCATCTGGGAAGAGTCATAGGTATTGACGGAGTGACTGAAGGAATGGTGCCGCTGCGATTGGTGATGTTGGATGGCATGATTATTCTGATGCCCGAATGTATCGCCAGAGATAGGATATCTAGATGACTGAAGGTGTGACTGCAAAGGAGAGCTTCCATTGCCGCCAAGGCTTGGATCCAAAAAAGGTGAAGAAACGTTGGAGGTGGGCGTCTGAGATGACGGAATAGAGATGGGCAAGGTCAATTGCCCAGGGCCCGAGAGGACCGAGAGGCCGTTGAGGCTGTCTGCCGTGCCATGAGGGTCGTTCTTTTGTTGGTTGGCGGCTGCGGCTGCGGCAGCTGCTTCTTGAAGGCGGCGAAGGTAGCTGAGATGGGAGTCGTCAGAAAAGGATGTCGAAAGCGACGTTGGGCGGTAGACATACAGGTTGGGCGGCCCCCTCTTTTTTGGCTGGTAGTCGTATGTGCATTTGATACCCAGAGCGATACAGTGCTTGCACGACTGGTGCGAGTCATCGGGGTTGTCGCGCGCGCAACGGACTTTGCGTGCTCGACAGGCGTCGCAACCTTTGGACAGAATGGTTGTCAATGAAATGCTCGAGATTACGCATGATGTTAGACGTGAAGAAAAGGCATGGGAACCCTAGCGGTCGGCGTTGCTGCCTCCAAAACCTGACTCTCGGTCGATGGGATCGAGGGAGGATCTTGGAGAGAGAGCCTCGAGCAAGGGACGGGTGACAGCGTGCTCGACCCGAGTAGGGTTTGCGTATGACGAGCGGGAGCCAATGCAATTATGCCACGTCCGGAGAAACACCGAGACGCGTCGCACCCGAGTGTCGGGCGCAAACGAGAGGAGACTCACTCTGCGACTGGCGCTTGCGCTTTGGCTTGTCGGAGCCGTCCTTGTTGAGGCCGGTGGGAGAGTCCTTGGTGCCGTCCTCAGAGGAGGGGCTTTCTTCTTTCTTGGTCCTTGCGGCGGGCATGGTGGGGGCGGGATGGGGCGAACAACCAGGACGCGTCGGGCGGACAGACGTCGGGAGAAGGAAAAGCGGGTGGTGGTGGGCGAAAAGCGAGGGAGGGGATGGAGGGAAGGGGAGAAGGGTGAGGAGCCGGCTTTACAGAGCTGGGACGGGCTGCTTTTGGGCAGCTGGCTTGGCTGGGACTGTCTTGTGCGGTTGACGCTTCTTTGAATTTCTTTTCTTGTCGGCGGGAGGCCTGGAAATTAAGCCGATTGCGGGCGCTGGACGCAGAGGAGATGGTCGTGCGGATAGCTGGCCTGCGTAGGGACGGAGACTGGGCTGGTATGAGCTGCGTCCACGGGACCCACGTCCCTGCACGCATATTGGCGCATATTGCGCACAATTTGCACATATTCGCCTCCTCCCAACCACCATCATTTCGAGTATCGCCTCGGAACGCAGGTGTTTCCTTCGAATTCCCTTCCCTATTCAGTGGCCTCAGTCACCAGACGCCGTCTCACGCTCCCGTCCGCGCTCATTTCTCCCCCCACACCTTCCTCCTCGGCAAAACCCCAGCGCGCCCGCAAGCAGCTCGCGGCGCGCTTCTGCCACGCCCAGCTCCCCCGCGTAACCGCAGAAGCAGCGACCCCCGACTTCCTCTCCTTTTCGCCCGGATCCTGTTCGCGTCCGCATGCGGATGTCGCCGCGGCTTGCCCAACCCGCCTGGCCCTCCCCGCCCCCTCCTCCTCGTCCTGGAGCAGTGCACCAGGCCCGTGCACACCGCAGGGATCATATCGCCCACCCTACAGTATACTCATCCGACGATATCCGATTGGCTGCCGCGCCAGTGGCGGCAGAGCAAGGTACTCAAAATAAACACGCAAAGTTACCTTTCCTGACCACCGCCACAACCCGATCGCAACTGGTTTCTGCGCTTTGTCTTTGTGTACCTCTCCCGACCCCTCCTTACGCTCTCTTTTACCACTGGACGTTCCGCTCATATAACTCCTTCGGGTTCGGATGTCCGCCCGCGCGTCCTGAAACACCTCATGCCTTTCTCCTCCAGCGTCGACTCAATCGTCTGCGACCCACCATCCTCCCTTTCGACATAGTTGCTCTTCTGGCGTAAACAGCGGCAAGTAGCGCTCATCAGCTGAGCAAAGTGCCTGGCGTAATTACCTTGACCAGGGTTGGGGTACCTCCTTCAGTGCAAAAACTCAATCCAGTCCCAAAACGTCATATCGCACCCAACTACTCGGCACGACGAAGATCTAATCTCAGTTTGGTATTACTAACGAAGAAAGTCCTCGTTATTCTTTGATAATTGCATTAAAAATTCACTCGTCAGGAAGCCACTGTTGGAACCTGGCCAGCGGGCTTGTCTTGGCTTAGGTGCGGTGGCTTTCTTGACAGAACGTCGTTTGTGGGCACCCGCGGGTCTGCAACGAATCAGGGTGCCCGCCACCTCCGCATGCGCTCAGCCAGACTCAGTGTCGCCTTTCTCTGCCTCCATATTGCTCAAGAGATGACTGCTGCGGGTTTAGCTGCTCAGAAATTAGGGTTAATTTTTATTCGTAGTTTCTATGCATCGATAATAGCACCTCCAGCATCCCTGCGATGCATTGAACGGCACTTGAAGGAAGTTTTGAGGAGAAACATCTGAGTAGAGCGCGAGGAGTGAGTTGTGGTCGACGACGGCAGTTCCCGTCCTACCGGAGCAATCTTCTACCCAGGGGTACGAGCAATTGACTCTGTGCTCACTCGACATAGTTTCTACAACCCGTGATCCCCAGGTAATACCGCGATCAAGTACAGTCCACCATGGGTATTTTTCGCTACCGGTTGCCAGGCGCCGCCATGGTGACGTCGATCCCCCTCAAGCTAAAGCCCCCTGTAAGGCTCACCTAGCTCGTTAATGAGTGACCAAACTTGCAATGGTAGCGTCGGCTCTGAGATAGCGCCAACCGGTAAGGCCGCACAATTATGGATTGCATCGTCGAAAGGAGCTAATTGTCATGCAACCCTCCATAACTTCATAGAAACCGTTCGTGATGGCGAGAATTCGCCTCGTAAAGCATTGGTTTCAGTGGAAGATCAGAGGATAAACATACAGCGATTCTCGAGCTGATTCCGAGCGTTCCGGCGAGTGAGATGAGCTTGAGGTTGCGAGGCGGTACAAGGTACATGATCGTTGCTTGGCAGGGAAATGGACGTGGCAACATGCTTCGCACTCCACCTTCCTCAGTACACCCCACTTCTTACCACGGTGTCCCGGTAAAGAAAAGGCGTTGTCAACAATGGCGGCCAACAACCACTACCCCCGCGAGCGTGGGGGCGCGCAGGTCTACAGGAGGAGCGCGGCGGCAATTGAGCCCTCGGATTCATGCAACTCTAAACTTTGCGCGCCTGAGCATCCTATTTGGTCAAAAGATGTTTAATCGCACTCCGACCCATGAGTATACTCGAGAACTCGAAGTTATTCCCAATGACGAAGGTGTGAATAATAAGGGCATCTAAAGTCACAAGTTCCGCCGGTCGTATCTACTCCGCCTGCCGAAAATACGGATGCATTTCTTGAAGGATTCAATGTACGCGCCACTCGACGCTTCTACGTACGACTCAGTACTCAGTACTCAGTAATGGGGACTTTGCAAGGACGCCAGGCGCTTTCGAACATTCGGTCGGTAATGCCTTTCAAGGCTCTTCATAACGCGAGCTACGAACCCCTGCTAGGGCCTGTCAGACGGGTTAGTCCTGAGGGTCGCACCTAATCATCAATCGGTTATCTTTGCCGGTATGCGGACTCCGGATGACCGAATTCAGTTGAAGGGAGGGTCGATGGCATTGCATTCGCAGTATCTCAAAACTCCTCCACTCACATTGAAACGATCAAGCTTTACGCGACCCCATCGCACACCAATTTACGATTCGAGCTATGCGCGATGTGGGCAAGATCGATCGACCCACTCACGAAGGTTCCATGTGCCTGTTTGATATGCGACCTTGCAAGAGATATTCCTCTCTACGTAATGTAAAGGATCCCTTTCGGAAACGTCCGTCAGGACCAAGCAGTAATCTGGCTCGCAAAAGCGTACCATACTAACTACTGATAATTGGAATTGCTCGCGCTCCCTTTGTAGCATAAAGCGCCGTCATGCGGTTTCCGGAAACGCCGTTGGGGCCTCGAAAATTAGTGAGTCGACGAATAAGCGTGAACCTGACACTCGGATGAAGCAGGGAAGATCTCTGTTTCCTTTCAGGCCTTCCTCGCTGTAACTGAACAATCGGATGCCAACGGCCCGCCCCACAAATCCTCATCAATCCGAGTCGGATCGGTATACCTTATCCCAGATCGCCACCAGCTCCAATTCAGCACAAATTACCCTCGCTTGGTTACGAGGTCGAGTCTTGATCACTAGTCGAGCCAGACCCTTCCGCAAAGTCAGGTGCGATCGATCACCAGCCGGGATTTTACCTTTCATCAATATCCTCCAGAAACTGAGCGCGTCTTGGGCCAGGCCTGCACCCAGGGCGGCCGCTACGCAGCGGAACCCGATCCTGGGATCGGGCATGGAGCGGGGGTCCCTCTGGCTGACTTTCCGAAGGAGCCATAGGGCTTTGTCGACAGCTTCGCGGCGCTGCTGAGGAGACTGTGCGGCATCGAGGATCCCCAGGAGTATGGTCCCCAGACCTTGAGAAGTCATATGTTTGACTAGTGGGCCGTATCGAGTCTTGACTCCGAGCAGCCTGTCCGCCGTATGCCAATCCCCCTGTGCAATGGCCGTTTGCACGATGCTAGTCCACCCGATCGCGTACTCCTCATATGTACCTTTCCCGTCCTGCATATGCATCTCCAGGAACTTGGCTGCGCGGGCGGGGTTGTGCTTCGCCAAACCGAGAAGCAGCACGTTGATGTCGTGCGCGTCTGGAATTTCGCGACGGGAGAGGATTTGGTTGAGAGTTGTGAATGCAACGTCAAATCGGCCGAGGGAAAAGCTGCACGCTGCAATAGTGGTGAGGTCGTGGTGCGCGGCGGATGCGAGAGGTTGCTTCATCTGAGTGAAATCATCGAGTATAGCAGAGGCGAACTGGTAATGTGGGTCCTGGGGCTCCGCTGTCGACTCGAAAACCTGAGCGGCCAGTCTGTCAATGGCCTCGGTAGATGATACAGAGGGGTGACTCGGTCGTGCGCTGGAAGGGTGTGGCCCGAGTTCAGCTTCGCTCCCTTGTCCCACAACGCCCGACCTAGAGCTTTTGCGTCTTCCGTCCTTCTCCGCATTGCTCAGGCGGACGAACGTGGATACCAATCGGGATACTACTCGAGCATTCCCGCCGATCATCTCTCCCCCCTTCAGATTCCTGAAGGAATCCCAATACTCCTTGACCTCAGAATACAACCTGCCACGCGCCAAAACGGAGAGGTAGCCGGGGATATGGGGTGTGGTGAGGATAGGAATGTGGGTCGAGCGTTGGTATGCGAGGGCAAACTGAGCTAGTTTGCGTGCCTTGCGCGAGTCTTTGATAGTGACGACGTAGTGCTTCAAGAGGAATTCGAGAGCCGCGTTCTTTGGGGGTGGATGGAGGGGAGCTTTAAGCTGGTAAATTTCGAGGGACGCGTCGCGTAATACATCCTCCTCGCCAGATTCGATGCAGCGCAAATGTTGGTATACGCGGGACATTGGCCCGGGGAGGGACAGACTTGCGCAGGTGTCATAGAATTGCCACAACGCATGATTAGGCAGAACGATAGTTCCAGCGCTTTGCGAATCTCCCCTTATGGTCGCACAAATCAACGCCGCACAGTGCTCCGCGGCAAGCGGTGTCAATTCACAGTTTAGAGCCTGAATGAGGTCGTGTACCAGCTGCCCTTTTTTGGCCGTCCAAGCTGCGGTATCCAGTAGCGAAATTGTCAACTCGACAGCGCGCTTCCACCAACCCCACTTGATGCAACACCTAACGAGCGTTTCGAGGACAATGGTCTCGAAAGAGCTTCGCTTTGAACTCTCGGCGCTCCCACCGTCATCACTCCGCACAGGGTTCGACTCTCCTGGGGGCGCGGACGAATGGGACGTGCGGCGTATGACATCCTCGGGGATCCAGTTGGCCTTGGCTAAAGTGCTAAACACCTCTAAGGCGAATCCGTATTCGGACTCTTTGATAAAACGCGTGATGAGATTGAATAATACCCATGTGCCTTTATAGGGAGCGGTGTGGGTGCTCGACTCGGCGCCTGGATCAGGGAATGTGTGGAGAAGCGCTGGGAGGATTTTTCGGATGAGAGGCGTGTGGGGTGCAATGGGATCGGGTAGAGAAAGAAATGCACCAATCGCCCGCGAAACAACGATGGGATTAAGTGCACTGAGGGTAGATTCATTACAGACCAAGGGGCAGCGAAAAAGACGCAGAAAGTCTTCAGATGACACCAAGCTGTGGTTTTGAGAAGCGAAAAGGATGATGTGCTGAAGAAACGCGCCATGTTCCATCTGAATGGACATATCTGTAGAATCCTGCGGAGAGGCCATGAGCTCATCCTCGTACTTGTGAGCGATCTGAACTGCATGGTTCAGAGAGGCATTAAATACTCGTATGAGATTCTTCTTGGCTGCAATGCTTGCGACATATGCATGCGCATGAAGTGGTATCCTCGAAGGCGCGCGGATGTGGACGGAGAGAAAGGCATCAATCACATCGATAGGGTTCGGTGGTAGCCGCTCCACCGAGCCTTTTGGAAGCTCCGCAAGAAGAGCCACAAGAATCTCAACATCAATGCATGAAAGGGGGTCAATTGTGCAATCGGGTTGGGTGACCGGGAGCTCCCTCGCACGATATTCGAGCCCGGTGTGCAGCCATCTAGCCGTCCCAAAAGACGGACGAAGATTTACGTCCGATGTATCGGGTACACTGGAGTTGCTGGACAGCCGTTTGGGAGAAGAGCCAGAAATATCCAGAGGGCGGTGGAAACCAGCTTGAAATGCACCGGTAGCAGCGACGCGTGCGTGACAAACTGAAGGTATTCTACGTGCTGGGGCAGAGAACGTAGGCAGAAGACGGAGACTCATAAATTTCCCGCGTCTAGACATCCTCTTCGTTTAGCACCAAGCTCAAAGGAGAGCGGCGAGAAGAGGACAGCGCACCTCTTGATTTTTCTGTTGGTCTGAGCAACTGGCCCCTATATGAATCTGCGGATACGCGCCAAAGTTCACGTCCGACAATTTGCATCCGCACATCGCGAAGTCCTCGTGCATCTGGCATAAGTAATATCAGGCGTAGATTTACTTCCATGGCTGCTGGTGCTGCAGCTGGATGCACTAGCTCTGTGAGAGAGAAATACCGCTCAACCCTTCCGTCTTTTGTTCGAAAATGAGACCGCTAACCGCAGCGCATGGCCCAAACGGGTGCTCGGACAAGCGGAACCAAACAAAAAACGCGTGTTGGACGAGGCCTGCGTGCGCTTAATCACTCCACACCTACGTCTCCCTCTCCCTCATCTCTCCCTTTCACGATGTCGCGGACGCCCATCTCGAGTCCAATGCCCTCATCTCGCCGTGGGCCGCCCACGACCAGCTCCCGATACACATACATCCCACAGCAAGTGACATCGCCAACGCGCAACTCCGACGCGCGCACCTTCCGGCATTCCCGACGGACATCGTCTGTGGCGAGCGTTGGCACCGTCCCGGGCAGTCCTCATAGAGGAGAAGGAGAAACGACGCAGGGGATTGCTACGCATGAAATAGGCGGCGGATTCGGACCCTACACTGTACGCCATCTTTTATTTTATCACTTAGGGTAACCTGACCTTGGGTGTCCTCAGTACGTAGCGGCCGAGCCACCAAGGCAGCAATATGCCTATCGCCCTCCACTTCATACTCCTTCGTCCTCAAGGCAGATACACCAAACGCCAATTTATGAGAAGCCCTTACCTGCACCTGCGCCGCCACGACCTACAACGAATACCATGCAGCCATATTACTGGGATAACAAGGATGCTGAACTCGATGACCATCTGCACACCATTGATAAGCGTCTTGATCGATCGTGTACCCCATTCACCACTCGAGGATGGGCCAACGTTCTGATGATCGTCTCTATTGTCACTGCGCTCATCTTCGTGTTCTGCGCGTACCCCATCATGTCGCATTACACCAAGACTCCCATGTCGCTTCCCTCCTACAATCTCGGGGGAATCAACCGTACCGGCCAGGTGCCATTACTGCCCAATCTGCCTAGCCTAATTGATAAAGATACACCCAAATCGGCGATGTCTCGAACTGGATGGGATGGCAATGGGTATTCACTCGTTTTTAGCGACGAGTTCAATACGCCAGGCCGAACGTTCTATCCCGGCGATGACCCATACTGGGAGGCAGTTGATCTTCACTACTGGCCTACTGGTGACTACGAGTGGTATAGTCCAGGTGAGTGTGAGGTGTATAAGATGGCGTCGATAAATGACTACAACGTGTACTCCTTATGCAGACGCTGTCACTACGGAAGATGGAAAGCTGGTTATCACCATGACGGAAGAATTTAATCATCAGCTCAATTTCAAGTCTGGAATGATCCAGTCCTGGAATAAATTCTGTTTCAGTAGTGGCTACATCGAAGGTTTTTAAGCCGTTTATTTCTTTGATGCACACCGGTGACTCATCCGCCTATTCAAGTCTCTGTGTCGCTTCCGGGAACATCCCGGTCTGGAGGTTTTTGGCCAGGTGTCTGGACGATGGGGAATCTCGGCCGGGCCGGATATGGCGCCACGAATGAGGGCATGTGGCCTTATTCGTATGATTCCTGCGACGTGGGAACATTCCCAAATCAAACGAATCATGACGGCACACCTGCCGCTGCGGCAGGAATTTCTAATCTTCCTGGGCAAAAAACGAGTGCGTGCACATGTCCTGGTGAAGACCATCCGGGTCCGACGGTCAATAGGGGTCGAAGTGTCCCCGAAATCGATGTGTAAGTTGCTCCCAAACCATTCGGATTATAACCACTTATCTCTGCTCTCGGGACAGTCTGGAAGCTCTGGTCGATCCACTACAAGGAGTGGGCCAAGTTTCTCAGTCATATCAAATCGCCCCTTTCGACAATAACTACCAGTTCAACAATGCGGCGCCTGCGACAACCATCTACAACACTAGCATCACCCAGTTCAATACTTACAAGGGTGCCCCCCTTCAACAAGCCGTATCCTCGATTACCAACGTCGATCCTTCGAATTATGGCGGGAACGGATATGCTACTTATGGATTTGAGTATTGGGCAAATCGCAACGATAGGAAAAATAGCTTCCTTACCTGGTTCTCGGGCGGGCAGCCATCTTGGACAATTCGCTCTGCTTCCATCGGCCCAGACAATGCGATGAATATTTCGAGTCGGATTATCTCGGAGGAACCAATGGTTTGTTGAAATTAATTCATTCTTCCCGGTCACGGCTGCTGAGACCATTTACAGAGTATCATCATCAATTTCGGGCTGTCGGACAGCTTCCAGAGAATAGACTACGGTCATCTCGCGTGGCCCGCGAAGATGTACGTTGACTACATCCGGGTATACCAGCGCGATGGAGCAACAAATATTGGGTGTGAACCCCCCGATTACCCTACCCAAGACTATATTCAAAAGTATGAATCAACCTTGCCTGTTTACAATTTCCTGCCGGCGGCTCACACCGCCCTCTATGATAGACATCTGAACGCGTACTCGAACCCCAATTTAACGACGTGGGCTCAGGCGGGGTATACATTCCCGAAAAATAGGTTGTATACCGGCTGCTAGGGTTCCCAACTCTACCTTTTCCTCTTCGCTCTTCGCTTTTCGATCATCCTTGCGCGCCGATTTCATCCTTTTCCTCCACTACTTACATTCGCATTCACGGAACTACGAATTCATGACGCATGACGTGACGCGATTGACCTCGACGTCTGGAATGAATCATCACGACGTGGGCTGGGCACCAGAGCTGTATTCCCTATCCTCTCGCAATATTCGTGTCATAATCCCTTCCTTCCTCATCGATTCCCCCTTTTTTCTTTCGTTTCTCTCAAATCATTTGTGGCATTTACATCTGCATTTGCATACTACTCCTATCTCGAATGATATTGATGCTCCTAGATCTTCATCGCTCCAAGGACTGAGAGAGTTCGTTAGCAGGCAAACTTCGATATATAGAGAACAGCGGAGCGTGTGGTGTGCGGGCCAGTTTTCTCTTTCCGGCAACGTTCCGGGGCTTACTGGCATTACTCGCGTATAGACCACCCCAGGTGTGTATCGGACGTCGGGCTGCGCAGACTTTGACGCGAACCAGAGCATGTAGCTGGTTCTGGTTCTTTCAGGTCCGCCATGACCCAGAAAATGCGCCGGTCACTATTTGGTTGAATGGAGGGGTATGTTGTCTATCATCATCGCAAGGAGGTACTCTTTCTTACCGGCCTCCTTGAGTGCATCCTGGGAGCTCGAGCATGCTTGACCCTTTCTATGAGAGCGTCCCTGTTGTATTACCAACGACTCAAAAAGCCTAATGATTATAGCTGGAATCAATACTCTACGTCGATCAGTCTATCGGCACCAGTATGTGACCTATTGCCTCATTCACTTTGTCCCTGCTCACTGGGATCTACTCATGGCCTTTCATATGGGACTAGACCGCTTCCACATCACAAGATGTAGCCAAGGCGTTATATCAGCTTCTACAGATATCCTTTATGATAGATAGCAAATTCTCTAAACATCAACGGAATGATCTGGCGCTCTGGACTGAGTCTTACGATGGCCACTATGGGCCTGCCATGGGCACATACTTCGAGATTTTCTTCTTGTGGGATCCGTTTGGTACTGACGCCAATTACCGGGTGCCTGCTAGGGCGCTCTGGTGCAGTATCCGGAAAACGTTAACTACGCTTTGAGGGGTCCATGTGGATGCTGCCATCTCTACATGTGGTACTACGACATATATCCCACAACTTGTTTAGATAGACTAGTAGCTCGACCTTCAACGTTCAACCATCACCAAACTCAATACTACTTTATCGACAGGTGTATAGATCAGACTCGAAACCCCCCGCACCCAAGGCTTAGCTTAATCAGCTAATTGCTACTCCAGATAGCTCAAGACCTGCCAAAAGGGCGATAATGCAGCCAAGTGCCCGCGCGCGAAAGGCACATGTGACAACCTTGCGGCCAACCAACTTTCTGCCGGTCGTAATCACTACAATGTTCGCAGCGTCGCCAGTGATCTTTATCCAGTCATCCCCACTTGTGAGTTCTCTTTGAATTTGTATATGCGCTATGCGCATTAATGGGACCAACCTTTTTTACGGCGCTTTTGACAGACAGCAGCTTTGTGAAGAGTATCGGAGCAGAAAAGACCTGGGAAATAATAGATTATGCTGTTTACAGTGCATTTTCAAAATCTGGTGATTGCGCGAAGGTACGAGTACTATACATACCCCGGAAGAACCACAATTTAACAATAGCGTTCGGCACGCTAGTGTACGATGGCGACGTTGTAAGTGCGAATCACTCTGATTTTGCACCATACCTGGATTAAGTTCACTGCCGAGTACGTTAAGCAAGAGTGGGAAGACTTCATCGTTGGTGGTGTCTGGCAAGGACGGCCAATACGAAGAGGCAGGCATGGTTGCGTACCTGAGAGTTTACGACGCAGGCCATCCAGTGAGGCATATCTGCCCTTATTATCTGCTTCCACAAAGCTGATAATTTGGTCTGCGTGGGCTCCGGCCTATGGATATAGCACATTACTTACCCGCCGGTAGTACAGCGCTTGTGTTCTTCGAGCGAGTTATCAGCGGGCGATAAAAACTATATCCTACTTGTTTAATGTATCATAAGAGCTAGATATCAGCATCTTTACAAGGTAACCTCAAACTCTGCGAAAACCATGTAGTAGTGATTCGGGTCCGCGGCAGCAATCACCGGTGCTCGGGTGGCGTTGAATGCACTATCTCGGATGCAAAATATTGATTATGTCATGACTGGAGATCCAACGCCCGGAAGGGGCGCGCGACGCTGAACGCGTCTCGCTCACCACCCCGTCCTCCTCGTGTCTTTACATCAAAATGACTGGCTCAACTCTAGGTGCTCTGTCGCCGCTGTACCATATTACAGGCGTTGATTCGTCTTCAGGCTCGCCCACAAAAAAACGCCGACTTCAATCTACCAGTTCAGCTGCTACTTCGTCTTCGCGTGCATCCAGCTCAGTTGACCGCGACTCGAGCGATGCGTCGCTCTTGGCGGCGAGGTACGCCTCCTCTCAGCGCGTTCTGTCAGTTTGGAGCTCTCTGGCGAAGAAATATGGAGGGAGATCGATGGAAGAAGACGACATCATCGATATATATACTGGCACCATTATCAAAGACAGAGGCGTTATTAGAGGAATCAAGGAAGGAACTTACGCCATCGGTCGTTTTCAGGCGGCTGCTGCTGTTGCGGAAGAAGAGGAGCGAAGGGCATCAGAGCATCTGATGGATGAGGAAGCGGAGAGGGCAAGGGCGGCAGAGGGCAAGGGTGACATAAATGCCGACGAAAACACCGGAGCGTCTACTACGGAGGAGGATGAAGAAGACGAGGATGAGGATGAAGATGAGGACGAGATTGGTGGATGGGGCGAAACGTCAATGTTGGACACGCAATTCCAGGAGACGGTGGCGCCGCTGTCCCAGATGCAGCAGCGTGCGCGCGAGTTGACGCGAGAGGATGAGGATGACTTGCGAGAGTTTCTTCTTGCAGAGGAACAGAGAAGGGCGCAAGAGACAGTCTCGGATGAAGTCGAAGAAGGAACGGTAGAGCTCACTGGTTTTGGCGGTGATGACGAAGACGACGACGACCCATTGGCACTTGGGCCGGGCGATTTTTACGCACCAAGTCGCGCTGTGAGTGAGGAGCTTGGCGCACCCCCTGATATTTTACTCGCTACGGTGGCGGACGTTGAGCCTTCGCCAGAGGGGGATCACAAGGAAAACCCAAGAATCACGGAGCGGCTCAAGGTATGCTTGCCATCTCCCGTCATATTAATCAATGACATCATTCAATTGTCAAATAGAAACCTCTTAAGCATCAATTATCTACTACTCCTCTTTCCGGTTCCCCATCCGCCCAAAACCTAGCGCAGTCCTCGTCAAAATCGAAGAAATTGAAGAAGCAGACCAGTAAGGGCGCTACACCGGCGCAACCAGCAGCTGCTCCCCGCGAGTCGGATGCTACGACACCAAGGCGTAAGCCAACCTCGAAAAAAGGCGTCAAAAACATTCTTAAAGCGGGTGCGCGCACGCCTGCCAACCGCGAGCCAGATCCGGACGGCCCAGACATCACACCGCCCAGAAACCGAGTAGGAAGCTCAAGGAGTACTGTTGTTGTGGCATCAAGCGAGCGAGGCACTAGCCCAAGAGCGCGTAGACGGCCTTCGCCAGTGCTAGCTAGCTACGATGAGGCATCACGGCCGTCCCGCTCGTCCTTACCGACTCGCGCATCCACGATGGACTCTGAAATCATCCCCGACTCGCAATGCGAACCAGATTATCTTCCGGATATCGAGGATTCGCAGTGCTACGAACAGGATAACTTGGATGGTGGAACGGAAGCCGCGCCTTACGACGACGCCGAGGAAAACGAAGGAGACGGGGAGCCCCCCGAGGCAGTGGATGCAGAAGATAACGGCTACGAGTCCGCAGACCCACTTGAGCTTACTGCTCGCTCGATGTCGCCATCTCCCCCTTTGCGACCCAGTCCCGAGGAGGGAGATGCGGAAGAGCCCGACCCCTTGGATCTTTTACCTGAAGAGTCAGTAAAGGTTGAATCCTCGCCAACACTGGCGGCTGCCTCGTATCCACCCACGCCGCACCGCACGTACGAACACTCGTCTACCACTCCGGGGCACCCAGATCCCTATCAACATCACCGCGCTCCGAGCTACCCTCACCCTCCTCACCTCTTATCCGTCCCTCCTCATGCACACCCGCATTCACACTATGGTCATAGCTATCCGCCCCCGCCACTCCCCCCATTCCCATCTGACCCAAACACGTTGCTCGCCCAGGTCATGTATGCGTACAGCGTCAACTACCTCGCAGCATCGCACGCGGGCTCCTCAGGCCACCATATGCCACCCCCTTCGATGCCGCCACCTCTGTACACATCCTCCACCCCGCAGCCAGCGCCACCACATGGACACGGGCTCTATTCCGATTTTTGGACTCCACCCCGTCGTCAGTCGTCCTTCGCACCGTCACACCATCACGCACAAAGCCCATCCCCGTGGTCACATCCGTACCCCCCGCCCGATTACCGACACTACCCACCCCCTCCGCCACCTGCACATCACTATCCAGGTCACGCTGATTCTAGCTATCACGGCTATGCTGCGGCATCATCATCTAGGACGCCCTCTTCACAAACAGATGACACGGACGAAATCCCTGATAGGGAGACGCCGTCAAGGGCAGGGGGACGAGCGAAGACAATCGCTCCACGAAGCCGTTACCCCTCTGGCCTGTCGTCATCCCGGAGCGACACGGTCGTACCAACTCCGCCTGTGCCAAGAATACCCCGAGGGCGAGGCGAAAAACGAACGGCCAGCGGCACTCCTCGGCGACCACCACCCCCGTAACCCCTCCCTCCCCTGTCGCCGTCGCCATCGTCCACGCAATGCCGATCCAACTGATGTACCATATGTTATATCGTCGCAAGGCAACGTCCATTCACACTGCAGTTAACAGACCCTCGTCCCTGTTCTTCCTCTTTTATCCTCATTATTTCTTCCGTATATATGTATACTTTGTTTTAGCCTTCTTCTCCAGGCTGCACCTCTTATATAATCCCGAACTAGACGAGATTTCGTTGCTCGATTTGTTTCTGCTGTGATCATGGAATCGCGGGTTCATCGATTCACTGGCTGAGTTTGTGAACTCATGGGCATCGTTGACCGGTGGTTCGAGATCGACTGCATTCAACACTGATGCTGATATTGGCATTCACTCCGCCACGAGAGTTTAGTTTCAAACGCGGTAGTGGTGGGCTGCTGTTTGGAGAGCTGAACAAACGAGGCCTTCGCTCATAGTGGGGTGGGTACACTCCCGATTACCTCCCGATGGTTGTCCCGAGGGTAAGCGCTACAGAGTACGATGGAGCTCCGCACTGGCCTCGTCTCCTGAGGCTCGAACATTTCGGCGGAAGGCGGGTACCATTGAGTACGCGCCAAAGCTCGGGAAGATCATGGTTATTACTGGCCTAGTCGGGCTCGCCACACCCTCCGATTCAAAGTACCGCAGCGCTATGCCTTGTCGCGATTAGAGCGTGCCAAGTATACCTTATTCCTCTTATTGCATTAGTGTAACGTATAGTATGTCATAGGATACTCTGCCCCGTATGTACATTCCCAATATCTGGCCAGTTGGCCAATCGGCTATACGGATCGCACGTACTGGCACACACACCGCAACTTTTTTTTCAGAAAGGGATCGAGAGATGGGGTCTGTCACATGCAACGCTGCGGAATCACCGATGCGCGTTATGCGCGTAAGCTAGCCACTAAATTATTATTTTTCTAAAAGAAAATGAGTATTATATCTTGGACGGGCGGTCTTCCTTTGCCGCATCAATCTTGTAAGCGTAAGCATGTGACGGCGACCCCGTACTTACTAGTTTGAAATTTTCACCGCCGCCTGCAGTTCGGGATTACTAGCTCACTCATATACACGTGTATACGCGCGCCCATTGGGGGTAGGGGCATAAGAATATTATGCAATTTATTCAGACTCAATACGATAGCTCGTACCAATACCGAGAAGATCAAGAGACCGAGATATTCAGAAGACAGGAACGGGTATGCGGGACCGATTTGAACGAGAACTGATAAAATAAAAAATAGATGTGATGAGTGGAAACCAAAACATATACAAGGAAGAAAAATAAAGAAAAAATAAAGGCAAGGAGGATGGGATGAGAAATTTGTATTGGAAGCACCACATACCCTCCATATTTCCAGCAAGAAGAGATGCTTGAAGTGATAGAGTGCGCCAAGATGGAAAAGGCCCAGAATTCAGAAAGAAAAAGAAGGGGGATCGATCGAGGTGGAGGATGCCGGGGAGGTATAAGATACGAAGATGAGATATTAAATTGCTCCTGTCCAGGGATGATTTCGTAAAGGGGGAGGCGCGAATGGGGAAAAGATAGTCAAGGGATGGTAAATGGGTATATTGATATTTGACTCTTGAGGATGAATCAATGGCACAAGGCCGCCCGTCTGCTACACCGGGATTCTCCTTCTACGTCCCAGTGCCTTGTGTCGGCCCATTAGGAAATCGTCCTTCAGCGCCATCCTCCTTTCTTCCTCCCTACCCTGGGGTAGCGGGGGGGAGGATTCGGACGCCGGAAGAATCACAAATCGCTCCAAGAGGGTGCTCCGCTCAGATCGGGGTACTAGGTCATGATTGAGGTTTACAGCGCCAATGTATGGGGAAACGGGGGCAGGTGTGGATCGGGCGTGTACTGCGGCGGTGGACGAGGTCGTAGCCGTGTGCGACGCGGTTGGGGTTGCCGAGTGTCCTGGTCCGTATGCACCTGGGTGCTCGATGGACGACGAGCAAGTGCGGCCATTGGTACCCTCGCACCCTGCACCGCCCAATGCTTTGGGATTATGACTGGGTTTCCCATGGGTGAAGATCAATCCCAGGGCGATGCCGGCGCCAATGCCAAGTAATAGGATGATCGAGATGATCCACACCCAGCGCGACATTCTCCCTGCGCCCGATTGAGTCTCACGGAGCCATTGACTATGCGAGAGATGGTGAGCTCATGGGGGTATTTGGATATGATGGCAAATGACAACACCTTTGGCCATTGCCCTTCGAGCCCTCCTTGTGCGCGACCATGCTGAACCGCCTCCAGAACTCGTCACCCTCTGCGCGCCTTTCCCGAATACCGCCGTTGGCACCTGGCTGAGACTTGGTCAAGAGAGTTTCCTCGTTGTATGCGCGCATAATAGGGATCTGGCTCTCGGAAGAAAACTTGACATTGAACGGCTCGCGCGGAGGCGCGGCAAAGTAGGGCGTGATAGGGGTGGAGGGAGGCAGCGGGTGGGGGGTAAAGGACGCGACGGGAGGCGGGAGGGGCGGGGCGGGATAATATCCTGGGCCGCCAAACCCGGGCGGGACCCCATTGGCCGGGTAGCCCGGGGCGGGGGAGAAGGGCGAGGGCATGTATGCGGGGATGAGAGACGGGCCGGGGTTCGGGCGGCGGGACTGGGGCGAGGTGGCATCAGGAGCAGACGGGATGTGAATGGCGAGGTTCTGGGGGCGGGCCTGGGGACTGATCTGGGGCTGCATTTGCGTACCGTCCCGCTGGACAGGGCTGTACTGGGGCGGGCTGGCGGTGTAGGGAGAGACGGGCGCGGACGGCTGTGGGTACGACGGGGGACCGGTGGGCGGGGGCGAGTGCGAGTGCGAGTCGTCGTGACTACCGCTCAGGTATTCGTCGTATCTGGAAGCCTCTAGAGTAAGTATCCCCTAGCATATTTTCATAGCAAAAAGAAGAATACATACACATTGTACTGGCTTGCGTTGCTGTGGCGGGGGTTGGGCCTGGGCGGCTGATGAACGGGGCGTGGATGTTGGGGTTCGTAGACAGAGTCGTCTTCGTCGGTAGCGTACGGTGGCCGGCCAGCGAGGGGAGGAGGCAGTCTGGCAGCAGACATCTAACTCTGAGAGAAGAAGAAAAGAAAAGAAAAAGCGAGCGTGTGGATAAAAACGAATGGACGGGATATATGCGCTCAACGAGGACTAGTTGGCTTGAGATGGACGGATGTCAATGATGCGAGACAAAGTCCACCGCTCTCGTGTCACATCCTCCAGTCACGTGTCACGCCAAACATTCCCTGTGCTCCGCACCGCCCTTCGTGCACTTGCGTGGTTTCCTGTCAAAAGGACGCGCGAGACGACGAGCGTGCTTCTCTCGTGCTTGGTGACTTCGCTGCTAGTGTATGAATTACCTGCAAGGGTTCGGACCCATTCTATTGTCCTATCGATACCATAAGCAGGGATGGGCGTCGCACGGACATCATTGCGGCTCGCCTTCAAGCTCTCTCCGTTTGGCTCTGGTTTATAAAGTAGATTTCCTCTTTTGCAGCCTGTCAGCTGGCAAGTGCTAGCTGTACCTGCGACATATGCAACGCCACCAGTCGCAGAGACATGAGCGACTTAAGCTTGAAGTAGCCTGGACGCCGAGCCCAACAACCCTGATCGGCAAATCAGGGTCGACGCCTTCAAGTTTCCCAGACTTCGCCTTGAAGTCTGAACGATTGTAGCGCGTGGATTCACAGCTCCATGGCCAACGCGCGCGCAGTGAAACCTAGTACTATCACTGCGCTGGCAATTCCACGATAAAAAAAATGTGGTCGTTACACCAAAACCTTCATAAAATTGGAGCATACAAAAGATATCAATGAGTAGGGCGTACAAAAATGGCGGTTTGTGTTTGTCGGGCCGGTGCAAAAGTATGTATGTGATGTAGTCGTTAATCATTAAACTCCTCCCGGTGCTAGCTCGAAAGGGGATGCTTGAAGTTTGAAGAGGACGAGCAAAACCCAATACTGAAAACTGAACTGTGAACACCGATCAGGGATCGAAACATAAACCAGCCGCTTCACGATCAACGATCTGCGATGATCCGCGACCTTTCCCTCACACCAGCTACGGCCCCGCCGTACGGTCCGGGTACGATCACACATGCGCGCCCGCCATCGTCCATATCCGCATCGGCACCCCCGTCCGGATCGTTGTCGGGTGAAGTCAGCGCATCGTTCGCAGGGTGTCTCGCTATCAGGGCCGACAGCGATAACCGCGAAGGTACGCGCGAGGTAAACGATGAGCTCTGCAGACTCCTGTTCGTATACGCGGGCGAATTGGCGATCGACTGGGCTGGTGAATTCGGCTCATGGGGGCTACTAGGGGGATTACGCTCTGGTCTGGGTTTGGCTGTGACGCGGACCTCTGGGAGGCTAAATGTGCGGTATAGCTGGGCCTGGTAGGCGGGGACGCTCCACCGATACCGACCTGGGTATGCCTCGGGCGGGTGGGCGGCGTGGCGTATGCACGGCGTTAGAAGTGTTCCGAGCGTGTTCCCGCTACACGAGCAAACCGAACAAAGGTAGCATCAGTACAGCTCTGCACGAGGAATAATTAAAGTCAAAAGTGTGAGAACTAACCAAGTCAAACACCCAGCGGCCTCGGTCACACACCCACACGGCGACTTGCCCAACCATTCCCGCCCATCATAGTACATTCCATCCAGGACCGCAATATCCTCTGTCGCCCCGCTAATAGGTGCTACCCAGTGCCCAGGTTTGCTCGAAGGGACAGCCGAAATGTGCACAAGTGCACCACACCCATTCGTCCGTGGCACTATCGAGTGGTGCGGCGTCGAATCGGGGAGCGGCTGTGGGAGTGGATTCACATATCGTCGCTTTGGGGTTGAATACGGCGTAGAAGCCGAATATGGTGATTGGACCTGGATTGAAGGTGGATTTATATCGCGAGCAACGGGCCCACCGCAGTAGAGCTCGAACGTCGCCACTTCCTCTCGCCCATCCACATCATCCGCATGTGCGTGAACCGTCCTGCGGCGTTCTGATAGCATCGGCGGCGGAACGTGCGCGTAGGGCGAGTACGACGGGCTGAGGCCCACGCCGCCATGTCCATCGGACTCGATACGAATTGCGCCACGACGTCTCAGGCGCGACGCATTCGCCGTACGAACAAGTGCGAGTTCCTCGCTCTCCGTCGGATCGTCCTCCTCCTGGTCATTTTCGGGTGCGGGGTGCGGCGGAGCGTAGCTGAAGTGGTACCGATTCCTGGGCGGCGGGCTCCAGTCAAGCTCGGATGTATCGCGCTCTTCGGTCGTCATGGGTGCGGGCGAAGTGGTAAAGTAGCGTGCGGGTGCTGCGGGTGGGGCGAGCATCTGGTCGAGATGCAGTTGGGTGTGGGTGGGGAGTGCCATCCTCGGTTTAAGTGCTGTAGTGTGGTGGATCGCGAGTGCAAGACTAGTGCAAATGGGCTGCGAAGCTGGCGGCAGGCGCACAACACGAGTTTTGTGGCGGTGAGTGGGGTTTGGTCACAAGCCGCTTATGTCAGCCGGCTCGCTTGTGCTTTTGTGAAACCACTCGCGTGCGCTTGTGAACTTGTCGCTCTTACATACTTGCGCAGTTGCCTCGCCGAGCGCAGTGCTCGGGATAAATGGAGCTGCTCGATTAATCTTGCAGGCTTTGGTATGGACTCAGCGGGTCGGTGCGGACGATAAATATTCATAGAGCGATATACATCTGCTGCTTACTGTCTGTCCTAATACTAATAGCCAAAGCTTATCCATCACCTCCATCGACCACCACCGTCCTTGGGCCTTGTTAAACAAGTGGTAGCTCGTCTGTAGAGCCAGTATCTCCATGGATGGGTTGCAGGCACCGATTACGTGCGCATTGCTTGACATACACAGCGTATGCGTCAAACAACTTTGCGTACTTACACGGCTCTCGGTCACCCGAAGTAGCGGGTTGAATGTGTGCAATCAATCTTATACAACAACCAGCAACCCAATTCGCGATCACATCACAATCTCTCATCACACGAGGCAGTCTCATCAGGATTGTACCACTATGTCCAGCGAGCCTCGTCGACGCTGTCATGCAAAGGCGCCGGAGTTCACAACCGGCGGACCCGCCCACAGGTGATTATGCAAGGGCCCACGTAAGCATCGGGCACACATCGGGCAGTAGCCGAAGACGCGGGGGCATAAGACCACTAAGCGGCCGGGTGGCTGTGTGGGCCGATGTGATGGCACTTTCAAACTCCGCCGGAGCACCAGCTTGGTGACAATTGCCTATTCGCCTATGCGCTACGTCCTGAGTCCTCCCAGCACGCGGGTCTTGCCGTGCCCGTGGATCACTGTCCTCAACCACCATGTCCTCTTCTTCTCCATCCGTGTCAACGACGACGGCGACGGGGACATCTCCCGCACAGACGAGTAGCGGCAGCAACAACTCGGGCGGCGGCGGTGCATCCAACGTAAATCTCCATCTTGCCATCATACCTGTCTCAATCTCATGCACTTGCGACTCTGTCTAGTCGCTCTACCTCTTCACGTTCCTCACCACTCTCCTGCTGCTTCTAGCCGTGTCATGCGCGATAGTGCTGCGGTCATGGATTATTCGTCGACGCTTTCGCCGTCGCATTGAGGAAGCAATAGCAGCGGGGGTTTTACTCCCCGAGCAGATTGCAGCGTTCGGTGGCACTGGACAGGGCCGGCATAGGAATTTTGGGGAGCGACCCAAGTTATGGGAGGTATCTATACGCACAGGGGAGGGAAAGACGCATGTCACGAGTGATTGGGCAGACATTATGGTAAGCTCCCGCGCACTTTTTGCCGGCGTTAGCTTTTTAGTGGGAAATTAGCGACGAGGCTGAAGTCGGTTCCTCTGCGCCGTAGCCGGTTGCAGCCAACATAATTCCTGCCCCATCGTCGACCGAGGCGCCCCCTCCAGCTGATCAGAGCCCCCCTCCCATACCTCCTCCCCCGGTTGCTGTAGCGCCCCCGCGCTCATACCATTTGTTCAGTCGCCCTAGAGCATCTCCTCCTGCACAAGTACCTCCGATCACGACGCCTTCTGCCTCAACTCAGCAGAATTCAACGGACACCCCTGGTTTCAGGCATATTTTTAGTCGCTCACGACGCCCCACGACCCCGATTCTACCGATTGTTAATCCTGCATCCCCGTCTTCCCCTCAGCAAATGCAACTGCAGCCGATTCCCAGCACTATTGAGCAGAATCCTGCAGCCGCGGCTCCGGGCTCGTCACTCCAGGTTACTGTGCTTATAGCACTTCCTACACCGCATCGCCCGCCTCCTGCCCAGACTACGCTAAAGGGAAAGGACAAAAGTATGGAGTATGACGAGGACGAGGACGTTGAGGAGCTTCCGGAAGTCGTTCTCGGCACGACGGAAGTTCCATGGACGGCTCCCGCGTCAAATCCCGTCGCGGGGCCGAGCGGGCCTGCTGCTGACACATTGGAACGTCCTTCTACCGCTCAACGGAACGCCGAACTTCCTAGTACCCATCCCTACGCATAATAGCCACACCCTTATTTGTCAATATCTTTCTCATCTATTATTTTTCATTGCTCTGTGGATTTTTTTCCTTCTTGTCCTTTTTTTGACCATTTATGATTGCTGTGTATCATCGTTCTCTGTGTTGTACCCCACGGTTTCAGTCCTGTGCTATGCGCTTGCGCTACTAATGGATGTTGATTCATCATTTCTGGTGCGTTGCCGCGCGCAGTCAGCGTCCGACCACTAGTTACCGGAATGGAACGGCAAAATCCGTCGATACCATATATGGCACCGATAAGTACGTATCCGGGCAGACGCTCGAGGAGCACGATGTATAGATACTGCGCCCAAACTGAACCAAAGATCACTCAGGCTCGAGATTGAAGTTTTGCAGGGCTACTTGCAGGGCAAATCGGCGATCAGATTGCGTATGTATTCGAATGGGAAATATCAAGGCGGATCTCGTCGTACCCCCCCCCCCCCCCCGAAAGCTATGGGTGCGAACGCTGTTGTTGGTTACTGTTTCCAGATTCGAGCGTGCGCACTTTGCGGTAAGCCAAGGATGCTTGAGTAATAACATTGTTAGAGTGTCTGCGAGGTAATTGTACCTTCATGCAGTCGCCAGAGCCTGCAAATACAGTGTAAACAGCGTCATTATTCCATGTCTTTGCTGCTCCGATGCTCTTCGCAAGGGCGCTGTTTGTCAAAAATGCTGAAAAGGGCTGGGTTCAATAACGCGCATGAGTATATACAAGTAAAATGCTCACGGATGGGATGGGATGGGATGGGATGGATAAGGATCATGGGAAGTGTTGCGAACATCGTAGATACTGCGTCTTACAAAAAGCTGGTAGATCGCAAGGTCGTCACGCGCGCCTTTCGCTCGTGTGCGAGTAGCTGCGTCGTCGTTCTTGTAGCAGGCCTTGATCTATTTGGAACAGCGGTTAGCTGCTTGTATTGAATCTTGGGGGCGAGGGGTCTCTAGCTTGTTTTACGCACCCACCGGCTCCGTTGGTTTTGATGATGGTTGACATATCGCTGAGTTGTTGATCCATCCAAACGAGTTGTGGAAGTTACGGCTGTAACACAGAGATGGCAGAACTCGAAAATTATACCTAAAGCGTAGCTAGCGATTTCCGGGTATTGCACAAGAGTGTCCTAGCAGGCACCCAGGCATTCGTGTTAGCACTGATATTGTGTTAGGACCGGCTGTACAAGGAAGAATATCTCACAAGAAGCCACTCCGGCTCCGATAGTCTTGAGGTCGAGTCTCATATGGCACATGCCTTTGGTTCTTCCCTACAGCTACAGGGGTCTTTTGCTGCTCGAAATTTGTGGGCCCATAATAGTACAACTCGGTCCAGAGCGTCAGATCGTTCCGTTAGTATTTGGAGAACTTACTGTCCGCAAAGAACATAGGAGCTGATAGACGCCCTTGGCTGCATCTTCCGACGTGAAAACCATCTGCTTCCCGTATGAAAAGCCTTGGGGAGATGCTAGTAAGTAGGGATAGGGTGAACGAGGCGTCAAGTACGTCAAGCATGTCACGTACCGGTGCCGACAGGCTGATCGATATAAAGCATTATCGAGTACCCGTTCCAGCCATATTTCGCGGCAGACTTTCTGAATCGTTGCTAATCCGAGAGACAGTTCTCATTGAGAAGGCCAAGCATGCTCGAGCTCCCTGGCTGGATTTGACAAGTCCAGTAAGAAAAAGCACTCCTTCAACATGATCATGATAAACAGCATACCCCGCAATTCAGCCAAATGGTGACTGGCATGTTTTCTAGGCCATGGTGCGTCTCAAAGGACCAATGCTTCGTGCTGAGATCTGCGTAGAGCCCGACGCCTGATACACGCTTGAAGTGGTTTCTGCGCGAGTAAAGCATATAGGCTGATTCACTCACTGCACACTCCGTCGTGCTCTACATATCAGATTTCACCCCCTCTATGACTCGTGAGTTTAGTCAAGCCGATATGCTTAGTCCCAAATCTGGAGACGAGAGGCTGAGCGACCGAGACTGTAGGCGGGGCAGGAGTTGATGCGGAGCAGGATGGCGAGCGCGTTACGCATCTTGGCGCCAACGGCACGACAACCCTCTCAAGCTTTGCAAGCAGCGATACTCTCCATCTTGGGGACCTTGAGCAGCCCCGTGCCCTGCTTGGTGCGGTGAGACGCCCAGAGCTCATCAAGCAGTGCTAAATAATCCTGCCCTGATGCCACACAGATTCAGGTACCATCCTCCTGGGAGCCGAAACGAGCAAGCCGTCGGAATAGGGGACACCTAAGGGGTATGCCAAGCGATTCGGAGTTAGGCAAACCTAGTGCAACTGCGAGACTAGATTGGTGCACAAGGGGCGAGGGATGCAAGGTTGAGAAGCAAGGGGGGCAAGAAGCCTGATGCATTTCGACCATAGCTGCGGCGGTGACGTGTGAACCAGGAGCTATCCAGGATAGAGGGCAAGTGGCTAATCGAACGTCTGTCAAAGGGTGGGGCAGAGTAAAACCCGCATTTCCATGAACGGAAAGGCACCGTCTACCCCGACTGGATGATTCCAGGGCTATATTACCCACCGATCGATATGTGCATAATATTGGAACCAACGAAAATCGGTTTGTGCTACCTACCCCATAAGCCCTGAAGGACCGGAGGGTCCTCTGATATTGACAAGTCTTCTGTATCTGCTTGGAAGCTAGAGTGCGTGAATCCTTTACGTGTCATAGGAATGTGAAAGGCACACGGGGTTGATAGAGGACGGGCGTGGGCACGAGGGAGCTCCTGCAAGACATGCAGCAGACAGCAAGCCCCTCCCAGGAAAAGTGCAAATCGAAGAAGACACGTATAGATCGATCCTTGGTGTTAAGCTGGTAGTAGCCCAGCGGGTCCATGTTGTGCGCGGCATGACACACAGCTGTGGGTTGTTGCAGCGACAGAATCTCTCTTGCCTTAATAGAAGTGATATCTCCTTCAAGAACGAGAAGGTTAGGGGAGCCCGCGAAGTTCAATATGGGAACCCTGACCAACGAAGCCAGTTGGTGAGTCTTTGCTCCGTGACGAAGTCACCCCTCTAACTGGAGGTTTCAAACAAAAGGCAAGCAAGCTCGAGAGAAGCCAGGTACAGTAAGCCGAGTTAAAGGATCATTAGGAGTAGTCGAGAGGATGGCTTCCAAGGGGGTCATGTGAGGAGCTCCACCTCTCGGATCATGCTCTCGAATGCGCATGCGAGAGCGATTCAGAAAGAAATCGGTGATGGATAACGATAGAGTTGATATGGCAGCATAGTCGTAGGGATAACTCTTAGTGTTTTGGGTGCTTGATCTCATTCGAGACCCAGTGACTAATGCAGCGATATCAGATTGATGAGGGAAGGTCTCGAGAATTTGAGAAATCGAAGGAAGCGTGGCTTGGTAGCATCTGTCAGGCATAAGAAAATCCAGCACAGCTGTATCGTCCACGAGGACAACAGGCCAGAGAATGCTCAAGTCCCCAAGAACGGATGGCCTGGAGAGTGACAGTTCGAAAGTACAAGTGTCAAGGCCCAGGATGCATATAGTCCGATCCTCAGCACCGCTCCCTGAGCGTCGTTCCGAGAGAATGAGAGCTCGATTTCGACAGGGCAGAAAGGGAAGGTAAAGTACCATAAGTTTAATTCCATCTTATTCCATACCACTTGTATCGCACTTGCTCCCGGCCCAGCCAATCTGCATCTTTCTCGATTTCTGCCACCTTATCGATTCCAACACCACCAGAGCTGCTACCCGCCATAGGAAAGACACGCTCGACCGTGTTGGCCTCCCGTGAGTGCCCAGGGCGAAGTGGGATGATCAAGTGAAACTGTCCGCCTGGACGAAGCAGCCGTTCGACCGTCGACTTGATCCACTCTGCATGATCCATCTCATAAATGACATCTGCGGCCAGTATAACATCGAACGGAGAGTCGAGTGGCGGGGAAAGTCTTTGAGTTGATGGAGTGTCGTGAACTTGTTTCCAATCGAGCTCATGCACTCGGAGTGTAAGGTCATGTGGGGGGTCGGGGAAGTTGAAGGCGACATTAGCTCGGAGATTTCGTATCACGGCTGGCTGAAAATCGGTGGCAACTAGTTCTGCCGGTGATTGGATATCGCCGAGTTCGACAAGTTTCCCGACCACAAGGCTCAGCAAACCCGTCCCCGCTCCCAGCTCCAGTACCCGAAGCGTGGCAACCTCGCCGGGATCAGCTAGGCCAAACTTTTCGGGGGAGGGGGCCAGCAACTCTGCAAGGACGAGCGAGCTGCCCCAAGTCTGCATTCCAACATCATCGATGACGTTGTTTTGCAGCCCGGCATCTTGGAGAACAATCTCAAGGGGATTTTTGGCGTCTCCACGAGGAAAGGAGAGTGTCCGCTGAAGCCTCCCTGCCGCCGATGCACCTGCACAACATGCAAGAAGGGCCGCAGCGTCGTCAACCAGCCCTTCACGCTGCTTCTCGTCCGCGTCTCCCAACACTGTCCACTCTGATGATCGTGCGATAAATCCGGTAAGCCATCGGACTGAGTGAGATCGCTCGTAATCATCTCGTCTGACCTCCTCCCAAGTATCGTGCTCCTCCGAGCTGAGGCGATCGGCCGAGTGTGTCCCAAATACCGTAGGCAGGTACAGGTACCGCAACAGTTCGAGTGCAGATTGAACAGAAGACAAAGATTGGCCCGAGAGTTGTCTCAGAGATGGAAGAAACTGGGTGGGAAGCTTGGGGGCCTCAAGAATGTCGTTTTTCTTGGAATTCTCGAGCATCATGGATCGGTTATATATGCGCATAAAATCTAAGCAGCCAGCGTGATCATGGCGATATGGCGGCGAGTGCCAAGTTGACGGATGCAAATGCAATGTAACCATCCCTGGTTGAACGAAGTGCAAGCTGCATATTCAACTCCAGATTCACTGCGCAGCTTGCAGTCACTTGACGTCCACAACCCGCCGAGCGTTCTGGTATGCACCTACACGCCCCCAAAGTGCTCCATGTCCTCGCAATAATTTACCTACCCCAATAGTTTCCCCCAAAGCTCTCGTGTCGTCCTTGCTACCTACGTATTAGGAGGCATGAGCCCAGTAGAGGATTCCAGCTCCTCGTCCTCTAGTACTACAGCTGCAACCGACAGCATCCAACGTACTCCCATAAATTCGCCTTTCGACACTAATAGACGGAGGCCGAAGAGTGCCAGGGGAGCCCTAGAGATTGTTACTGAGGCATCCGAAGATGGGACTCCTCAGCCAAGACACGCCATGCTGGACCCACCCATGTCTAGACGCCCATCCCACCCCACATTACGCCAAGTTTCCGCTTCAACTTCGATACCAAACTCCCCAGGTACCCAAGCCCTCCGTCGTCGATTGGATGGACCCCCACAGTCCTTCTCGTACACTGGCGCTATAAGCAGTGCCAACCACAGCGCCCCCGACTCCCCCACGGAAGATGACTATGACACCCGTTTCACCAATGCTACGACCGAATTTCGTAGCCCTTGGGAACGCTCTCAGACAAGCTCAGGTCCTCCAAAACGGGCTAGGGAAAGCTGGATTAACATTGACACTGAAGCACTACGAAGGAAGCTGAGCGAGAATCCGTTTGGACGGAGCGTTGATGATCATCATAGCAAGGACGTGGGGAAAGGCACACCCCAAGAAGCACAAAGCGACCCTGAGAGTCCTACTGTCGCGGTACCTCCAGGCAAGACAAAGCGCTCTTCGACTGCACAGTCTTCTGCCGGGGGGTGGGACGTTGCATTACGCAATATGGGACGTGTCGGCCGTGTAACATCACTCCCTCACATTCAAACCACCGGAGAAAGCACTAGGTCGCAAGAAGGCTCTTCGGAGATACCAATCGAACCAATTACTCCTGGTCAACGCAGATGGGATAGACTACGCTCAATGATACGCAATCCGTCACGGAGCGTGGTGGGAGCTGGCCAAACAGTTGCGGGACCATCTTCCGCGATCGCGCCCCATGTAACGGTCGTCGACGACCTAATAGCAGGCCCATTAATCCCGCTCGTGCTAGGAATGTTCTTTGAAAGGGACGAGCAAGATGACCGTCGAGTTCCCGTGCTCCTGCACCATCTGAGGATACGTGTCAGTGATAGTATACATCCACTTCATGGAACTCACGCTATGTTTCGAATCGAGGTAAGTGATCCGATGCGCAATTTATTTGAATGCCTGCTTACTTCTTGTCTGCTAGTGCGACTACGCAAATTCGACTTTCCGCTGGGTTATCTACCGCGAACTTCGAGATTTCGTCTCACTTCACACCCACTACCGAGTCGCCAATGTCTACACTCGCTCCGGTGGCGTCGAATTGCCCGAGTTCCCCCTCAATAGTTGAGCTTCTTACTCGCCGTTCCTTCACCAGCTTATTGATACTCGCTCCTACGCAGGCATTTGGTACTTCAAGTTCTTGAACAAAGACGACAGGGGCAAGGACACTGCAGCGCGGCGCGCAGAATTTGCTCGTATCCAGCGGAAAACTCTGGAAGACTATTTGATTAGTCTAATTCGGGCTGTTATGTTTCGCCCCGAGTCGAATCGCCTCTCCCGTTTCTTGGAAATCACTTCACTGGCTGTTATACTCGCACAACGGGGAAGCGTGCAGTACAAAGCTGGCTTCCTTTGGATTTTGAGCTCGAACTCGAGCCGTAAGGCTACCCATTCAGGGATTACCGGGTGGATCAAACAGCACGAACCGAAGTGGTGGGCAGTGCGGGAGAGCTATCTTATCGCGGTGGAGGATGTCGCCTCTGTACGTGGTATCTTTATTATCAATCTATGGCGGCTTTGACTCAAGAAAATTCCCTCTTAGACCAAGGTATTCGATGTATTCCTCTTGGATGCGGACTTCTCTATTGAGCGCCCGAGGAGATATTATCGACAAGGACTCAATCTTTTGCGGGGAGAGGACTCTGAAGAGGAGGATAACAAATCCACAAAAACAGCAAAGACTGCGCGTTCGACTGCGGGCACGATCCGAAGGATCTTTCAACGGAACCACCAGGAACATGATATGCCCCTTCCAAACACAAGCGCCCCATCACTTGCCGGCCATCCCGAGGTCGCATCCCCGTTCTCATCTGACGACGACGAGATGGGCGACATGACTGGTCCTCGCATGGAAGAGGCGATGCAGCAAGTGGCTGGCGAAGCTAGTGCTACGCCCAAGCCCAAATCGAGCACGGAGAAGCCCAAGGACGTGAGCCAGCACACGTTTTATATTCAGAATTCCCAGCGACGCTTGAAGATGGTAGCCAAGAACGAGGTAAATAACCCAGCTCGAAACTGCTATTTGCACCACATTTGATCACTACTCTTCCCCCCATGACTTGACAGCGCCAAATGCGTCAATGGATTGTTGCAATGGAACGAATGTCAAAGCAGTCCGTTTGGAACAAGCCTCATCGCTTCGACAGTTTTGCGCCCATTAGATATAACGTGGCTGCGCAATGGCTTGTTGATGGGGTATGCTGAACCTTTACTTTGCGCTCGAGGAAAGTATATCTGAGTGTGCATTCTCTTGATATAGCGCGACTATTTTTGGAACTTGAGCAGAGCAATCCTCTTGGCGAAGGAGAAGATATATATCCACGATTGGTGGCTATCTCCTGGTTAGGCCAAACAGTCTCCCATTCGCTATATGCTCCCCTCATCACAGCTATTTTCGCAGAGATATATCTACGGCGTCCAGGCAAGGAGAATTATCGCCTTGATAGGCTGCTAAAACGCAAGGCAGAGGAGGGTGTCAAGATATTTGTTATCTTATAGTTCGTACCAGCTTGGTAACGCCCTTTCGTCGTTTTGCTGACACAGCACCTAGTAAGGAAGTTTCTAATAGGACAACGCCCACGGATAGCAAGTGAGTACACCTGGGGGTTGTTGTGGTACTAGATGCTAACCGCCCTCTATCCACTCTAGCTATGCAAAGCAACAACTGATGGGCTTACACCCAAATATTATGGTCCAACGGTCGCCCTCTCATTTCGTCGGCGGAACGTTCTATTGGGCACATGTTCGGATTCATAACTCACCCGTTTAGAATCCCACTCAACACTAATCGGTCGACGTCTCACAGCATGAGAAGATGTGCGTTATTGATGATACGGTAGCATTTATGGGAGGGCTGGACCTGTGCTTTGGGCGATGGGATACCCCCCAACATGTCTTGATCGACGACGCTGAACATCCGACGGAGCAGATCTGGGCAGGTGGGTGCACTAAATTGCGACCAGTAACACATACTGTTTATTTATTCTCTCTTTATTTTAAAAGGCAAGGACTATAGCAATGCGCGAGTTTCGGACTTCCATACGTTGAACAAGCCTGAACAAGACATGTACGACCGAACAAAGGTCCCTCGCATGCCTTGGTTAGTACGCTCACCTGGCCCATGTAGATTGAATAATAACCCCCGCTTCTTTCTAGGCATGACGTTGCGATGCAAATGGTCGGAGCGCCCGCCCGCGATCTCTGCCGTCATTTTGTGCAAAGGTACGCCCCATAGCTTGGATCTTGTGCGCGTTACTAAGGATCCGCGTCTGAAGATGGAACCATCTCCTCCGAGTCAAAGTGCGTGCAATCATTTGGTATAATACTGGTCATATCCTCACCAATCCTCTCTGAGCCAGAATCATTCACGAGTGATGCCATTTCTTATTCCACCAGCTGAATACAGGGGTGGAGAGCTAGCTAACCTAGGTTTGACTGGGACGTGCGAGGTGCAAATCTGCCGATCGGCAGGCCCTTGGTCTATGGGCACTACTACTGACAACCGGATCGAGCACTCTATCCAAAATGCTTATTTGAAAGGTGAGCACGCGAGGTAGCCCGTAATCGTCTGATTACTTACCTTGCTACAGCAATTCAGCTCTCCTACCACTTTGTTTACATCGAGAACCAATTCTTCATCACCTCGTACGTGACCGTGATTTCTTTGCAGGATTCATCGGGGGTTGAAGCGTTTATATTTCCAATAGTACGGTGGTTGATGATACCACGATAGAAAACAAAATCGGCGACGCTCTTGTAAGTCGCATCATCCGAGCTCACCAGGAGAAAACACCATGGCGGGCTATTATCGTAATTCCTGTCTTGCCTGGATTCGCATTCCCCATTGGTCATAATGACGCCAGCGCTGTACGTTGATTTTTTCACTAAGATTGGCACTACTCTTACGGCCCTTTATGCAGATTCGATTAATTGTCGAATGCCAAAACCGATCAATATCTAGGGGTCCCAACTCCATCTTCGGGCGGCTCCGGAAAGAGGGCATTGAGGTACGAAGGACGGCCCTTTTCATGCTTACTGTATCTGACGCATCCACACTGCCCAACAGCCAGGCGATTATATCTCATTCTTTTCTCTCCGTGCATGGGACAAAATGAACGGCGACCTCTTGGCCACAGAGCAGGTGTGTACAGCCCTCATTCTCTTCTGGCTTTCAATTGTTCAACGACTACGCTTCCTAGGTCTATATTCACGCTAAGGTAATCATTTATCATTCTAACCAACGTATTGGATTGTTGAGTTCGGCATGGCACCAGTGCATGATTGTGGACGACCGGCTTGTTATAATCGGGTCTGCAAACATCAACGAACGCTCCATGCGCGGGGATCGGGATTCGGAACTGGCAACGGTGGTTCGAGACACCGATATGATCCATGGGTACGTGGTCCACCCGTGCCCCCCGCTTTGGCCTCTAATTGGCATGGGAAAACAGGACCATGGCCGGGAAGCCGTTCCCTGTGGGCAGATTCGCGCACTCGCTGCGCGTGCGGCTGATGCGAGAGCACCTTGGAGTTGACGTCGATGCTATGTACGAAGAAGATTTCAAAGAGACCGATCCTGTCATGTCGCAAGCCGCGATGAATGGGAGCGGACCACAGCTCTCGGAAGACTATTTCCAACAGTCGTTGAAAGGGGACAACGCAAGCCACGTGGAAGGGGATAACAAGAGCGCGGCTGAACCAAGTAAGTTTCTTCGTACGTTCCTCCGAGACTAACGAAATTGATAAACAAACCTCTTTAGCCACCGATAAAGAATATCAAAAGTTTAGTGATGCGGTTGAGCAGAGGCTGGACAGCCCCGATGATCAAACACCAGGCAAGACAATCAATCAACAGTGTGAGACCCATCTTACACAGTCGGTCGACGCTTCGATATTGTCCCGCACGGTGGACGCGGATCCCGATGTCACATATAGCGAGACATCGCTCATCGACAATCTGTCTGACGCGCAGAAGGCAAGCGGGCTTTCCGTTAGCACCCCTCGAGATCGCGAAGAGGCCGACCATTGCGCGATGTCGACCGCCGAGTCGGAAGACACCCGGGTCCAACATCCGCTCTCGCAGACGACCTCGATCACAGAGGTGGAGACAGCCTCGTTGGCGCCTACCCCCCAGAACCCGTTCACTAAGCTGATACACACACTCCTCCCGAGTGCGCCCCCCATCGATCCGCGTGGGTTTGAGGACCCGCTTGACGACAAGTTTTACAAGATGGTGTGGTTGACGACTGCCGTGCAGAATGTGAGCCTCTTGTATTGTGCACCTGATCATTCGGTCATTTTATTGACTCACGATATTAGACCGAGATATTCAGGAAAGTATTCCATATTACGCCTGATGACAACGTGTCTACTTGGAAGCAATACAAAGAAGCCGTGCAACTGCAAGAAAGAATTGTTAAACCCGTAAGCTACTCAACCTTCTCCATTCTTCAAAGCCCCATCTAATACTTTATGTATGGCCAATAGTCCAAGGACGCACCATGCCAAACTGCAGCCTCCGGCGCCGGAGGCGACGGCGGAATTCCGCCCAGTGCTGACACCAATCCAACGGGAATCACGCACGATCTGAGCCACCACATCCAGTCCTCGGTGCCCGGTGCGGGGCAAGGCGAGATGAAGGAGAAGATGCACCAGGCGGAGCCTAACGTGCTACGGCGCACGTTTGAGAAGGACAAGGAGAAAGAGAAGGAGGCGTTGCATGGGGGGACGTCGCAGCGGAGAAGGGCGCGCTTGGATGAGCCGATGGAACAGTGGGAGAAGGATGAGCTTGAGGAGATGTTAAAGGGCGTCCGGGGTCATCTCGGTGAGTAGTCTTTTTATATTCTGACCCGAATAGTGCTGATGCAACTTTCGTAAATTAGTCGTGTTTCCTACGAGATTTTTGGAGGGCGAAGACCTTGCGAATAATTTCTTGTTCAACGCCGATAAGTACGTCACTGCTTACACTTTGCCTTAAGGTCAACTCCGCTCACGTATATATTCTCCCAGACTCTTGCCTCTACCCATCTACAACTGATCACGCACGCCCGCCGCATATCTAACCCCTTGAATTCGCAACTGGGTCACGATACTGCTCTCACGTAGCGCACTTCATTAATATCTTAACATTAAATCTAGCTAATCGATACCATTGTCTCTGACCGCGCTCCTTTCTTTCCTCCTCTCCTTTCCATCGCCCCCGTATTCAACCCCATACGCATGTACACATACACCTATTCGCTGCGGCTTGGCAATATACCAGAACGGATCCGACTCGCGCCTGGTTCGCACATGAGCACATGAGCAGTGCTACAGTCTAACAGTCTAATAATTGTTTTGATGCTGGCGCTACTCGATATAACATCACCAGCCAACGCAGTAGTAGTGGAAGGGGTAACGGCGCTGTCTCTGCCGCAAAGGTTAGGTTTTATAAGCTACCACGCTACATGCGATTTAATTAGAGATACCGGCGCTCATGAACTTGCGGTGTTCATTAGTGACATCAAGAACAGAGTGCCAGGGGATAAATGCACTAGTCGAGGACATGAGCTGTTGTGGGCCTGGCAGACAAAGAGACGGCCCAGACGGCGGTCCTCTCGTGTATCTGGAGTGCTCATAGACCGCTCTAACTTGGGAGCCAAGGTTCGCAATATACCAGTAGTACTGGTGCCGAGCTTCCTTAAGTAGGGAGCCCAAACTGACGCGATACAGCGCGCACCTTGACCAAAAGAAAAGCTGCGAGCTGTGAGAAAGGGTCCAAGTGCCGAATCGTATTGCCGTTGCTATGTAGCGCCCCCATTCGCTCCCGCTCCACACCCGCCCGAGTAGCAAGATGCCGCTGGGGAAGCCCGGCAATGAATATCATTTGTATACATACATATCTTTATTCGCTGCGTTCGCAACACACCAATTGCAAAGCGGATCCGGGCCTGGGGTGCCCACGCCTGCTTTCAAGCACACGACCATACCGGCATATGGTTCGAATACTGCTGCAACGCTGCAGACCGAAAACTGATTCGTGACAGGCGTCTGGGCACGCCAGGGATGAAGCGTCGTGCCCAACACCCAAGTCCCAACGACACAGACGGGGCATCTTCATCGTGACCGTACTATGTAATTAGTAACACGACTCCGAGTCGCACCGCGAGTCATAGTACGACTCGGCTTCCAGACCTTCCTCCAGCGGCAGCTCCACAAACCGCGACGTAACCGCACCGTGCGCATCCACCTCTTCCACGCGCCGGTAGTCCTTGCGGAGGCTGAACCACCGGAGCGAGACGATACGGAGAGTGGGGATGAGGCGGCCGAGCTGCTCCACGTACGGCCCCGCGCAGCGCGCGTGGTGCTCCTTGATGAAGTTTGCGGTATATCCGAGCATGTACCACGTCACGGCGACGTACTCGAGCCGGAGGGTCGATATGGAGTCGACGAGCGTGTGCTGCACAAGAAAAAACAAAGAAACGAAGTGGGTATTTATCAGTAAAGTGGACTATTTTAGATTTGGTAACAAGGCTCACGAATCGCTTCATGGGGTTGGCATTCACATCCTTGGAGAACAAGATGGCATGCAAAAAGCGGAGATCGGGCGCAACATCGGCGAGCTGGGCGAAACACACGGGCGAGAGATCATTCCCGGTGGTCAAAGTCAAATGGCGGAGGGAGCGCGGGATGTAGTCCCTCATATCCAACACTTCACAAGTCGTCGCGTTCCGGATGACGACGCGGCGGAGGGCGCCACCACCGCCGCTGGTGATGGTGGCGTTCATGACACGGCAGGTCGTTTCGATGGACGCGATGTGGGCGATGAAGGGCGCGTTGTGGGGCGCCGCGGCCCAATCGTCGTCGGAGAGCGGCGAGGAGAAGCGGCGAGCCGCGGGGAAGGCGTGCGCAAAGTTGGGTTCCCGGGCACGTGCTTTGGGAAGATAGACGGCGAGGTCGAGCGTATGGACGCGCGGCCAGACGAGGTCCTGGCCAGAGTACCGGGATGAAGAGGGGGAGGAGAGGAAGTCGAGATCGATGCCCACAGAGTCCAGTCGAAGGACTTGTAGTGTACTTCGTGAGCCCAGGAGGAGGTCCTTTATATAGGGTTGCGAACAGACCGGGGTTTCGGTGGGAGACATGGAGATGGATATATAGCGGAGGTTGACGATGTGCCGGAGGAAGATGAGCGATTCGACGGAGCAATCGCGCAGGGTTATACTCTGAAGATGCTTTTGCGAGGCAAGAGACGCTAATAGTGGCATTTTCATACGAAACAAGTGGTCGACGCCCGATAGAACGATGCTGCGAAGTTCGCGCAAGGCTGCCATCGCGTCTCCAAACAGGACCAGTGGCGGGGGAGCATTTTTAGCTGGATGCACGCCCTTTGGGAGACAGAACTCAAGGTGGCGGACGGCGTGGGCCGCGAGTGGATCGGCGCGAACGTGGCCAGCAAAGGAAGCCAGCTGGTGGGGTGCGGTGCTCTCGGAGAAGATGACGCGGGCAAAGAGGAGCTTGGGGGTGACGACGGCGCGGAGGGCGCGGCAGGAGCAGGCAGCGGCAAGGAGAGACTGCGGGCGGAGGTGGGCAAAGACGGCGGCGAGGACGTCGTACGGGAGCACGTCGAGCATCATCGCAGACTTTCGCGCAAGTTAAAGTAGCAACAAGTACTGGTATTAGCGGCAAGGCTTTATATAAGAGGCAGTAAACATCGGAGTTGGGGCACGTGACCCATTATGGATCCATTATTGCCCCGGACGAGACATGGCCGCCGTCGGTCCCTTGCGGGTTGTATGAGTTCCTGCGCGCCAAACGTACGGCCGCGGCCTGTTACCAGCGATCAATCGCAGGGAAAAGAGCAAAAGTTGCGGACCCGAGCTACCCCGGCCAGTTTCCGGATGCAAATCTATGCGGGAGCCAGCACAGCCACAGGGCCTTCTACCCCCTGGCGGACAATATGGACAACGCCGGACTTGGCGCGTGTCGCCCTCACCTCGCTGTTCGCCTTTCGAGGACGTGGTGTCGGAGGGTTTCGATAGTGCCCTTTTTTCAGCTCAGGTCTCCTCCCCAGCCCGCATCCTGACTCTGCGGGAAATCACCGGTGCTCTTACCTTTTGCTCTGTAGTCTCGCTTCCCTCAGGTTTCTGAGCAGCACCCCCTTGCTGTTTTTCGCCCCTGCATATGCATCTCCCAAACACACCCTCTTATAACCGTCAGCCCACGCCACCCGCAACTTTCTGCGATATGGATCCAGTCATTCAGATGACAGTCGGCGTGGCGCGCACGAACACGCGTAGCGTTTTGTAATCCGATCCGACCGCGGCCTTCTTTCTAGAGCCAGAGGCCAGGCTTGCAATCGTAGCTTCATCACAGTTTCATATACATCAACCATGATGGAAAAAATACACACACTCATGTTACACGTGCCAACGCCCGGAATGCTCACGATATAAACACCTTTCGCAGCTCTGAAAATAGACACGTCTCCTTTGTTTCCCGACACGTCACCCGCCCGTTATTCTCAGCTGCCATCGCCTCCATCGCCTGTAAAGTGTCAAATCAAGTAATAAGTAAAGTGATATTGTGACCACAGCACAAGAATCACCCACCTCTCTCGAGTATACATACCCTTGTACCGGGAAGCACATCGGATAGTTCTCGTCGTCCATAATCTTCCCCGTGATCCGACACACGATCACCGAGTTCACATGGTGGCTCCACGGCACCTCGCGCGCGAGCTCCCCCAGCCCGCGCTCGTCGCACACCGGGCAGTCCACGTTCTTTGCCTTGGCGTCGCGCTCGTAGCACGTCGGCAGCTTCAGTGACGCCAGTCCTGCGTACAGCGCGAGCGACAGCAGCGGCACCGTCGGCAGCGCATGCAGCATGTACGCCGCCAGGCGGAAGTTGGTTGTCAGTGTTGTCCAGCGCTGCGAATCGTATAGACGCTGCAGCGAGCATGTAACTAATTCAACAAAGTGCCCTTCGAATCGCTAGTGAGTTGGAGCTGGAGACGTACCTTGTACGACGCAATCGATGTCGTTGGCTTACACGCAAGCAGCCCCATCGATTGCATAATCTCGTGATTGTGTGTCTCAAGCCACGACGCAAAGTGCTTATTCGCATACGCCATCGCCTCGACCGTGCGGCCCGCCCGGTTAAGCTCAATATATTCTTGTAGTCGCAGCTCGAACTCCAGCGTGCTCTGTACATCCCATGTCTAGTGATACAGCAATAAAGAACGGCTGGTTTCAACTGACATACCTTCATCTTCCGTAGCCCCATCTTGTTATCACTGCACCACGCCAGCGCTTCCGCGCAACTCCTCCGATTCAGCGCCTCCTCCACGCTCCTCACCTCCGCAAACAGCTCAATATCAACAAGTTTCTGTAAGATCCAAATTCAAGCAAAGTTTAAAAAAAAATCATGAGCAAAAGTTGGCACGCCCAACATTCAAGCCCCAAAGCAGAAAGAAAAAAAGGGGAGAAAACAATAGGCCTACTGACCTCAATTCCCTTCTCTTGCGCAAGTTTCCGCGCGGTCTCCTCCCGTCCGTTGCGCAGCGCCCAGTCGACGAGCCACCGGTCCAGCCGCGTCTCCGCCCACGACTCGAACCGCGGGTCATCCGTGCTCGAGAGCGACTCCACCATCGCGAGGTCCTCCAGCCGTCTCCGAATCGTCGCTTGTACCGGCACGGTCGTATTTGTGTGCAGCTCCGATAGCTGTCAAACAATATAACATCAGCGTCAGTACCCATCGAGGTCGCAGGATGGAAAGCAAGGATAAGAACGAGCATTCGCCCAGCGAGAGCCCCGGATTGCGAATATCGAATGAGTAGACGAGCGGACCCACCTTGCGCTTCAGCCCCTCCGCGCGGGCGATCATCCCGTCGATCGCGCGTGCCGTCTCTGCCGCATCGCAGGTCCCCTCCCGCGCGCGCTTCACGAGGTCGACGGTTGCTGCTTGCACCGCGCCCAGCTCGCGCTCAATGTGTTTCTGCGAAGTCCGGAATGTCTTGCGGAATTGCTCGTATGGTATCTAATGCAAGTGGTTGGAGTTCGATCACGAGCAAGATATATGTATAGGGTGAGTGTGGAGAACGTGAGACGCGAGTGGGTGGGGTAAGAAGCGACACACTCGTGCGAAGGGCTGCTCGAGGAGGAGCGTTCCCGCGTGGTCAATCCTCGTGGCGCTCATGACGGGCCAGCGCGCTATTAGCCTTCTTGGAAAGTGGACGAAGAATGAGTTGCTCGTGGACGAGCCACGATGAGCTTAGGTATATATGGAGTCGGACAAGCACTCAGGAGGACTTGGACACCACGGATTACGGAACCAAACTCATTACGGCTCCGAGGTTGAGTGAATTTACCGCTCCCCCGTCCGACCAAAAACACCTCATAGGTTCAGTCCATCGACACTCGATTATTCGCAAAATGCGCTCTCTCTTTCCAGAGCGAGTCGACAGCTGGAGTGCGACACGAATGCCATTTTGAGCGTCAACTACATGCAAACCAATCCGAAAGATCTACTCTAGATACTCTATGCACCGACAAATTTAACACCCTTCTCGATGTTCTTCTTCAGCTCGGGGATGGCAGCAGCGACGAGTTTCTCCTCCTCAGCTGAGAGAGTTCCAAGGGGGTGGATCTTGGCAATACCCTCCTTGCCGAGCTCGATATTGCTCGAGAAGAAGTGGACACCGTCCTTCTCAAACAGTGGTGACTCCACGAACGCAGGGGTGACGATGCCTGCCTCGCCACGTGTTGCGCGGAGGAGAGCGTGTGTAAACTTGGCAGCGGCTATGATTAGGCGAGGCGATACGTGAGCATTTTTTGTACAGGTAATAGCGGGGTAAATACTCACCGTATGCCATGCTCAAGGTAGCACTTCCGGCACCGTCCTTGGCCTTGACAACCTCGTCACCACCGAACTGAATCCTGTTGACAAGCTTCTCCCAGTCAGCGCCGGCAACGCCCTTGCCGACCTCCGTCTGGCTGAGGAGAGGAACAATAGTGACACCAGAGTGCCCACCAACGACAGGGACGGTGATGTCCTTGGGGTCGGTGCCTGGCACAACTTCGGAGAGGAAACGCGACGCGCGGACGACATCGAGGGTGGTGATGCCGTAGAGCTTCTTGGGGTCGTATGTGCCTGCCTTCTTGAAGACGTTGGCAACAATGGGGACAGTGCTGCGAAAATTAAGCGAGCGTCAGCAAGGGTGTACACGTATCCAAATTGGCAGGCTCTGACCTGTTAACGGGGTTCGAGATAATTAATACATGGGCCTTGGGAGCGTGCTCGGAAATAGCTTGTGCGAGGTCGCGCACGATCCCTGCGTTGGTGTTGAACAGGTCGTCACGGGTCATGCCGGGCTTGCGGGGGACACCGGCGGGGATAACAATAATCTCGGCGCCTTCCAGTGCCTTGGGGAGGTTGTCGGCGTGGAATCCAGTGACTGTTGACGCGGTGTCGATGTGGCTGCAGTCAGCGGCGACACCTGGTGCACCACGGATATCATAAAGGTTGAGCGAAGACACGAGGGGGTCGGCCTTGAGCAGGAGGGAGAGCGGTTGTCCGATTCCACCTATAAGTCGCGGAAACGCGTCAATGGTACGTTCGAGGATATGAGTAGAAAGAATGCTCGCCTCCGGCGCCAAGGACGGCGACCCTTGTCATGGAAGGGGAGGAGGTGGAGAACTGGCGGGCGACGAGGCCAACGGGGCGGACAGCGCGAGAGAACATGGTGGGAGTGTGGTGAGGTAGGTGGGAGGTGACAAGTTCGTGCTGCACTCCGAGCGTGAGAAGAGATAAAATATTCACCACCGGCAATTATGTAAACCAGTGGCCACCTCGCTTGCATCCGGGCTCCCCCAACCCCCAAACACCTCTGAGCACCCACTTTGATTCGAATTCATCCACGGATGTGTTGCCTCCAGCGCTTGATACTCGATGCACTCGAGATGGATGGCCACCCGCCCCTTATAAGCTTGCATTCATCCAGGTTGCAGCGTTCGAAGGGACTCAAGCTCAAACACCCGGAAGACATACGGTTTTGGTTTACATAAGCGAATATTCGTTCAATCCCGAGAAGAAAATGACGGGCAGGCTTGATTGATGTATGAAGTTTCTGATCCTCGGCCATGGCATGTTTAGAAGTCGTCAGGAAGACGCGGTGTCGCCGAGGATGACTTCAGGTAACAAAAAAAAAAACAAGTACGATGAGAATAATTGGAAGGTCAGACAGACTCTGCAGCGTCGCTGCCAAGGGCTGGACTTAGGGAAGTACTTAGTTGAGTGAACACCACCACCGCCAGTAATCCTGTTAGGAGCTGCAGGGTTGCAAAAATCAGCTTAGGGCAGGCACGTAAAGCGTTCCTTGCACTTGCATTTCAACTGAATTCGACAGGACGGCAGCTACCGAAAAGTCGATCAAAATTCAGCCGACGTCCATGTGCATTCGGGTCACGAGGGGGCTCGTGCGCTTGTGGTGCTCTCTCCGTCCTTTTCCTTAAATCTCCCACCCCGCTCTTTTTTTTTGGTCTCTAGTCACTCCTTTCCCCGTTCAACTTCTACGTCCTAGAGATGCTCGTTCGTGGCCTGCTCATCGCGTCCTCTTTGGGCGGTGTCCTTGCTACGCCGCTCGTCCAGTCTATCGATGTGCGAGCCCCCCAGGCTGTACAGGCGGCGGACCCCCAGTCTTGCCCAGGATACACTGCGAAGAACGTGAAGCAGACCACCTCTTCGTTTTCTGCCGATTTGGTTCTCGCCGGAAAAGCGTGCAATATCTACGGTCCTGATCTTACCCAGCTGAAGCTGACCGTGACATACGAGGAGGGTGAGCTGCCTTAGGCTAATTAATATTATGCCTGTTTTTTCTTTCTTTGACTGCTTACGTATTTTTTATTTGCACAAAAGCCTCGCGTATTCATGTCAAGATTGCCGACCCAGAGGGCAAGCGCTACCAGGTTCCCGAGTCTGTCTTGCCCCGCCCGTCCTCGTCCAGTTGTGACAGCGGCTCTGCCTCTATCCTGTTCAAATACAACGTATCTCCATTCAGCTTCTCCATTGTTCGCAAGGGTACCAACGAGGTCCTCTTCGACACCTCTTCCTATCCGCTCATCTTTGAGCCCCAATACCTCCGTATCAAGACGTCGCTCCCCGCAAATGCCAATATTTACGGTCTTGGCGAACATAGTGACCCGTTCCGCCTTCCCCATGGTATCACGCGCACCATGTGGGCTCGCGATTCGTACGGGATCCCAACCAACACGAACCTTTACAGCAGCCAGCCTATTTACATTGAGCACCGCCCCACCGGCAGCCATGGTGTCTTTTTGCTCAACTCCAACGGGATGGACGTTAAACTCAGCGACGAAGGATCTAAAAGCGCCCTTGAATATAGTATCATTGGAGGCATTCTCGACTTCTACTTCCTCTCGGGCCCAAACCCAGCTGACGTAGCCAAGCAATATGCTAAAATCGTTGGCTTGCCTGCTGAGATGCCTTACTGGGGTTTCGGTTTCCATCAGTGCCGTTACGGCTACAAGGGTAGGTTACAGCCGCCTTCATAGTATTTTACGCATCCTCACCCTCCTTAATCACGTTTTGCATTTAGACTACGTTGACGTAGCGACAGTCATTGGAAAGTATGAGGCCGCTGGTATTCCATTGGAGACGATGTGGACTGATATCGGTGCGTTGACGTTGAGGGCAAGCCGCTCGCTTACGTTTTCTAATAGCTATCCGTGGGTCGGATAGATTATATGGACCAGCGAAAAGTCTTTACCAACGATGCCAGCTACTTCCCTACGGATAAGGTGCGCGAGATTGTTGACCGCCTCCACAAGAAGAACCAGCACTACAGTATGTCTCCATTGCTGCAGCGCTCATTGTACCTTGCCCTAATACAGTTTTTCAGTTCTCATGGTCGACCCCGCCGTTGCATACCAACCGAACACGAACTACATTGCCTACGATGAGGGTATCAAGGCTGACATTTTCATGAAGCGCCCCAATGGAACTACTTTCAAGGGTGTCGTCTGGCCCGGCGTCACTGTCTTCCCCGGTTAGTCATCCTGTAAAATTTTGCCTAATATGTATTGAATATATGGTGACTGTCTATAGATTGGTTCCATCCCAAGGCCAGCAGCTACTGGACGAACCAGTTTTTGCGGTTCTTCAACAAGGACACCGGCATTGATATCGATGGTGCATGGATCGACATGAACGACCCTTCATCCGTATGCAACCTCATCTATCTCATCTTCAATACGTCGCGCTCAGCATTCGCTCCATTAGTTCTGTCCTTTCCCCTGCGATGATCCTTTTGGATCAGCTCGCAATCAAAGCCTCCCCCCGACGCGCCCCAGCCCTCCTCCGGCACCTGGCACGCCTGTGCCGCCTTTCAAGCGCGGCGTCGCAGCACCTAACGCGACTTTGGACTTCTTGAACCCTCCGTACCACATCAACAACACGAACGGTGCTATCTCCGATCGCACTGCCTACACCGACATCATCCATGCCAACGGTTTAGTCGAATATGATACGCGTTCGTATCAAATCCCACCCTAAAATTTCTAAGCAGGGAGGCCTCACGCTTTTATTTTCATTGATGTGCAGACAACGTTTACGGTCACATGATGTCGGTCGAGACCCGCAAGGCAATGTTGGCGCGGCGCCCCGGGAAACGACCGATCGTTATCACTCGTTCCACTTATTCTGGCACTGGACACCACACCGGCAAATGGCTCGGCGACAACTTGTCCCAATGGGACCAGTACCGATCCAGTATTGCCGGCATGTTGGGTATGGCTAGCATCGCGCAGATCCCCATGGTTGGTAGTGATGTTTGCGGCTTTGGTAAGTGTCGGCGAGGACTTGAAATACTCGAGCTGTTTATAACACACGCTCTCCCTTAGGTGGCAACACGACGGAAACCCTCTGTGCTCGCTGGGCGACGTTGGGTGCCTTCTACCCCTTCTACCGCAACGTGTGTCTCCCTCTCGTATTTCCTTTCGAGGCGTGTGCTAAGCAGGGATACATATTATAGCACAATCAAGACGGCTCCCCCAGCCAAGAGTTTTACCTCTGGGCCTCGGTAACGCAGGCCGCCAAGAACGCTATTGATATACGGTGAGCGTTCACCCCACCCCTCAGGCTCTCAAGTGCGCTGGTTTCTTAGTGCGTTGACCCATCCAGTTACCGCCTCTTGGATTACATATACACTGCGTTCCACCAAGCGCATGTTGATGGAACCCCTGTACTTAACCCTCTGTTTTACAAGTACCCCAAGGACTCCAATACATTCGGCCTCGATCTCCAATTTTTCTACGGCGATTCAATCTTGGTGTACGTCCCCCCTGCACATTTGCGCATCTCTCTCCGTAGTGATATTTGACTTTCAATAGATCCCCCGTTACTGAGGAAAACTCGACATCTGTTTCGATCTACCTCCCCAAAGATATCTTCTACGATTTCCTCACCTACGCACCCGTCCAGGGCCAAGGTGCCAACGTTAAATTGACCAACGTCGGCTTCACCGCGATCCCCGTCCACATCCGCGGCGGCGCTGTCCTCCCCTTGCGCGCATCCAGCGCCATGACCACCTTTGCCCTGCGCCAGCAAGACTTCAACATCGTCATTGCCCCCAGCGCCGACGGCAAGGCTACCGGCAGCCTCTACATTGACGACGGCGAGTCGATCGCCCCCTCTGCGACCACCGAGATCAAGTTTGGTTTCACGGATGGCAAGCTCACCGCCAGCGGGAAATTCAACTACGATGCCAAGGTGAAAGTCGGGTCGGTCACGTTCTTGAACGTGGGGAGCGCCAAGTCCGTCCTCGTCAATGGAAAGGCGGTGGATGCGGGTAAAGTGAAATACAATGCGGCGACCAAGTCGCTGGTTGCGACTACGGCCATTAGCTTGAAGAGTGGGTTTACTGTCGAGTTGAAATAGTCTGGCCACTCTTTTGTGCAGACTCAAGTACCATGTATCCTACTGCGGTCTGCTGCAGCCTAATATTGAGTTACGAATATTGATCCTGCACAGTGCAATCCCACGAGGGTTCGGAGTAAGTATCATGTACAAGCGTCGGCGCTACTCCGACTCGGTCACTCGGCCCATGTTGTCCGTCCCCGAGGTTAACGTTAAGCCCCGGCCCCCGTACGTCACGCGTCATGTACGCGGCTGCGCTTGCATTACATATAATTTCCACGACCATCACCGGTTCACCACCACCAGCCTGCCAAGTACTATGACGCCTGGCGAGCTGTTCCATACGACCGCCACACTGGCCAGAGAATACCTCGCAGCAGCGCGGAGCCGCTACCAGAGCCTCAGCAAGGCCGGAAAAGTAGGCAGCATCATCCGCAGCTGGGCTTGTTCTGCGAAAGCTGCGCTCCCTGGTTAGGCGTCCAGCTGGTTGACACCTAAATCCTGCATCACACAGATTGGCGTCTGGGCTTTCGTCGCCTTCGAAGTTGCCATAGCTGTTGCGATCATCATATTACGACCAGACCGGATATTCCAGTTTCTATATGATATCTCCCAGGATGTCCGGAGAATGCAGCTTGGGTGGCTCATCATGGGGAGTTTGATAGGTACGCCTCGTCTAACCATTACCTGTGCTTCGCACTCTTTAATCAACCACCCGGCTGACCATCTCGTGCACCATATTTTTGTTCACTTCACCAGTGGTCGGCTCCTTCCCACCCGTAATCGGGATCTCGACCAGCATGATGCTCTGCGGTTTTGCGTGGGGTGTCCAAGGGATATTCATCGTCGCTCCTGCCGCCACGCTCGGCGCATGCCTTGCGTTTGTTTTGCTGAGGCTGTTCTTCAGGAAGAAGGTCAAGAACTGGACGCAGAATGTGAAGAAGTGGGAAGCGCTGGAGTCTGTCATCGTAAGTGCTGATTTGTGGGCGGAGCGTGCTAGGATTTACTCGGGGTTCGCTAACTCGGGGTGCCAACTTCAATTTACAGGAAGCAAGAGGGCTCCCGCTTATCATTCTGATACGATGGGCGCCGCTGCCATGGGTTTATTCAAACTCATTCTTCAGCTCGATCGAAGCCGTGTCTCTCTGGCAGTTTCTCGTAGCGACAGTGTAAGAGTCCTTTCCATTTTCTGCGTACCCAAACTATAGCGTTGACGTTGAGCTTCTGCGCTTAGATGCTTTTGGCCCAAATTCCTGCTGCATGTGTTTATCGGCTCCCGCATCGCGCTCTTCTCTGACGGCCAACAGCGTGGAGAGATGGATGCGCTCACCAAAGCGCTCAATATACTTTCGATTATTGTGTCTTCTTTAGTTGGAATGGGCACCGGGTGGTAAGCTACTCTGACCGCTCAGATATCCTCTCATCTAAAATCGTTGCTCACACCTCTGAAGGTACGTTTGGAGGCTGACAAATCGAAGGATCAAAGAACTTGAGGCCCTTCGCGGAGACATTGACGAGGAGGAGGGACTGTCGAATCTGGGTGAGGCGGAGGCGGAGGCTCCGCTGCTGAGGGGGTTCTCTGTAGGCATAATGGCCATTGAAGAGGAGGAGGATAGGCGCCGCTCTTACAGTCCCCTGTAATGGGTCTCTACTTACTTATAGTCGACGATTGAACTTCGTTCCCCAGATCACGCGTGTATTTTAGAGCATAAGATATGATATGTAGATCTATACTTTCACCTCGGATAAACAAAGTCCTATTCTCTGCATACAGGCAAAGAACAACGATAGAGTAGATGATGCCCGGGAATCAATCATACCAGTGTAAGAAAAGAAGTGCCATCGTTGCGCCCAAAATAAAGAGGAGTAACCATTGCCTCGATTCTCTCCCTCGTTCCCTGGCTTGCTTCAGTTGGACATTGCCTTTATCCACCTCCGCCTGACTCGTTATGGCTTCGTCATAAAGCTGGTCGACAACCTCTGTCTGCTTCGCCAGCTGGGCAATTAACTGGGTCTGGAGGGCGCTTATATCCAGCAAGCGGGCCTCGGCCAGCTGGACAGACTGGAGCATGTCCTCTTGCGACCGCAGAATTGCAGCGTTTTCTTCCTCAAATTGAAGGATCTGTGAAGGGGAGAGCTCCATGTCGTCATCCGACTCGAGGTCCGAGTACGACTCGACTGGTGGCGGGACGGAGCGCCCCTGAGGGATAGTCGTGGAAGAAGAGGGGGTGTCGTACTCGGCGGGGAAGAAGTCGGAGGGGGTGTACGACGAAGCCAGCGTTCGCGTGCGTTCCAGCTGCCGTTTCACTCGTTCCTCCTGCATCTCCTTTTGGAATTGGCTGACGTCGGCCATCCGTCGCGTGAGGTACCATGTGATGTTCGAGCGATGCGCAGCGATGAAATCTGCGGCGGAGGCAGATTCGGTGTGCGTCAGGCGCGCTGGGAGGAATCGCAGGAGTGCGCTGGTCTTCGAGGAGCTTGTTTCAGCTCTTACTGAGAATGAGACCCGTTGGTTTGGGTTACGATTGGTCCCAAGTAATGAGGTGACACGTACGTTTCTCCGACTCCTCCAGTTCTTTGACGCGGTCCGCGCAACGCGTCAGTATAACCCTGCTCTGCAGGTCGATCTGGTCCCTTTCTTCATTGCTGAGGTACTTGACGTCCGACCAACTGGTACTATTCTCCGTCAGGTCTATAGCGCGTGATGTCGAGAGGTGAACGGGCGCCTGGGAGTCGAAGTTTAGGTAAGGTCGTCGAATGCCGCGCAGGAGGTCACTGAGAGTCGTGATGTGTTTGAGCTAAGGCAAGCTTCAGAGTCACGGCAGGGAGCGAGACAGCATGAAACGCGCACAATGGAGTAAGCCTCGGTGAGAAAGCCGTCTTCTGCGGCCTTGCCTCGCTCCCTTGTGCGGTTGTGATCTCGCGCGCGCGACTTGGCGCTCCGTGCGCTCGGCGAGGGCGACTGGGTGAGGTCCTCCACTCGCTGTCTGAACTCGCTGGTGATGTCGATGGAGGGCATGGGCAAGGCAGATTTACACGTCGACGATCACGCAAGGTGTGGGGAAGGCGAGAAGAGAAGTTCGGGGAATGGTGGTTATCCTCGGCAGCCTGGCTTGGACCTCCAGGGACCCTCGGGCCTCGAGGCATGCGGGCAGGCCTGTGGCCACGATCCATCGCCTGGCCATCGCGCATCGCTGGGAACGTGACTCACCGCGACCATCGCCGATTTACCCATCTCGCCATGTCTGAAGCGCTGCAGCAGCTCGTCCTCGACACGCTCGACAAGGGCGCGGTAATACAGGACACGAGATCGATCGTGCTGCCAGACGCAAATGGCCCCGCAACCTCGCAAGAGGACCAGCTTCTTATCCAAGGCGCCCTCAATTCACTGCTTAGCCGCGAGGTTTGGCGTCTTCTCACTTTGCAACATGGAGAAGATTTCCTTATCGAAGAGCTCTAGATGATCGTGTATACGACAAACGAAAATTTCGCACAGGCGCTCACTGCTGAGGGCACGCAAATTCTCGAGCAAGGCTCGCATGAAGCACGCGTCTGGGCTGCTCTTCCCCTGAAAGGCCAAGCCAAAGGTTTAACGGTAAAAGAAATTAAAGAAAAAGTGGGCGATGAATCAGCAAAGATCGGGCAGGGCCGCGCGTTCAAGAATGGATGGATCGGAAAGGAGGGCGATACTCTCGTCAAACTAGTGAGTCGCTTGCTCCTTGGTAGTCTGCACGAGCTGAACGACGCGTTTTTTTTTATTGCAAGGTCTCTGATATTGTAGACTCTACAAAGACAGAACTGGATGAAATATCCAAAACTGGAACTCTTAGAGCTGGGGAGAAAGCCCTCGCGGAGCTAAGGAAGCGCAAGCTGATCACTCAAAAGTCTGATGCCATATCTTTATATTTCCTCGACCCGTTATTAACATTTCCGATAAACAGGAAGCTCCTTTGGTTCAGCGTTGAAAAGGGTGTCAAATTCAGCGTATCGATCAAGAAACCAGAAACGGATCTAACTGTGGAGATGCTTGCATCGTAAGTATATCTCGTATCATATAGAAACGACGTGGATACTAACCCGTGGTGCACCCAGAGGCTCTTGGAAAACTTCCGAATTCAAAAAATACAACTTTGAAGCGGAGGGAGCTCCGACAAATGGTGGAGCCTTTCATCCCTTGCTTAAAGTGCGAGAGGAGTTCCGGAATATTTTCCTAGAGATGGGGTATGTATAGCTCTCGTCTAGGTTGAATCTCGAGACTGACCTCACAGCTGTCGATTTCGTTAGGTTCGCAGAAATGCCAACGTCGCAATACGTCGACTCTGGGTTCTGGAATTTTGATGCACTCTTTGTCCCGCAACAACATCCTGCTCGAGATTTGCAAGATACCTTCTACATTTCTGGTAACTATACGTGGGATCTCTTCTCCCCGTAACAACTCAAGTGCTGACACCGATTCCAGACCCTCCCGCCGCGCTCCCGCCACCCGCAGACTACTACTCAGTCGTCGAAAAAGTCCACACTACCGGAGGGTATGGATCTGTGGGTTACCGTGCGCCGTGGCAGCCTGCCGAGTCGAACAAGCTCCTTCTGCGCACGCACACAACCGCGCGAAGCGCGGCCCTACTACGTAGACTCGCGACCCGGAAAGGGGGGTTCAGACCCGCCAAACTCTTCAGTATCGATCGGGTGTTCAGGAACGAGGCCGTCGACGCGACACATTTGGCCGAGTTCCACCAAGTCGAGGGTGTGGTGGCAGACCGAAATCTGACGTTAGCCGATCTGATTGGTGAGTTTTCAAGGAGGGGTCTTCCGAGGCGCGCTGATGTTAAATATACTTGAACGCGAACGTAGGTTTCATGCGTACCTTCTTCACCAAGATGGGGATCACCGATCTGAGGTTCAAGCCTGCTTATAATCCCTACACCGAGGCCAGCACCAGTTACATCTGAAAGATACTCACCTGTGCTAACGTAAGCCTGGAATTTATTTAGCCATCCATGGAAATCTTCGCTTTCCATCCCCAGTTAAAACGATGGGTCGAGATTGGCAACAGCGGGATGTTCCGGCCTGAAATGTTGGAGCCCATGGGCCTCCCTCCAGACGTGCGAGTACACGGGTGGGGGCTCAGTCTCGAGAGACCTACTATGATTCGGTACGCACGCTTGTCACTTTGAAAATATCAAAGAGAAATGACTTTATTTTCTAGTTACGGAATCGCCAACATCCGGACTCTAGTCGGTCACAAGGTGTCTATAGAAGGTGTAGAGAAGGCCGCCGCTGTCAGATTCTAAAACTAAAGGATCACGAATACTATGAGTTCCACCTGTCCAGAAACTTGCCCCTGTCGCTCAGGAGTGCGTGTGAGCAAGCCCGGCGATGCCTGCGGTAGTACTGAAGACTCAGAGGAGCGGAGGTTCATTAATTCGGGAGGTTCCGGGGTCCTCCAGCAATTGCGCGCGTACCTGTCTCACCACCACCTCGATGGACAACAGTACTCAGATCTGGTGCTTTGTGTTTGGCGATTCCTCAGATCCGTTTTCTGTCCAGTCTCGAACAACGATACAGTCCATTATTTGAAACCGAAAATCTACAGCGCGATAACCAGCTCTCTTGCAGACTTTCAAGCATCAGATCTAGTGCTGTAGAAGGTTAGAAATCCCGAGCTCTGACTTTTAGGACTTTTAGGGCACAGCTGATCTTTACCAACAGCTGAGAGCCCACACTAGGGTTCGCACCGAGATTGCGGCTGAGGAGCCTGCCGATGTTGCAGGTTGGATGGATCCCATGGACCCGGTGCGGAGATTGGGCCTTTGTAGCGATGGTATTCAAATTCTCGTGCAATTACCAAAGTCACGTTCTGCGCAAGATATACAAAGAAAAGAATTGCTCCTACCCCGCACCACAAGCGGCTGACATGCTTTGCAGCGTCCCGGGAAGCCAACTCAGAGGGGCCGCGGAAGCGCGCTCGCTACGAAGCGCCATCCCCAGGTCCGCTTTTTGCCCAGCTTGTATCGTGCAATATCCCAACCGTTTACCTTCAGTTTCTTGCTACGTCTGGCTTCACGAGCTCTTCTGGGGGATTTCGGACTCGCCACACTATGCTACTGTAAACCCTCCAATTCCTGATCGATGGGAATCAGACTCAGTGATTCAAGAGGAGTCCCTCACAGTCATCCGCCTGCCGGAGGACATAGAGTTTCTATTTCACGGTAACCATCTCCTTGTCATTCCTATTTGACACCTTTTGGGACCTCTTGGAAAAAGAAGAGGCAATTTGGAAAACTGTAACGAGTTTTCGCTTCGAGCAAACTCGCACGCCACAGTTATCTATGGCTAACCTGGTATCAGTCAGTTATCCCTGCCACCTACCCGTATCTACCTTGCTACTCACACAATTCCTTAGGCAAAATAGTCTTTCTCAGCTATGTTCTAGTATGCCGGCTGCAGGGCAGGAGACCGACGGTCTACTGTGACGGCTCTGATTGCGCTTACGTCTTCACTCCCGATGGTGTTGAAACCGTGGATCTAACATCGTCTGCTCGCATAAAGGAGTTGGACGCCAGCAGTGATTGCGGCGCTTGAGTCAACGTTAACGACATTATCAATCAACCCCCGCGCGCGTTTTACCCGCGCTACCGCCGTGGAAGTGTAGTGGTGGCAATGTCCCCAAACCCCAATCATCTGGAGAGTTCTTCGAAGGAGCACCCGGCTCAGACGTACTGGACGCCAACGTGGGACTGGAAGACCCTTTACTGCAGCAGGTCAGCTAAGGACGCTCATTCCTCCTCATACCCAGCGCTCAAACTTGTCTTGAGAAAGAGCGGCAGCCAACCGTTGAAGAAGGTCACTACGCCTTAGCCAGAGAGGCTTACTCGAAGTTCTCGGGGATTCCACGACGCTGCTTTCGGGCTTTTGATCTCAATGACAACGGAATAGCCAACCAGGTCTATAAGATTAAGGAGGCTATCGACAATATCGACAATCTTTCACGCCTCCTCGCCACCGCGGTGGATGGATCCGTGTATCTCAGCGAGAAGACCCACTTGTTGTTGAGAGTCGAGCCTATCGAAGGCGATTGGTCCCGCTGGCGAACTACGCTGCTCAGTGACTTTGTTGGCGATCTTATATTGCCCAAAATGCACCTCCGATATCCATCAGGTAATAGCGATCTCCGAATCGATCCGCCCGCTACTCCATGATATTGCTGCCCGCGGCTGCCTCTCTGAATCGGCGGTAGCCCACCACCCCTTCCTTTACGGCAGCATGTTCAAACCTGCTCCAACCAAAAAGTCTTTTGCTCCGTTGGAGGCGACGCTTTGTCCTACTCCCAAAACGCACGAATCTCGGATATCATATGCATCCAATGCGATCATCTCTGTATCCCGAGTGGCGGCGGCGTCCGTCGATTCCGTCTGGGTTAGCAGAGGACCTCGATTAGCTGACCTAGACATGTAGTCATTCTTAGTTTGCCGAATCTTGGCTTCCATCATTTCAAAACCGTCTGCGGGCGCCCACCATCACGCGAAGGACACCTTGTCGGGTGGATTAAGTCTCAGTCCAAGAGTCTTTTCCTACGACACCGGGTTAAGCTGTATTGAATATATCTGCTCCGACTCCTTGCATGCAGCCCTTGCAAGCGAACAAAAACTCCGCTGCGGGCTCTAGTGCTATCTGTCCTTCTTCCCCTCGCTTCCCATGCGTATGCGAGATATAGCCCCGGTCACCAAGGCGGATTCGTCAAGGTCCCATCCCGCAGCCCGAAGCCGACTGATATTCTTGGCATCCACCAGGCGCCCTGCCTTTTTCATTGAGAGCTCTATCTCAATTCTGCACGATAGTTGGGTGTGCTGCAACGATTTTGCCAGCAGTAGCGCATGAACCCACGCCCGGAGGTAATCCCGCTGCCCAGCATCCTCCTTTAAGCAGACAGCGATCTGCAGTGCGCCGCGAGGTTGCGTGTTGTCGCAGCAGAGGAAATATTTCTCTCCCTGAAAGAGTTTGAGAATATCGACTTGATCTGTTGTAGAGTAAACGCCGAATTCCCGCGCGAATATGCTCCATGAGACGCCCATACGGCAATGACCGAGGACATTCCCAGACCACCTCAGGGCTCCGTCCCACTCGAACACGCGTTCCCTCGCTGCCACCTCTTGCGGCGAGAGGATGGTGTCAGACTCGTCAAGAGCCTGGAATACGATGTTCGCGCGCTGTCGGTTCAGCGTATGCATCGTAACGGCACGAACACCCAGATAATTCAAGAATAAATGGACCGCGATGAGGAGCAGGAGCGTGATCCATGTGGAAAGTGGTGTTGTGATGTAGGAGACAAGAACAGTACCGATCTGAGCGGCAGCAATTAGTAACAGTGGTATAACTTCAGCAGAGCAAACACTCGAGCAACTGCTCACCAGCATCCCCAGTAAAGATATGGCTGTTTCTTGGCTGCCTTCTTTCGCGGTTAGGTCTCCCACGCTTCCCTCTTTTGCGATAAAATGCCTCCTAAGCGCAGCTTTGGCGCTCCCCGCAGCAATGCCACAGACAGCACGAGAGCAGCTGCTTGCACAGAGCATCGGCACGCGGATATGAAATGGAAATGCGGGCGAGAGACAGTCAGAGATCAGCGCGGCGTCGTTGAGTATATCGGCTACTAGGCGATACTGCTTGCACTCGGGCTCGAAATGCGTCCCAAGGCGCCATGCGAACAGTATGGCTGAGGTGGAGCCCAGGTAAATACGGGGCAGCAGCACGATAATTAAAGTGCGTAGAACTCAACTGGCAACCCGGCCAAAAGAATCCTGCAGTATCGTTAGAAAGAGAGCTGCTGTTGGTGTGGCATTCGCATCACCAACTCCCACTCCTGATAAAGATAACAATTTACATGGGGTGAAGGCACCGGAAATGGTGATTGAGCTGACTTGCCTTGCAATACAGCGCGAGAGGCGAGCAGCCCGGCCAAAGAGCTGGCAAACGCTTGAAGAATGCCGTAAGTTTGATACCTGTGTTGATTAGGGGTGAGAAGTCAATTTTTTTGCTGAGGTGGGGAGTGCTCACGGCAAGTAATCTGGAGTCACGCTTTCGGGGTAGCCAGCTGAATATTGGAGTCAGATGCAATCTTTCGACGGCGCACAGTGTATTTCAAAGACTTTCCAGGAAGGAAAACGGACGAGAGTGACTGCAATCGGTGCCAATTTGATCTTCCGCCTGATTGGGCCGGCGTAGCGCGTCGAATCAGCTATATCAATTCAAAATTGGGTCAGAATTTAGCGAGTTATGCCCACGGTGTCGACGAGCCCACTTTGAGATCACTGTCTCCATCATTTGAGCCGCGCCGTGCAAAGCACAAGGTGCTCGCGACGTTGCCGAGCTCGTCGAGTTCGTGGATCGTCGGGAGCTCGCCGTCCGTGGCCATGGTGGTTAACTCGTGGGGATCGCAGAGGGGATGTGGCTGTGCAATATTTGCCCCCGTCGATCGCTGGGACCCTTTGGCTTCCCCTTTGCGGCCATAATCGCAAACGCTAACCTTGCTCTCATCACGAGTGAGCTCGAGCTCGCTGCGCTCTGCGGTCGCCAGCTAGCTAATCGCTATGGGCTCGACGTCCCCGCCGTTCAAATCCCCTCCCTCGTCTTCGCCGTCGTCTCCGAGGCTGGGGCCTGAGGCGACTGGAGCACCTGGCACTCGACATGCAACTTCACTTACTCTCACTCCAGGCACCCCGCGCCGTCTCCTTCTCCCAAATATCCATTCGCCAGCGCCAACTTCGCCTTGGGTCCCATCTCATCGTAGCTCGCGCTCCAGACATGCTACCAACAGATTCTCACGTGGTTCGCGTACTGGATCCATGGACTTTGCGCCCCCTGCGCCCAATCCGCAGGCGAATTGGCTGAAATCACTGGGCAAGTTTAGCATTGACCAGGAAGTGGAGCTGGTTGGGTACCAACTTTATGCTGTTGAGAAATGGTGCGTTTAGCAGCATTTAGGCCCTCTGCACTAACGTTGACCCACCACATCGCCAGGGTTGTCGAGCGGAAGTTGATGCCACTTGTCACTGTCTATACGGGAGACCAGAAACAGACTGTTGGTCAAGCTCCTTCCTCAGAGACTTTGGCAGGCTTTAATCATTAAATACTAGATCAAAGTTCTGGTTCTCGCTCCGTTCGAGCCTGACACCCAGGCTGAACTCTCTCGTGCCATTCACGAGCTACGACGAGATGGTGCACGACCGAAAGAGGTTCTTATCATATGGCCATGGGCTCAATGTGGTCCTGACCTCTACCTTTGCTTATAGACAGAAAACGGAATAGTCATGGTCACATCCCTGCCAAACTTCCGCTCTGACCTAAATATAGTCCCTGTCCCTGGAGACTTTCAGTCAATTCGAGAACGTCTCTATGTCAATATCAATCTCTTGCGAATGGGATGCAGTGGGAGAAGCGCGCTCACACTAGATGAGCCATAGTGAGTCCATTTCTAGACCCGTGACGTTGATATACCCCATTAATCGCCAAGCTTAGCTCGAGCTCAAAGGACAAGTTCATACAGCTGTATCACATTCATGACTCGGTTCGCAATGGAACATCGTTTCACTGGACCGTGCTGGAGCTGGTAAAAGCTGTCCAGACGGCTTTGTTCATCTTTGGTTTTTTCTCCTCCGAAGAGCGGGATGGTCTCTTATGTGACAAGACAGTTGAAGGTTTGCAGCATTGGATAGACCACATTGGCTCATATCTTCAACTCGAGGTATTCCATCGCCTTGCGTCTGCCGGTTTGAGGTGAAATGCTAACACAGATGGGTATGCCTTAGCCCATGGAACGTGTACTTGACCCAACGGTCGTTGCCTCACTCTTGAGCCTGGTCATTTCAGTCCGGAATAAATTGAGTGCCCTCGGCTTCTCCCAGGCATGCTGTTTTACGATGCTATCCTAGGATCTATCTTTACTAATGCGCCGGTGTGGTAGTAGGTGCCGAAAGATCCGTTTGCCGACCCAGATTTCTTCCTCCAAGCAGTGGTAACATTTAAAGTATGTGTACCCCACCTCAGCGAACAAAGTACGCAGTACCAGCTCTTTCTCTCGCTCTTCCCCTCCTAGCGATCTTCAGCATCGCTCGATACCAAGCCTTACATCGACTACGACTTCATCGAGCAACTGAACACATCTTATAATAAATTCAGGCCAGGAGAGACATCCAAGGTCCGAAGGGTTATATTAGACGGACTGGGCGACCTCGCCACCGTGTCCTCATCTCTCGCAACAGGCCTCAACCTGCGTGCGCCGTCTGACACACCGCCGTCTCCGCCCCCAGTCCACCACGATATGGAGATATCCGACTTGGAGATGTTTGTTAGGACCGTGCTCGCTGGCGGTCGAGATTCAGTGGACAGCCTGCGGCATTTATGGACGGGGAGGCCGATCAACCAGGTTCAAGGCCACAGACGCGACAAGTACAAGGACGTTTACAGGGAGAAGGACAACGGGGACGAGACGGAGGATAAGGGGCTTCGACCCAAGTCTCCGGAAGATGAAGAGGTCGACTCTTTTGGTGGGCGGATATTAAGGGGAACCGGGAGAGTGCAGAAGAAGAGCCAGGCTCTGGTGGAAGGTATTGCAGGATGGACAGGGTATGTTGACCCTCTATTTTCCTTCAGACCTCTATTCGCACTGAGTACGATTGAGCCTATGGCAGACATCTTGGCCGGTTAAAGAAGAGCATCGATATGACGGGCGAGCTGGATCCAAATCGGAGCCAGACGAGCCGTGCGCTGCCTTCCCTTGTTGTAACTTCGTGGGTACCGCGATTCTCATCCACAGTGCACTTCCGAGCCAACACGCCTTGTCTGTTTTGCCCCATGCAGCGACGGCGATGAAGATGACCGGATGGCGCCTCCACTATCCCCACTCGGTGAGTCTTGCAGATAGCTCCCGCAATTCAATCGTCGCGGCTTATGCTCCCCGATATTCCACTCCGCAGGGATGACCTCCTTTGCGGGCTCCTCCACCGATGTATCGGACTACGAACGCCAGCTGTTGAGGTTCAACGAGAGCGTGCGCCCGGTCAATTTCAGCGCATGGAGGAGGGGCGTCAACGGCATATCGGAGCCGGTGTCGACGCAGGCTCACATATACAAGACCGTCCTCCAACCGCAGCATCCACCACATCGCCCACAGCGGCCGCCTGCCCCTCCCCGAAGAAGGAACTCGGGGATCGAATTTCGCGATGATATGGATGTGGGCAGCGTGGATACCGACGATGACGCGGTATCATCGAGGGAAATTACCAGGTTCGTCACTCGCAGCTCCTGATCGCACCCATCGTTGAAAAAAATACGTTTTCGGTGTAGACGGCACAGTTTCACCGAGGCGCGAGATTTTGAGGGCCTAGAATGTCTCCCTTTGGAGAGGATGCGAATTGATGTGACGTTGTGCGGGCAGTATCTCGAGCTGAGAGACCGCGAGGAGGACATGCAGCGTGTGTCGATCATCATGCGGGTAGGTCATCTCCATTTGGCCTTCCCCATTCAATCGTTCTACGATCTCCATCTCATCTGCTTGGAAATGTTTGCTGGACGTTTCACAGTCACTTTTGTCGTCGCTGCGGTCGACCAACATCCAGTTACTGCAAAAGGTTGAGAACGAGCGGCGCGCGCTCGCGCTGATCCAGGAGCGCGCCACGCAGTTGGCGGAGCAGACGCGGCAGGGGCGCGAGACGGCGGAAGAGGTGAACCGCGCGGCCAAGTCGCTCGGGTACCAGGTCCAGCAGCTCGAGGGCGGCGTAGAGGTGATGAGCGAGCGGCTGGAGGGGTACCAGAAACGGACGCAGAACGCGAAGGAGCTCGTCAAGGGCGGCTACATCCTCGAGGAGTCGAGCGACGAGAGCGAGGACGCGGAGCGGGAGGACCTCGAAGGCGGAGGCAGGTCCGCCGTGCAACTCGCGACTCCGCCCTCGCTCAGCCAGTGGCTTGGAGCGTGGGTACAGTACATTTTGAAACAGCGGCGGTAACTTAGACAATCACTCCAACTCGCGATCTTCGTCACTCACGATCCTCGGGCATACTTATGTACAGTACTCTATGACTGGCATATTATTGACAGGATTACGATCTGAGAATCCGTGGGCGTGAGGTATTGATGACTCAAAAGGGACGGAAGCAGGGTAAATACAAGTTCATTTCCGGGCGATCTTACCCTGCGCCTTCCTCATCGCCTTTTTCGCCTGGTTCTGCTGGTACTGTATACACAAAGCCCCCGGTCGGCCAAAAGTCAACACCGGTCGAGAACAGCGGTATGGGAACTATAGAAAATGCTTGCCTTTTGTTGTTCGGCGGCGCTCAGCTTGGACACCCGCTCTTCCTCTGCCTTGCGTTTCGCAGCCCTTTTTTCTTCTTCGAGCTAGAATGTGTAAAGATGAGTCAGAACACAACACAGCTTGGGACCTTGAGCCTCAAGGCCGGGCGCTCAAGGACTGAATCTCATGATGCCCACCTCCTGTTTCTTCTCTGCCAGCGCCTCCTTTGTTAGCTCATCGTCCAGATCCTTGCGCGTCTTTTCTAATTTCTTCACGGTCTGGATCAAACAAAAACCAAGCACACATTCAGTCCCATACAAATTCAAATGATCTACGGCGGAGATGCATATCACTCACCTCGGGGCGGAGCCCGAGCTTCCCATCTAACAGATCAACAAACCCGAATACAGACTTGACAAATTGCACAGACGCATCAAGCTGGGACGACGTCGGCGATGTGAGCCTCAGCAACACCCGGCGCTCCTTTCGGTCAGCAGGGATTGGTCCGCTTTCGGGGCGCTCTTCGGGTTGGTCGGTTATCTAGAACGTCAAGCCGGCGTCATCGTGCCAAGATTGAGATCGTCACTATAAGTACGGTTATCTTTATTCATATATGATATGCGCAGACACTTACGATAAGGGAGCGGAAGACGGCAAGGACCGCTGGGTCCTTGAGGAGTTTGAAGAAAGCGGCGGTCTGGGGCGAGCCGATGATCGTATCGGTCAGGTCCGCGTACTCGGACATGACTGACAAGGTGGAGTCGACAGCCGCGTTTTCGCTGGTTCTGGTAAAGGTCTGCATGACGCGTCGTTGCGTAGAGCGTGTAGAAGACAATTAGTGAGTATCAGTGATACTTACAACGCGCAACAAATGACGCACGAGATCCCATCTGGTCCCCCTCAGCGGCCTCATTTCGTCTTTGGCAACTACACCCCAAACAAAGCTAGGCGCGGCGGAGGGCCGCAGTTTGAAGTCCAGGAGAATCTCGTCCTGGGGCTTGTAGTCGAGCTGAACGAGCGTCCACGCGTACTCGAAGATGAGCTGGAAAATGTCCTGGCGCGGAAGGAGAGTGAAGACGGTGTGTAGCGCATACAGACCGCGGCGGCCGGTGGAGAAGACGGAAAAGTCGGAGGACCCGTCAGCTACAATGGGCGTCGCGCCAAACGGCTTGGAGAATTGGGTCTCGTAGACAGATCTGTGGGCCTCGAGCCTTTATGTTTAGAGTGACGCGGCGCAATTGGACACGCAGTAAAGTTAAGTATGAGCGTCAGCGATCAGTCTGACGCGCGGAATTGCAACGCGAAACACGGATGCGGGAAGTGTGGGAAAAACGCGCGGGGAGGCGACACCACGTACCATTTACTGACTCTGCGCGAGTTGCTTTCGTGACCGAGCCTGGAGACTAGAAAATAGGCGAGGATCGCGAGGAGAAGGAAGCCCTCGAACTTGAAGAGGGCGGGGCGGAAGACAAGGTTCTTCCACCGGAGCTGGAAGCCGTCGTAGTTCTCGGTCGGGAAGTCAAGCGCGCTGGGGGAGAGGAGCTTGAGGACGTCGAGGGCCGCGCTGGCGGGGGCGGCGAGGAGGACGGGGAGGACGAGCGCGGCGGCGCTGGGGAGGGTGACCATCGTGTGCGTGACGCAGACGCGCGTGCTTCTCCGTGCTTTGCACCGAGCACGGCGGTGTATTATGGCGTGTTTGCACGGGATGTTGCCGCCGGCGTGTTCCATTTTGGGACAGGTTAATTTTGCGCCCCAGAGTCGATATTAATCTGCTATGGACGACCATCCCCCGTGTGGCCACTACGACTGCTGAAGCTGCTGCGCTGCCTCTTTTCCTTCCCGTAAGTCCCTCGCTCTCTCTCGTCGACGCGCGCGCCCGCCGAGTGCCGACTTCAAGTGCGATGTTCATTGGTCTTCTGTGGCAACAGCTGCCATCATTTTCTCCTCTCCTGCCATAATGGACGCATCAAGCTTTCTCCCCTCGCCCAAGCTAGAGTCCAAATCGCCGTCGCCCACGGTCAACCTCGACTACAATGACATGGTGATCAAGTTGCTCACGCGCATGTCCCGGCCCCCATCAAAGACTGTTGATCAAAACCGGCTTCGCTTCTTCATCTCCCTGTCGCCATCATACATCATCCACGACACGACTACCAAGGCTACGGCGGGCGAGGGGATCAAGAAGTGGTCGCTCGGGTTCCACCGCCTGGTGGATGTTCTCCTCGCGCTGCATGCACAGGGCGTGCTGGAGCTGGAGACGGTGAACGAGGCGTCCAAGGCGTGCTCAGAAGTGTGGAGTGTAACCGGTGAGTTTGCCTCACCCACCCTTGCGCGCTGCCGGTCTGACAGGTTGCGTTGCAGGCTGCTGGAGCGAGTGCCACGGCGGACGCGACGGCGTTCGGAGTGTGGCGAGCCGATTGAAGAGCATCCTCGATGCAGACGGCCAGAGCTACGGTGGCCGCAAGGTCTACGTGCCGTAGCCGCCCGCCGTCTTCTCTCTCCCCCTTGGCCTATTTATTGCATTTTCTATTCTTTTCCTCCTCCCACTCTTGAATTCTGTACGATTTGTTCCTCTGCATCTCTGCCAGCACCTCTCAGTCTTCTCGTGTACTTGAACTTGGTTATGACATATCAGTTGACGTCAGCCGCAATCCCAGCGGCCCAGCTCGTCGATGTGAAAGGGGCCGATCTGAGCCAGTCCGCGATCGTCGGCCTTTGAAATGGCTGGCACCGGATCGGCGGCAGGGGCGGAGCCAAACAGCCGGATGCGGGACGGGGACTCCCGTCGATCGACGATCGCCGCCCTAGCTCTTTGTTTACCCACTCTTTCCTTCTGGTCGCCCCGTCGGGGTGACCAGCGGTCATATTTATTTGGCTTTCTTCGGATTCCCCTTCTGGCTGTGTCCAAATCTGTTGTGTTCTTCTCCTCCACCATCGTCGACGGCGCGGCGGTAAACGCACTAGTACCACATCTACTTATTGCTGGCGACATCTCTGGTCTCGAGTATACCTGCATGTCTACGAGCTCGTCGCGCGTGAAGGCTCTCTTGCGCTGTGCGCTGTGCTCCTCGCTGCTGCACAGGCCCACCACGCTGCACTGCGGCCACACCGTCTGCGCCGCCCATGTCACTGGCACCCCCTCCCACCGCGCGCCCCAGCACGCGACCGCTCCCGCGACCGACTCCTATCCCTTTGCGACCCACGACACAGACGCGGGCCCAAGTCGGCCAGCGATTGTGCATCCCGCGTGTCCTATCCAGACATGCAACTTTGCCATCGAAATCCTCGGCGGGAGCCAAACCACCGCTCCCCAGCCGCGCGCTGTGACGCCAACTTCACCGCCCCTTCGCACATCCTTCAGCTTTACCCCTGCACCCCCCAATCCTGCGCATCTGCCCTCTTCGCCCAAGGTACCACGCCCCAAAATCGACGTTACATTGAGTAAAGTGCTCTCTCTGGTTGCCTCGGACCCGGGTCAAGCGCACTCTAGCGCAGAGGGTCTGCCTACCGGTAGCAAGACTGCCGACAAAGACGCAGATTGGGACAGCGATCGCGACGCTCTCACAGATTTAAAGCCCGCTGCTGTTGCACCGGCCGGTCCCGATGCCTCCTCGAGCCCCACGACCGCCTCCGCCGCAGGGTCGAGCACGGGCACGGTCTCTGGCTACCGTTCCAGGAGCACAGACTCGCTTCCTTCGCCAAAACGTGTTTCCGAGTCGAATGCCGACTCTCGAAAGCGCCCCCGCGGAGCCTCTCCCGCGTTTGAAAGTGCTGATGACTACGTCAGCGCATCAACCAACACTTCGTCTGAGTACTCTGCCTTGTTCGAAGATGCTCTCTTGACTGAGCTCACTTGCGAGATATGCTTCACGCTATTGTTCGAGCCTGTGACTACTCTATGCCAGCATGTAAGCATGCCACTGCTGCGCAAGCCTATTCTTTGGTTGACGACGACCCCCATTACGCTGCGTAGACGTTTTGTGCCGAATGTCTGCAACGGTCGATGGACCACGGGGCAAAATGTCCACTCTGTCGGCACGACCTCCACTATTCTCAGTTTTTCGCAAGGAATAAGATTCTGCTGTCCATCCGTTGCGCCCCTCTCCTCTCTTAACGTCTACCGTCACAAATACTAACCAGTATTTTCACTCAGTGCACGAAGTCTTTCCAGACGAGTACCCAGAGCGGAAAATTGCTCTGGAGCAGGGGTCACATAACCAGAGTTTAGACACGCCCATATTTGTTTGTCAGCTCTCCTTCCCAGGAATGCCGACCCTTCTTCATTTCTTTGAGCCACGGTGAGTTAGTCCCAGCTCAGCTGTCATTCAACTCTAACGGACGCTGACAGTATCTCGCCGAACATAGCTACCGATTGATGCTACGGCGATGTCTGGAGAGCCCCACACCCCGCTTTGGGATGGTGATGGCGCCGCGCACGAGCACAGGGCGCGAGGCCGTATACGGAACCATGCTCGATGTGGAAAAGGTGCATATGCTGCCTGACGGACGCAGCATGGTCGCCACCCGGGGGAGTTTTCGGTTTCGGATTTTAGAGCGGGGGATGCTGGACGGATATGTCGTTGGTCGGATCGAAAGGTGCCGTTACAGCATTAGTCTCGTTCCGTCTTTGTGGTTGTTGGCTAATGTCGGTTGAACGGGGGTGGGTGATTGCCGGGTAGGATTGATGATTTCTCGCCAGAGGTAGAGGAGGAGTTTGAGCGGACCGCGATGGCTATGGTCTTCCGTTCAAATGACCCGCAAATCCCAGGCCTGCCTGTTCACGGTATTACCGCTACTGCAGCCGGTGCTCCCGCCTCGGGGAGCCCGTCGGTGCCCCTACCTCGTTACATCCCCACTGAACAGTCCAACGAGGAATTGCTCGCAATCTGCCATTCGTTCATCGAGCAGCTGCGCAACGGCGTCGCACCCTGGGTCGTCCAGCGGCTCAATAACTCGCACGGCCCAATGCCCGAAGACCTCGGGCACTTCACCTTTTGGATGGCGTTGGTGAGTGTCAAGTACTGAGCACCGGGTGCCAGGTGCCAAGACCGGCCCTCCCCTGCAACATTCCATGCTCAATTACGTCCTCGCTCATTCACCTTCCTTTTTCCGCCACAGGTCCTGCCGATAGACGAATACGAAAAGGCGAAGCTCCTACCGATTCGATCGCCACGCCTGCGGTTGCAGCTCATTGTGCATTGGATCGAGGCGCTGGACAACAATTGGTGGTTTAATACCGGGTGCATTATTGGGTAACGAGTCGCGCTTCCTTTCAGCTTCTTTGACTCTTGAGTCGTGTCGTTTCCCTTCTTCTCGTCCCCCCCTTGGATCCTCCTTCCCCCGTGCAACAAGGCACCGAGGGCATTGTTTCTTTTCTTGGACCCACTTGGTCTTCAGTTGCCTAGTTCCACTCTGTATGCTTTACCCCCACACTGAGCTTTCCTGCTACCCCAATCATCCACCCATCATCAAAAGTACTTGCCACTGGCCAGTCCCTGATGTATTTATCCCACAAACACGCTGTTTTATTATCATGAGTCGTAGGGGGGGAGGATCATGCAACGTGATATCGGACGGGTCACAGGTTTCATAAGATGACTCCGCGTTGCTACCAAGGCGTCGATGCCACGCGGGTCTCGATCTGGCGCGTATATCGCGAGAGGAGTTACAAACTATAGCGTCCCTGGTATATTCACGCTGACGGGGACACCGTGACCGACGCAAGCTGTCACGTTGATATTAGAGTAGGTTGAGGTATTGAAGCTTGAAGGCGGGCAGGCACTGTCGTGTGTTGCAAGGGAGACAAGGGTATGCCAATACCCACCGCAAGGGTCGGAGGTGTGGGGAAATTCAAATGGGTCCTCGATCGCCGCTCGTGCTCCGGAAACGGAGATGACGAGATATAGCCGCCGGTCTGACGATGCATTCGAGATCCTGCGCTTGTGAGATCCAGGAGCAAGAGAGGGATTAGGCGCGTGGGTCTTGGCTTGATTCTTCCAGGAGCAATTATTAGTATCTATAGATATCCTAGGTACGTAGAAAAAGACCTAGAGCTCTCAGGAAGCTGGACCCTCGTCGTGCGTGGTGGTCATTAACGCTCCTGAGACTATTCGCCCATCAAGTTCCAGTCAAGGTAAGTAGAATGCACCCGGATTGGCAGCTCCGGGAGTCCGAACTATGAGAGATCGTTGGCGTGTGAGTTGAGGGCACGCCAGGGTGCCCAGCAGGCGGCGGACCGATCTCATTGTGCATGGTGCGTAAGACCTATTAATTTGCCGATACATCGGCTTTCACACGTCTCTCGCGATCGAAGTCTGTTGCCTAACGGTGAGGTAGTACCCGCGGGTACAGCTACCCATTGCCAGGCTGGGTTAGCCGGGGGCTATGGCTCGCCCTTGGGCAAAGCATGCCTCTCGACGCCGCGAGGTGATCGAGGTGATCGGGTCGCGTGGGGGCCACTTGCTATCGAGGGGGGACAAGTACCTACCTGCCTGAGGCAGGTCTGTTAGTTTGAACAATCGCGAGAGATTGGGTAATGCAATTCAATATTTTATCGGCGACTTCGTGTGCATCGCCACGACGCCCGTCACAAAGCCAAAGGCTTCCGGCGGTTCTACTTTCCAAAGTAACCACCAGAAGTGTATTATACAGCAAAGCCGCATGTCGGATCGTTTCTGGCAGGCGTCCGTGCGACGTACTTCAAGCCGTCTCTTCGAGATCGAGCACGCTACTGTGAATTCGCATGCACAGTACTTACCGTGTATGGCTAAAGGCGCATGGGTCAAGAATCAACTCGCAGGCGATTTTGTGAATGGAACCATTGGGCGGGATCTTAAAGTTGGCTCTCGATCGGCGGACATCGAAGGTCGGTCTAAATTGTACTGGTCTGCTCTTGTTCTTCTCCCTCTTTCTCCTGACGTTCTAGCTCCTCCTTGGCTTCTTGTTCCTCCGCCTCTACGACTTCGATGTCGAGGGGAAACGTTAGAATGGCGGCAATCCCCGACAGCTGATTCAGCTCTGTTTCCGAGAGTAAAATTGATGGCGGTTAGCAATCGGGGTTACCGCAAAGGGCCGTGGGGATGCGCACGTTGTCCCGACTCGTGCATGCTCGAAAAAATGAGCACCTCGCCGGCCTTGTTGCGCACGGTCTCTACAAGTTCAACGTAGTGCTTTCGAGTGGCCACATCACTTGATCTACGGCGACGTTGTGCTGTGGATCAGCACAAAGGCACAAAGCATAATCCCCGAAACGTGCTTCAAGCATGGCACGCACCGAAAGAGGTCATCCGAGATGAGCAAGGTACCAATAGCACCTCGATCTGCGGCCAATCTGACATGATCGGGACCATACCATGCCCGCATCTCGTCTATCCCAAGCATCTTGAAGAACCTGGGATGAAGGTTTTTGCCGATGGGTGAGCCAGCGAGTCATGCGAAAAAAGAATAAAGTGCCAATCGACGGACTTGTCCAACATTATACCTTCTCTCGCAAACTTTGTTTCCTTCAATTGCGCGGAGATCTATACAATGACAAAAATGATGAATAAATTCTGCGGCAAAAGTGCGCTAAGTTGTCCTCGAGACCGATGGACGGCCATCCGATCGCGAAACGCACCTCAGGGCTTTTGAGTACCTCCACAAGGCTGTGAACATGTGGGCTGCTGACGTGTACTCGTACAAACTTGGAACGAGCATTTAAAAGCGGCTTATTTCCCGTTCGTGCGGCTTCGGCGAAAATCGCATCGTATACACTGTCTTTCGTAAAGCCAGGGCTCGCAATGACAACTACGCGCATTGTTGGTGTTGAGAACGGGATATGCCGTAGGAGACCGGCGTATATAGCGGCGTGAAATCGCTCCGTAGCCTTGCGGATGTAGGATGTTCGATGGCCAAAAGTGTTTTCAAAGAGATCGTGGACTCACCTTTTCGTGGATCGATGTGGAGCCCACCCGTTTGCGTGGGATAGGGACGTCGAGGCGCTGACGCACCACTGTCATGTGCTCGGAAAGTAAGCAAAACGCAGCAGTGCCTAACGTCGGAATGTCAATTTCAGATCTACAGGTCATAGAGCCTCCGATTGGATACGAACCTTCGCCGCAGACGATAGCCCCAACTTCCGCACCTCGCCCTTCGACGCAAGCCTCTTGGACACGCGCAAGGGCAACGCTGTCCCACTCGTTCTTGATGATCTTTACATCTCGATGGGGCTCCAAATCAAGCGTATGAAATGCCCCCATCTTGACATGTTGGTTTTCGGACGTGACACGACCCGTTATCTGGAGCGATGCGGTTGTGTTGTTGGGCGCTTGAGATCCGGATGCAGCAGCAGCATCGGAGCTGGGAAGGGAAGACGTCGAGGGGGTGAAGAGGACTCTCGTTACGGAAAGTGTGAGGTTGAGCCGGATCCGATGGGAGTCTGTAGAGCCCGTCGCAGAGACGGTTTGAACTCGCCTGATGCAACTCGCAGATCGGTAAATGTACTGGGACGCGGTAAGGGGTTACGCACCGGATTGCCGGTGCACGTACTTCGTCTCCCTAGCAGAGCGGCAAAGACATTAATGGCGAGGCGATCGTGTGCCCTTTTAGGCGGGTACTTCACCTCTGAAATCAGATTGTAAACGTGCCACATGTCCTCGTCTTCTTCAGGCCGCAACTTCACATATCCCTGTAAATTTAACGTTGAGCGCAGAATCAAACAGAGCGCCAGATTACCATACAACACCGTCTCTATCCACGTGTTTGCCAACTAGTTTCATGACGAAAGGAAAATAGCTCTATGCAGCGCCTGTATGGCTGTTTTCTTAAATAAGGCGGACGTTGTGCGAGATGGCGGTGAATCTGATCTCTGATTTCGGCCGGTTTCGGCACATTTGCACAGCCACGACCCCTGGCGAACCCTAACTTCCAAAGGTATCAGTCCTTTATTTTAGCAGTAGTTTGCATCGTAGGAAAATGGCGGGAATATACGTCCCAAGGATGTTGAAGGTGATGCATATAGTTTCAGCGAAACGAAGAGCACTTGTCACGGCCATTCTCGGAGTCACGTTTGCTTGAAAACGGGGCACTAGTAGCAACGGGGTGTTCGAGAGTCGGAGCGCATGAACAGTCGGTATATTTTCTCTGCTCTAGAGGCTAACTGACAAGTTGTGGTTGGCGCACTCCTTCCGGGTGATTGTATCATGCACTACCCCTCCCTTTCCGCTCAGAAATAGCCAAGGGATCCTTATTGTAAAGAACCATTGGTATTACAGCTTGCGAACCTGCTTAGAGCTATAACCCAACTCCCCAAGTGCGCCGCCCACAGGGCTCTCCTTCCTTCCTATATCTTGCAGGCTCCGCGGTCCGGCCAATGCTGCGATCATACTGGAACAGAGGGTCAAGGTCGTGTCGAACACGCATGGAATAGGGCTAGAGCTTACGGGTCAGGACCACAGACGATAAATAAGACGCTCTTCTGAGGAAGTTCCTTTCCCCGCGTACCCCAAAGCTTCTGCCACCACGTAGGCGGCGCGGACTTGAGCCCGCGCTCAACCAGACATCGCTCGATATCTGACTTGCCTATTCGTCGGATATTGAGCGATGTATCGTTCGGTTGGGCAGTACCATCGAGGGTATCGACATACAGCCGCACGGTCAGATTCTCGGGATGATCCCGGGCATAAGAATGGAGCTGATCCAGCATGTGCGGTGGAGGGAGAGAAGGCGTGTCTGGGGATGAGTGTAGCAGCGTAAGGTGTGTCTGGATAGGCTTTGGATTGCTTGGCGAGAAAATGCTATGCAAGAGTTGATAGAAGGGCGTTATCCCTGTGCCACCCGATATCTCCAGGCGCAAGTTTGCTTAGCAGGGTTAAGAAATAATATCAAAGCTACAACGCCTACCATGATAATCTCATCCCACACTCCATCTTTCCAATCCCACGTTCTAACCGGGCCTCGAATCTCTATTCGCTCGCCGACTTTCTTACCGTGTAACCACCTGGATACTTCGGCACCATGGTACCTCTTCACCCACAGCTTGACATTTCCGTCTGCGTCGATGCCCTCCAACGGCGTATACGGCCTCTCGACCTGTATGTCATCATCCTTGATATAAATCGAGAACACAGGCGGAAGAACCGTAGGCGGGGGGATAAGGTTGGGTGGGACCTTGAGTGTGATAGCCTTCATGTTCGGGGAAGTGGGCTCAGACGACGTGATCTCGACTGGAGTGAAATGCGATGGGCCGAGAGGTAGAGTGGATGATATTGGCGCCGCACGCGACGGACTTGGTTTGACAATAAAGTAGACGCCAAACGCGGTCCATGCACCTACTATCGTAAAGACAGCCAGACGCGCTTTGGACCGCGACACGGAAGGACCCGCCTGGCTTGACGCGAAGTGTCTATATGCGGGATTCGTCCGCAAATGGCTTGGGCTCCAGGCGGTAGGCAAACGGGTGCGCGATGGAAGGAGCCTAGACATTCTTGCACGAGAGTTTAGAGTACTTGAGCCGCAGAGTGAAGGCAAGGATGCGGAAGGACATGGTCGCGCCTGGTCGCGCTTTTTTCTTCAAAATTTCTCACGTAATCTATCTTACATAGGTTCCTTCAAGTTCAAACTCGTAAGTACAGCAGCTGGAACTTGCGCCTGCCCAGCGCTCAGCGCTCAGCAGGCTGAAGTGTGAGAATACGCTCCCAAGATAAATCATAAGAGTAAATCGGCGTAGATTGTAATCCACATGACAAAAATGTATATCCCAAAATATGACAGACGTGCGTGGAACAAGCGGTCAGCCTCAAACAGGGAGCGAAATCGATCTAGCAACACAAAAATGCGATGGAAACGATTCCAACAGCACCCAGAGAGCTCTTGGTCGTGCGTTCAATGGGTGGTAGTGGTTGCAGAATGATACTCAAAACTTTTGCATCTGCTCGCAATTTGTACACAGCGAGTTTGCATCCGACTTCCCACGACTTCACTTCGCTGTCGTGACAGTCACATAGGGGAGTTACAATTTATAGCATGTCTCAGTTTGGATTGTGGTGTGCGACGTCGGCCCGCATTTTGGAACAGGATTGACTGAGAGTATCCTGAAGAGATTCCGCAAGGCTCGGAGATAGCTATATATATAGCATGCAAAGCGACTTGGCAAGTAACGCAGCACAGGATACTCGATAGTGACAAATCAGATCGCAGCACTTGGACTCCCAACGCAACCACCACCACCTGAAACCCAAGTCAGCGCTAGAGCCCCCACTTTCCAGCATGTCCCGCTACACGCGTCTGCCGAATCCCCAGTCCTCGCCAGATGAGGAGATGGAAGCTGCTTTTGACGACTCGGACGACGAGGGAGACGTGCATGACCACTCCCAGAAGCAATACCAGCCGCTCCTTACTGAACGCCCAGACTCCCCGATAACACCTACCCATCCGCTCGCTTCCCCGTCTCACTACCACCACCACTCGTTTTCTTCTCCGCAAACGCCAGCTACACCAGGCATCTACGACTTTGAGTACGACTACCCGCCTCCTCCAGGTTCGCCTCCGAGGCCATCAGCGCTTGCGTTGCCTGGGAACACCATTGGCAATTCTAATGGGATCATTCCTGATACCCCTGTCGTTCATCGAGACTTTGCGAGACCTTCCTTCTTCCGCCGGGCGCTGGGCGCTATACTCCCCAGCCAAAACACCGTGGCAGCAAGAGGCTCGGGAGTGGAGAATGACGGTGTATTTGCCAATATAGCTGCGAAACCTAGTACAGGACCTGTGAATACCGGCTCAAATACAGCATGGCCTGGAGAGGAAGAACAGTCCCAAGCACCCCCAGTGAGTTGGCTTCCCAACTTTCGCGCAATATCAGCAGCCCCAGGTACTGACGTATCGCTTGAATGTAGTCATACGCAACCGCACAAGCCGACGCCGTTCCCCCCTATTGGGAAAACACGATCCTCGCACCGCACGCACCGCACGGGGACGGCGAGCTCATCGTGGACAACCTCCCCACCGGCTCCATCTTCTCCTTCCTCTGGAACTTCCTTATCTCGATGTCGTTCCAATACGTCGGCTTCCTCCTCACCTTCCTCCTGCATACCACGCATGCTGCGAAGTACGGCAGCCGCGCCGGCCTCGGCGTCACCATGATCCAGTACGGGTTCTATCTGCGTACCGGGGGCGATAAGCTCGAGGACGATCCGACGAATGCCGATTTCTGGTGGGGGCCGCCGCAAGCGGGGAATGATACTATGATGTCGCACCACCACCCCGGGCACGGCTCGTCTACCTCCGTCAACAGCAGATTCCACCCCCGCCAGCTGTTCACATCCTCCACACCACCCACAGCTTCCACATCGGCCACCCCGCCCACGCCTCCAACGCTCTACAACGGCACGTCTGTGATATCCGGAGCGCCGTCTCCGAGCGACATGGAAGAACTTTCTGCCGCGACGGAATGGTTCTCGTTCATACTGATGACGGTCGGGTGGTTCTTGCTCCTGACGTCACTGCTGAACTATTGGCGCGTGAAGCGCTGGGAGCGGCAAGTCCAGACGGCGTCGGCGGGACGGGCGGAGTATGTCGTTGGGGCCGACCCGCTCGTTGCGTTTGCCGCGCCGTCGACGCCGCGCGAGTCGGAGGGTGGGGGCCAGACGGCGCAGGAGCGGCGGAGGCGGCTGTTTGCGGATGTTCAGGTGTCGGTAGAGGCTATACGGAGGAGGGCGGAGGAGGTGAGGGGACGGGTGGGGCTCGCGGGGCTGACGTGGTCGGATCGCCCGACGAGTCCTAGTAGTCGGGAGCGGCGTGCTGAGGAGAGGGAGAGGGGGGCGGTCGAGGAGAGGGTGTGACCTTCTCTTGTGCCATCCCTATAGAGTCAGACTGTCGCTCACAGCGCCGGATCCTTGTATACTGTCTCATTGACATAGCTTCCACTATAATATTCTCTCCCGAGACTGAATATGTTGTCACTCTTTTCGTTCTCTTTGCATCAGTCACTTGAACATTCGGACTTGATTTCAATTTTCGATTTCGATGGACAGCTAGCCATTCACCCTCATATTGTCATTTTCCACTGCACCGAAGAAGAGCTCTTATTATTAAGTACGCGCCTAAAATATTTCTTTGGTAAAGGTGTGGTCAAGCGAAAACGGAAACGAGTACATTTATACGAGAAACCGAGGATATACATAAGAGTCCTTACACCCATAGAGATGGCCTTCGACCTGAGCGATTGTCTGGGGTGGTTTCGGAAGGTGCTTCGGCAAGTGGTTGTCTAGGCTCGTCGCGGTCGTCGCCGATGACGATACCAAAGGCCTCATGGAGCCTCCGTCGCAATTGCATATCTTGCTCGACCTCCTCAGCTGTAGGCGGCTGAGGGGGGGCTGGGGGATGGAGGAGAGCTCGTTCGATGCGCTTGATACGAGCGTATCCCAGGAAGGAGGAGATGACCAAGAACCAGCCGAAGGCCATCAATAAAAACGAGATTGTCGACCCGAGGTAAGAGATTGGTTGAGAAGGAGAGAGTGCCGAAGGCTCAGGCGACGCGGCAGGGGAGGTACTATTCAGCATGCTCGCGTAAGCAGGTGTCTCGGCGATAGCACCCCACTGCTGATATCCCCCATTCGCCTCATTGCCCTCTTCTTCACGCATATAGAACCCAGTCTGGATGAGGGTCATGCCCAGCCCTGCGAGGCTGCCAAATTTGGCTGCGTGGGTAGTGTGCATCATGTAGGTGAGAGCGAAGCCGACGAATTGGAAGGAGACGGAGATAAGGAGACTCCAGCAGAAGTAGAGGAAAGAGCCTGTGGGGAGGTTCTCAATTACGATATCGGAGCCGAGCATGCGCGGAGAGAAGATGGTGGTCTCCCAGTAGGGTGGGACGGCGTCGGCTTGTGCAACCTGGTAAGACTACGGGAGAGCGTACGTGTGCGCTTGTGTCAGATGCCAAGTGCGGAAGAGAATGGAAGAAGGGCGCGCGTACGGGTGGTGCGTCGTCTGGGGATGTCTCGGGAGCGATGCCGATGGCACCTGATGCACCCTCGGCTGGGCGAAGGCTAGCATTGGTGGGCTTGGCGGTAATGTTGGCGAAGACACCATCGTTCTCCTGGCCTCCTCCAACTCCAGCTTGGTTCAGCTCTGGCCGGCGCCCAGGCCAGATCGAGCGAAACGCGCGATGGAATATTGAGGGAGTCTGCAACGGTCTGGGTGGCCCTGCAAGTGGGGAGGTGGTAGGCAACAAGCCATTAGAATTTCCGATCGAGTTGGGCAATGCCAGGGCCGAAGGCGGCGGGGGAGAGCCTGGTGGGGGAGGATAGTCGTATTCAAAATCGTAGCCCCCTGGGATCAGGTTTGTAGGCTGGGGCACGGGAGAGTAGGAGTGTGCGAGCGGATGTGATGGTGGATCTGAGGGGGCGGTGTGGGTTGGGAGGAGTGGGGCGCGGGTGCTGTCTTTGTGGCGGTCAAGGTCGTCGCGCTCGTCGTCCGAGTCGTCGAAGGCGGCCTCGAGCTCCTCGTCGGTGGGGGAGGATGGGTTGGGGAGGCGCGAGTAGCGGGCCATGGTGGTCGTCCACTTCACTCGTCCCGCGAGTATTGGTCTCAGATTGGTCAGCATAGATTAGTCATCACTGAGCACAGCCACTACGGACCGCCCCGTCCCCGTCACCACCGTTGCCGCCCGCCCGCAAGTACTGCTTGCACGTTTCGCAATCCGTCCATTGTCGAACGTATAATCATTCGTACGTACGGGGTATCTAGGGTTTTTCTTTTTCTTTTTTCGCTGTCAATCTCAGTACTCACGCGCATCGTACACGACCTGTAGCTATTATTACTACATAGTAGCCTACATACAAGACAAGGTCCCCAGGCTTTCAAGTTTTTCAGATTCTAAGAGGTGTGGCGTTTTTTTATTTCCCCCTGGACATGAGCTGGAGTGGCGCGGCGTGTTGAGCTTTGCCTAGTATTGCTATACGTCAGCGGAGAAGACAGACGATGACAAATGCCCTTGCGGAGCGATGTTGCGCGACGATCGAGCGCCTTTCGCATGCGGACTTCGGTCATCGTACAATCATATTCGCTGACGACATGTATGTTATACTTATAGGTGACCAGCCCCCCCTCTGATCAGCCGCCACCACCACCTCTCGCTCTCTGCACAGTGCAAACACTAATATTATGGCCGACCTAGTGACCCAGACATGGTACAAAAGTACGTTAATCTCCCGAATCCTGACGCTTTCATTGCATTTGGCCTCTATTGTGCACGTCCTGATGGTGGTACTTTCAGCTGCGCTCACCCTCTACAAAGCATTCCCAGTTTTTGGACTGGCTTCCTTCTTTATCGACGCGCCCTTTGGCCGTTTCAGCGCTGGTGCCGACCCCAAGAAAGGCTCCGTTTTCAGCCGCAAGCTGAATCTCGACGGCCAGCTTGCTTGGATTATCATGGAGCTTCCATCGCCCGTCACCATCGTTTCCGTTTACCTTAATTCTCCTACTCGCCCACCGATCGGGCTGAACCCGTCCACCCTCTTCGTGGCCCTTTGGGTCGCGCACTACGCTAACCGTGCTGTCATATCACCCCTGCGTACGCCCACTCGCAATCATTCGCACGTCAGTGTTGTGCTTGCCGGAATTGGGTTCAACCTCCTCAACGCTGGGCTCAACGGCGCTTGGTTCGCCTCTCCGGCATTCCGAGGGGCGAGTTTCAATCACACCGGCTTCTGGGCTGGGCTGGTTTTATTCGCCATTGGGATGGCGTCGAATATTTGGCATGACGAGGTACTTCTCAACATTCGCCGCCAGGGCAAGCGCAAGTACGGCATTCCATATGGTGGATTATACTCCTGGATTTCGTAGGTGTCATATAACACTTCCACTGTGCCGTTGAGGGCTCACCCTTCTTCCCATAGATATCCCAACTACTTCAGTGAATGGATAGAATGGGGTGGCTTCGCGCTAGCCGCTGCAGCGGTGTCGGGATCTGGTTTTGCAATGACGCCTCCGATGTTATTTCTGATGAACGAGGTTGCCACCATGCTGCCGCGTGCGATTAGCGGCCATCGTTGGTATCACGAGAAGTTCGAGGATTATCCAAAAGAGCGCAAGGCAGTGCTGCCATTCATCCTGTAGATATATTTGTATTTTGCACAGACCACGTTACGGCGTCTGGTGGCGTGTATATTGGTCACGTGTTTGTGGCCAAACTTGTTTAGAGCGCGTTGTTTTGACCCAACTCTACTGTGCACCCTCTTCCACTCAACACCTCGAGACCACGCGATATCCTGCCCGAATCCTCTGCTTTCTGTCGCTCCGCGCCATCCAGCCCAATCTACTTCTACCCATAACCGGGACCCACAACCTCATTATCATCACGAATGTCTCACGCGGCGTCAATTGCCGTTGCTGGTACGCTCTTCTTTCTGAAATTAGGTGGCGAAAAGGACGTGATTGACCACGCCTGTCCTCACTGTAGTGCGCGTGCGGCCTCCAACTGCCTGGGAGGCCGGCCGTCTTGCACCAGCAGGGCATCAGGACAATTCATTTATGGGTGATGGACACCTTACTGCCGCCCCCAAAGTAACAGATGCCAAACCGCTACGACCCATCGTCCAAGTCATGGACGACAAAGTCCTCATTTTCGATCCGAAGGATCCCGACGCCTCCCGTGCTTTCGAGCAAAGAGGATTTGTACCACCTGGCACAAAGCGATACAAGGATCAACGATACACCTTTGATCGCGTTTTCGATGAGGACGCGCGTCAGATTGACGTTTTCGAAGGCACTACCAAGCCTCTCTTAGATGGTCTCATGGACGGTTTCAATGCCACTGTGTTTGCATACGGAGTATGTCGCATCGCGTGCAATAGTGTCTCTCAAGCTCGAAATTAACGCACTTTGCTTTTCAAAGGCTACTGGCTGCGGCAAAACCCACACCATCAGCGGTACGGAGGCCGACCCCGGTATCATCTACGCCACAATGGCAGAGCTGTTTCAGAGGATAGAGGATAGGAAAGACGAGTATCTCTGCGAAGTCTCGTTAAGCTTCCTCGAGATATACAACGAAGAAATCCGCGACCTCCTCACCGAGTCGGGCTCATTTGGTCCGCGAGGTGGCCTCACCATGCGTGAGGACAAGTCGAACCGTGTCATCATCTCCAACCTCACAGAACACAAGCCCGCCAACGCCGACGAAGTCAAGGAGATGGTTCTTCTCGGCAATACGCGCCGGACGCAGTCCCCCACGCACGCGAACGAAACCTCGTCACGTTCCCATGCCGTCCTCCAGATCAATGTCATGCAAACACCGCGCACGGCCGGCGTCACCGAGGAGCACACGATGGCGACGCTCTCCATCATCGATTTGGCCGGTAGCGAGCGCGCAAGTGCCACCCGGAACATGGGCGAGCGCATGCTCGAGGGTGCTAATATCAACAAGTCCCTTCTCGCCCTCGGAAACTGCATCAACGCCCTCTGCGAATCGGGAGGCCGGACGCGCCACATCCCGTACCGAAACAGCAAGCTCACCCGGTTACTCAAATTTTCACTCGGTGGAAATTGCAAGACCGTCATGATCGTCTGCGTCGCTCCGACGTCGCTGCACTTTGAGGACACGCAGAACACGCTCAAGTACGCGAACCGCGCGAAGAACATTAAAACCAAGGTGTCGCGCAACTTTGTCAATATCGACCGCCACGTCGCGCAGTATGTGGAGGCAATCAATCGTCTCAACGAGGAGGTCAAAGAGCTTAAGGCCAAGCTAGCTGGACGGACCTCTTCGGAGAGCGATGTCCTCAACCGCAGGAAGCTGGAGGCCAAAGTGGAGATGGAGCGCGCGAAGGAGGATATGTTGAGCAAGGTGAACGCGAATCTCCCTGTGTTCCTGCAAGGGGCTTCGTGCGAGGCCACGATCTTTATTGCTACCACCCGGCTGCGTGCGATCAAGGCGCGTCTAGCACGCCTCGAGTCGCAGCCGCCCACGTCGGATCTCCTCGCGGAACGTGGGTTGCTCCAGTCGTTCGCTGCCGCAGACGAGGCCATTGTTCGGGCGGACTCCACGGCAGTCGCCCAGGCGCAGAAGGCGCGCAACGCCAGCTCGCTATTCGAGGCCACATTACGTGCTGTGTCAGAGCGCAAGTCGGACCGGCTCGACGAGTTCAATGTGGACAGCGTCAGGCTGGACGCGAAGCTCAAGAAGGCGGAGGTGGACCGCTCGAAGGCGGAATCGAGAGAGGCCGTTTACAAGGCGGCGTTGGAGCAGCAGTCGGAGGTGGTTGCTAACCTGGTTGAGATGCTGGCGAAATGCACAGTCATGATGAATGACGGGGGGCGCATCCTTCGAGAGGCTGCTGGAAACGGCGACGGTCTTCATGGTGTTGTTACCTCGGTGGCGGAATCCATGGGTCGCGTCGGTGAAGCGAACGATGTGGAGTTCACTAAGCTGGTAGGACAAACGACATCTTCGTTCGTTTCCGCCAAGGACACATCTTCCCTTCTCAACTTCTCTGGACACACTACGACCGCGGCTATCGCCAATACAGCCAAACCACAGCGACGCTCCCCTCGGCGTTCCCTTGCTCCACCTCCCCGTACGCGCCGCTCTTCTGTTGCTGGACCCGTCCCTGCGTCTCCGGCACGCCGTTTCCACAAATCCCCACGCAAGGCAGCGGCACTTCGCCAGAGTCTAGCACACCCCGGCGTGCTGTTCTCTCGCCCCGAGTATGTCCCGGCCCCATCCCGCAAAGTACCCGAAAAGCAGCTGCGATGGAGAGACGAGGCAGGGGAAGGCGAGATTGACGACCATGGGGAGCGTCCTGCGTCTAGTGCTGCACCCGCGGTCACTTTGAACGCCCCGGTCAGGAAACCTTCCGAGTCAGAGTCGGACTGGGAAGATGAAAAGACCCAGGACAACTCGAATGTGTTCGTGGTGTCTCCAGATGTTCCAGGGCTCTCCATACCCCCGCCGCCCCCTCCGATGAAGAGAATGAGGAGCAACAGGATGGATCCAAACTACCTGCGCTCCAAAGCTGCGTCTGCTTTGAGTAGTCTCGCGGAGGACGACGAGTCGCGAGCGTCTCCATTGCGACCAAAGCCATTCTCCGACGTCGCTAACCAGCCCGTCCGGATGCTCACAGACGGATCGCCGAGGCGCGTACGGGACAGGTCCCCTCCAAAAGAGCTCTCCTCAATCAAACCTGTACCAAGCTCACCTCCGAAGAACAGACGGCGATCCAACATTGGGCCCATGCGTCCTGAGAAAACCAGTCGGCGTCGGAGTAGCCTGATACCGAAGGCGAATGTTCTGCCCGCGAATGCACCCGCTATGCCCGCATCCAAGGCTATGACCTCGTTCGGCGCGCCCCGACGACTGCTCGTCAATGACGCGGACGTAACGGTGCGCAAGTCTCCAAAGAAGGTCAGGCGCATCTCGATCGCCTCTCATGGAGCTGGACGGTATTCGATTGGAGGACCGGGGTCGAGAGCTGGTAGAGCGTCACTGGCACCACAGAGGACGAGCCCTCCGCTTGTATTGTTCGACCCAAACGCTAGCGCGGACCTCAGCTCCAGGGGAGTGAGCAAGCCGACGTGGCGCTAAGTTTGCTGTCTTTTTCTTCTTGCGACACTTGATATGTACCTTATCCACTGTATGACTTCCCTCTCCATATATGGTCGCGTTTCCTTCTCTCTCTTTTCTTTTCTTTTCTTTTCTTCCTGAACCATATTATGGACACCTTATTCCCGCTCCGGCTCCGTTGGATTCTTAGCGACCATGCTACTTTATGTGATTACCCCATTATTCTCGTATATCAAAATCGCTCGACGAAAACACCAAGGGAAGCATTTACCAGCAGGAGTACCTCCGTTTGCGCCTCGTTATTAGATGTTGAGGGTTCTCGTAAATAGATGTTATGGGCACATTCTACTCGGAGCTGAAATATGATATCTCCAGCCCAATAGCCTTTATAGGTTTTGCCCTGCTTGCCAAGTCGGATACTACACCAAGGCTCACCAGAGTGCTTCGCAGACGGCCTTCCCACATGAGTGATATATTCTGCATTGCCGAGAAAGGATAGTTAGATATCGCAAAGACAGCTCTTGTTCATCAAACTGGGACAGACCGTGTTGGTGGAAACTCGGGCTTTCACAACGCCCCGGACGTCGTCGCCCTTGCCAGGATCATCGTTCTCGGCAGGATTTTTCCGCTTGCGTAACCACCACTCGGTGCCCATCGTCCATTCGCTGTCGTAGCTGTACACGTTGAAGTCAAAGCGCGAACAGAGAGCGACGTCGCGTGATACCCGGGCAGCATAGGCGGCTGATAGATGGCCCATCATTGGATTGAAGATTCCTGTTATTGTTGTAGGCGGCTGAGAGGGGAAAGATGCGGGCGGAGATTGAGGTTGGCCATAAGGAGGCGTGGCATCAGGCAGCGTAGTGAACTGGCCCGCGATAGATACTAAATGATGGCGCGAGTTAATTGTAGCGCAGAGACGCGGTTACAACTTTGCTTACCTCCAGCACTCTTCTCCTGCGCGCTGAAGTAAAATTCTGCGCCAGCAGACCATCGGCCTTTGAGCCCCCCTTCCATCGCGTCTTCCTCGTCCACCCTCTTCCCGTGATCGCGCTTTTCCCTCTCCTCCTCTCCGGCCAACCGACCGAAATTATGCAGCACCCGCGCGCCCCACATACCATCGTCGGCGCTCCATGAATACTCCGAGCACCATCTTCCGGTATCGTGCTGAAGACTAAACATGACATTGCTCATACCCGTTGGCTCAGCATTTCCCCGGAGAGTTTGTGCAGGCGTCCGAGAGCGCAGGTCTGATATTGATGCTACGACAGCTTGGAGAGTCGGCGACAAGCGCGTGCAGTATAGTGCATCGAGACGGGATGTCGGGATGTAGAATCTTCCATAAAGTAAATAGTCTGTTATTATTCAGTAATAAGTAAGTTCTGGTGGATGGAAGGTAGACAGACCCTAACCTCGAGTGTCGATTCTCTTGCCGCCTTGCCAAACCTCTTCTCTCTCTTCTGGCTCTCGGGGGCGGTCGTATATTTTAAAGCGCTCTACCATATCCTTTAGCCGAACGCTGCTGGAGCCTTTGACATCGAGATCGCATGAGGAGAAAATATATCCAACAGATCCATTTAGGGAAGGTAGCGCGTTGAGCGACCAAGTCGTCTTATACAAGGGGTTCGGTGATTTGGACATGTGGAAATGGAGGCCACGCGGTACCGTAAAGTCCAGAATGGCTATTGAAATTTAGGATGTCAGTGCCCGCCGTGGAGTATCAGCGCAGAGTTTGCTACACATTACCAGAGGAGGATCGCGTCAGGTTGGTGTACAGGTTGTCCTCGTTCCATCCTGTCGCTCGATAGTAGCTGTGGAGAACGTGCGTTGCAAATGGATGCATGGCGGTCCCTTCAGATATATAGCTAGACGCCCTTGTAAGTGCACAAAGAGGTTTGGCTGGCAGCGCTGCGCTACTGCAGCACTTGGTGAGGACGAAGTTGTGGTGGTGAATATGAGGCTTACCTAACGTCAGGATTTACTTGTTGCCAAGTTTGATCAGGACCCTGGAATGCTCAAGTAGAGGTCTCATCCCAAAAAAGATCTTTCCGTACGCAAAAAAAATGACTACTTTTGGACCTAAACATACGAGTTTGCATGAGACGTGACAAAAAAATGCCTAATTCGCCTTTTTTTGATCGGTGTTTGACCCCAAAAAGTTGCCCAAGGATTGGGACCAAGTACCTTGATAAGGCTGCCAGATCGGGTTCAAAATGGGTTTTGTGCTGCGAATATCAAAGTTGCCTGGCTGGATCAGAGGTTGGATCAGACTACCCTGTTTTTCGGAGGGTTTGAGATTGAAGTAGGTGTTTGCTTCGTGGAACTCTCGACGTTGCGCTGTGGTGGATCAGACTTTGCTGGCGACGGGCACGGCTGAGAGTTGGGCTGTCATGACGGATCATACTTTGCTGGCGACTAACCTGGGCAATTTGCCACCAATTGTGGCCATTTTTGCGCAGCGGACGAAGATTTATTGGCCAAATTGCTGGCCAAATAGATCATAGCTCGCTGGAGACGGCACTTTTATTGGAAGATCCTCGGGTTAGGTGGTCCCAGATGAGGCCTTGAGGCACAGACATCAAAAAAGCCCCATACATATGCTCAGCAGCAGGCCCCGGAGATCCAACGTAGGTGGATTTTGAGATAAAAGATCTCGGACCTGTGATGAAAATGCGGTGTAAAAACTCAGGTAACAGCTGTTTTAGCTGCCTCTTCACCCCATACCTTCCCCGTTTTTAGAGGGTAAAAACTCGAACCTCTGGCCAATTTTACGAAAAAAAGATGATACCCTGGAGGGTGTTTACGGCCACATTGGGATGTAACCTCTGCGCGAGCATTCCAGGGTCCTGTTTGATCCTTCCCATTGGAGGTGGCTATGCCTTGATTTACCTTGGTCCCTCGCGACTGGTCCATGGTCGCGATCCTCTGGGCGTGCACCGGGACTCGCGCGTCGCACGTCTTTTCGCCGTGGATCGCATAAGATCATATGTACTCTGCTGATCCTGCTCCATGGCTAGGAAGAAGTCCTGGTTCGACATCATTTTCTCTCACTCATACCAAAAACTAACAAGCTACATCGCTATTTTGATACTTCTGTGATTTCGACTACAAGATTTCATTTTAAGCCATGCTCATTTCCAAGAGTCCTCGATCGTGTTCTCTACACTTCGCCCGGTCGATACTCAAGCAGAAGTGGAGTGGTCACGGCGAATGTCAACACTGTATATCATAGCGTCAGCACTTGTCACAAAGGTCAGCTACTTTAGCGTGGACATACGTCGTGCAGTGGAAACTGCCACCGAGACTGTGAACGTATTGGAAAGGCACGCGGATGGGCGTGATGCCGTGCTCGAGCAGAAGATCGGCCAGGTGGTCGTCTTCGGCTTCAATGATAGCCCGCTTGGGATCAATAACAAGGATGTTCATGATGAGCCATGCACTATATTCAACGGCAATTGTTAGTAGAGTATAAACCCCAGCTCGCCAGCAGCTCACCTCGACATAAAGAATGGCGGATATTCCCTGGGTTTGGGGAACGGCGCGGGGATAAACTTCCATCCCTTGAGCCTCTCGACCTTTTGGAGCTCTTCCACAGTGATATAAGTGGGATTGTAGATGAGGAGGCCTTCCCTCAGAGGAGTAATTGTGGCATCGATGTGGAATGCGTGGGAATCAAGCGACTCCACGAGGACAACCTCAATCCCTGTCCCTTCGAGGCACTTCTCCAGGTGCTTCACGCCAGAGCGATTGGTGGTGTTGGAGAGCTGACCAATGATGGTCTTGTCGAGACGAATGAAGTCGGCCGCATCAAACGCCGGGCGGTTGTCGTTGATGACATATTCCCTGTGGCGCTCACCGGGCCCCAAGAGAGCGTCTACATCGGCCGGCGGTGGGGGACGGCGGTAGACCTTGGCACCCTGGGCCTCGTAGTGCTTGAAGAGATCTTCGTATGCGAGTGACTCGTGGTTGCGCGAACGCCACGAATAGGGCGCTTCGATGATCCTGTCTTGCGCAACAGTGATCGCGTCCCGCACCATGGACGCAGTATAACCCGGAGTTTCGAGGCTGGAGAAGTCGACGACCTTGGGGCGGCGGACGGTGATGCCGAGATCGGTCAAGACCTTGGCAAAGTTATCGAGCTGCTCGCAGGCTTTGGCAACGATCTCCTCCGGGAATGGATTGTGAGGCCGGTGCTCGTCCCAGTACCTCGCGGGTACTGTCAATGGAGGGTTAACCATGTCAGTCAACTGCCAGGTAGGACGCATCGGTGAATTCGGCGTACCCGTGTTTTCGACCACGATCCGAGGCTCAAACGGGAAGCAGGAGTGATCGGCGACACCGACGATGACCTCTTGGAGAGGATCCCACTCGTTTGATGCGTTGACGACTTGTTCGGTCATGGCAGGAGAGGTGGAGATGATATGAGGCAACCAACAAAAGTTTTCCTGGTTTATATAGGTTCGCCAGGACCATCGGATCGACAGGAATGACGACTCAATGATGATGGCGCTGTCCGACTGTCGACAGCGGCCATCCATAGCGGGAAGCCTCCGACACGAACGCGGTCCCGTGATGCGCGCATTACGTCCAGCCAAGTCCAGCCTGCCCAGGAGCTTAAGAACAATGAAAGCACATGGGAGCCCCAGATATCAAGGACTAAATACATGGCGTCAGTCGCCGTTGCCAGCAGACTAAGTAGGCTAGTGATAGTCTTGGCATTATTTTAGCTTTTGCGGATTTGAGAGCATGGCATCCGAGCTTCTCCAAGCATCACGATAGTTCCAGCGCTAGCTAGGAAAACACTAGCAAGTGCGGCTTGTGAGGGAAATAGTAAAGGAAACTGGCTCTGGGCTGGAGATGATCACGGCGATGTTGACGAAATGAGCAGACACAACGCGGGCCGTTCGAACGTTGAGTCCGGACCGAGGCTGTCCGGAGGCAAGCTTCTGCGATTCACCACCAGCACGCGCACCGTCGCAAATCAGAATCAAACGTCCACGAAACGATGCCCAAAATCGTGTCCAGATCAGCTGTGTCGACATCTACTGATGGCGTGTGACTTCTGAATATTTCTCGTGCGCACGAAGACATCTAACATTCATTTTATTTATAGCTGCACCCACCGCGTCTGCGTCGGCTGCGCTTCGCGTGTATTACTGCCTTTGCGGAGAATTCATCGTAAGTGAACGGTCAATATGTTTATCCCCTTCTACCTTTTTCTTACCAGCCTGCTTCGATCCCAGCTTGTCATTGATAAAGCTCTCGCAAGTCTTCCAAGGAGGAAAACAGACGGCGCAGTTATCTTGCGCTGTCAAGACGGCCCTGCAGGGAAGGCCAGAGTATTCAAGATAAACGCGACCAATGCAGATCCCGTAATGATCGCACGGTCAGCACTTTTCCACTGGAATCATTTCCCATGTTTCGTTTTTTGACACGTTGCCTCAGACGAGACGGACATGAGCGTCAGTATCGTTTCTTGTGTAAGTCACGAATGTGCCTCTACCCCAAATTCTTCAACGCAGACTCTTCTTTGGCAGGCCCTCGGTGCACGTTACCTATTGGCTATCAATCCACACCACCCCCCGCCAAGTCTGGCCCTTATGTATACATCAATTGGGGCGCACTCACGCAAATTCAAGGGCAAGTACCCGCCGAGGCTTTCGAAGACGAAGAAATGGACACATCATGAGTACCACTTTCCGCATTTTCGCTCGACTCGTTTTCGACTTCTTCATCAGGCTGTCATGTAAGCACTAGTGCACGAGGTCCTTGATAATTCGCGATAGTAACTTTGTGTGCATTGTATTGACGCGTTTAGTTTTCTTGTCTTCGACTTACGCCTCCTCCATCTTGACATCTCTGCCGGCGACCTCTTCCCCGGGCTGCTCAGTCTCAAGAGCATCTTGCGCCGCAACTTCTTCGAGCTCGCCCTCTCCATCAGCATCACCAAGTTCTGCATCAGCTGTCCCTTTATATTGTTGATCTTCTGAAGCCTTTGTGAGGGTCGTCTGGAAATGGGAGCTAGTCTCGGTTTTTGTGACTTCTCTCAGTGCCATCGTCGCGTAAGCAGCTGTCCCAAGCGTGAGCCGGATTTGGAGAGCCATGAACCGTCCGCTCTCGTCCGTGACGGGAGCATCAAACCCAAGCAGCTGATCCTCGTCTGATTGGGCGAGCGGTACATCTGGGTCGGTGTAGCGCAGAATAGACCACGAAAGCTCGGAAGGCTTGTGAAGGATTTTGCGGTACGACCCGCCAAGCGTGTATTCCCTAATGGGGGGGATCAATATAGATACCAACGAGGCAGCCAATACGAAAACCTACTTTTGCTTTCTCACAAAGTTGTCTGGGTCCAGCCCATCTAGCCTCAGGAACTCGCGATACTTTTCGCCAAAGTCTCCGCCGGGATACGAAACATCCTTTCCGGGCAAAGGCATCAGAACATCGAAGATAGTGTATTGGTCGACATCGGCTTCTGTCAGGACTTTAACCCGCGGTTGCACCCATTGCTTCTTTCCTTTCTTCTTGGTCAGGGCGGACGACTCGCCGCTGGGGGCCACTGCTTGAAGAAACCCGCTCGTCACACACGAGCCAACGGCACGGATGGGAAATAAACATACCTGGCTCGTCTGTCACGGTAGGCTCAGGAAGGGACTCGTCGGGCTTGATGTCCACAGCTGCATCTTCGGGAGCATCTGTGCTTTCGTCCTTGACATCTTCGTGCTCCGGCTTGGCCGCCTCTTCGTCGTCAGTCACCTTCTCATATACCAAGTCCCCTACGACGGGCTTGTCTGCGCCGTGCAACCGAATGCGCTCCGACACAACAGCATTCCAGACGTAGGACTGGTACGCATGAACGTACATCAGACGAAGGTTGCGCGGGATCTGCATGATATCCACCCACGGTTTTAACAGCTGTGCGACATGCGAGGGAGGGCGTAACTTGCCGTAGATAGGGCGCCCATGGCGTTCCTCGAATCTCCGCCCATCTTCTGAAAGCTCTCCAAGATACACCTTTCGGCAACGACTCTTCGTGGAAAGAGGTCTAACGCGCGTTGAAGGTCGCCATCTTCCAGCCAGGCTCGACGCGCCGCTTCGCACTCGGGATTCTCTCCAGGTCGGGGACGGAGAAGGAGCTCCACTGCCCGTTGCCAGTCTGACCGGAGGATTGCGAGGCCTATTGAGTGGGTTGGGATCGACGAAGTACCAAAGCGCTGCATGCCTGGATGAAAGGAGGTGGTGTGAATATAGACACCGCGATCAGTTCTCTTTCGCGGGATGAGACAGACCGTAGTAGTTGATAAAGCCTTTGTTCTTTATCGTCTCCATGGCACGATTCAAGACCTCCTCTGATTCGGCTTTCACGTTTCTGAGACGGTCACTTCAGTCCCAGTCCATCAGGAGCCGTTGATGCACCGAGGGCTCACCTAAGCGTGATAACGAACGCGTTCCCCTTCAGCATCCCCAGTTCCAGAGACCCCTTTCTATAAACCAGATCCGCAATCCTCACTCCTCTCTCGCCCCGCTCCTTCATCACCTGCTCGTTCGACCGCCGCGGGCCAAGGGTATTGACGGACCGCCATACATCCATGAGCATTTTGTTTCCTCGCTTGAAGCAAACGCGTTGGACGGTTACACCGCGTTTATCTTTGGTTCCTGCAACGGTGAGGTCGCGCACAGGGACGCGCAGAAGACGCGATAGATGCGCAAGAGCGTCTTGGGTATCGCGGTTGGTTTTTTGCATGGTGAAATGAATGAAGGGAGGGATGTATGGACGATTTGGGTCCCGGGGCGGACGTGAATCTGAATGAGGGTCCGAGGTCATCATGGGCCCGTCCTGGAAGTTGGGATTGCTTCGCCGACTTGCCTTTTCCCTTGCCCCTACCCCCGCGTCCGCTACCCCGCCCACCACGGCCCCACCTGATCACAACCCTCGACCCTTCCTCACTCATGGTACTCTCCAGCTTTCCTTTGAAGAGCTCTCTTACTGCTTGGTGCAAGGTGGTTCGATCGGTCTTGGACGAAATCGGCTGAGTTCAATGGTTATTTGAGTATGTTCCATCGAGAGTGGAGGTTGGGGGGTGCCATGAAAAATACAAACTTCCGAGTCAACCTTGCGATGGTCCTCTCTTGTCGTCCCCCGGGCTCCGCCTCTGCCTCGCCCTCTCCCACCGCGGCCACCTCTCCCTCCTCGATCTCTCCCTCTGCCCCCTCTCGACCCTCTTCCGTTTCCAAAGGTCACGGGGAGCGAACTATCCTCCGGTACCTTTTCTTCACTCTCCTTTTCCTCTACGGCCTCTGAATCTCCTTCCTTCTTGATCCCCCGCGCGCCCCATCCGCCGTCGCTTACAAACGGCGGCTCTGGGCCTTGCAAGAACATTTCCTTGAGGTTTTCGAGCGCTTCGGTAGAAAAGAATGGTGCGAGGGTGGTCGTGAAACTGTCCGGCCACGGTTTATTCTCTTCTTTTGGTGGGGGGGCTGGTGCTGTGGTATCTGTAGCACCCGTAAGTTCAAAAGTAGCAGCATCCTTTGACGAGGCATCGGCGGTGGTCTCCTTTGAATCTTCAGTAACCGGTGCGTCTTGGGTGCCCTCTAGCGTACTTTCCTCCTCTTTCTTCGCGTCCTCTGCCTTCTTCGCGTGGGGATCGTCTGGTTTGCCGATTGACTTGAGTCGAACTACTTTGCCTTCCGGCTCAACCTCGAAGACCAAAAAGTCGGTGAATCTGTCCAATTTTAGGCCACAAATTTTAGTCTTGGCTGGGCAAAGAGCACAGAATATCTCGGACCTCTGCTTGATGATCCCTTGAATCGCAGGGACATCTTTACCGATATACTCTGAGATTCCAACGTCCACTTCCAATACGCGGTACGCATCGTCGGCGGGGGCCGGAAGCGGCGCAGGGAATATCAAGGAGCGGCTAGGCGGGAGTAGGTCCTCGAAGATATAGCGAGGCTGGGGCTCCACGTCAGCTTCGATTTTGATAATAGGTACGGTGGGCTCAGCAGCAGCGCCAGCGCCAGTTGCATCTTGGGCGCTATCTTCTCGTGGGATCAGCTTGATGCGTTTCACGACTCTCCCCTCCTCGGCCGGCAGCTCTTCTTCTCTTTGTCGCGGGGTAGTTTCCATCGACGACGACATAATTTATGCCGTTTTTTGCCAGCGTTTATAAACGAGACGCTTGAGCTCCAGTGTAATTTTGCACATCAACAAAATTTCCGATATCAAGGAATTGCTTCCGGAGTCGGAGCATCGGAAGTAAGGCCACAAATCGCCGATCCGGATCGACGATGCTCACGATGCTTGTCACTCATCACCATGGCGTCCACGAAAACATATGCTGCTCGCGCGGAGGGCTACGCGAACCCAGCCGCCCGCTCTTTACTTGAGCTTATGGACCGCAAAAAGACAAACCTTTGCGTCAGCGTCGACGTGACGAGGAAGAGTAGTCTTCTCAGGATCATTGATGCTGTTGGACCGAGCGTGTGCCTCGTCAAAGTAATGTCTGACCAGCTACACTATTATGTTTGCCGGGTGTGAACGCGTATGCATTCTCCTTAGACACATATCGATATTATCGAAGACTTTGACGAAGACCTAGTCTCCCAGCTACAGCACCTGAGCTCGAAGCACGATTTCTTGATATTCGAAGACAGAAAGTTTGCCGATATCGGTGTGTATAAAAGCTACGACATGTCCTCCGAGCTCTGTATGCATACTCAGTAATCCGTGGCCGCATCCAAACAGGTAACACGGTCGCTCTGCAATACTCGCGAGGCGTGCACCGCATCGCGTCGTGGTCCCACATCACCAACGCCCACCCCGTCCCAGGGCCCGGAATAATCACCGGCCTCGCGTCCATAGGCCAGCCCCTCGGCCGGGGCCTCCTCCTCCTCGCCGAGATGAGCTCCGCGGGCACGCTCGCTGCTGGTGCCTACACCTCCGCCGCCATCGACATGGCGCGTGCCCATCGCGACTTTGTTATCGGCTTTATTGCGATGAAACGCTTCGATGGGCAGGAGGACTTTCTCATCCTCACCCCTGGTGTAGGACTCGACGTCAAGGGTGATGGTATGGGCCAGCAGTACAGGACGCCGAGGGAGGTCATCCTTGATCGCGGATGTGACGTGATTATTGTAGGGCGCGGGATTTACGGGAAAGGCGAAGGATCGGACGATGATGTGATAAAGGCGCAGGCAGAGCGGTATAGAGAAGAGGGCTGGAAAGCCTATCTCGAAAGGACGGGGCAAAATATCGTGTGATGATATAAATCATCATAAGGCACTGAGAAATAAACAAGGGAGTCCATATAGGGCACGTCATCTACCATGGCCGCCTGAGAATCGCAAGCATGCTCATGCATCTCTTCGTGCCTCCAAGCCACCGTCAATCGTCGCCAGGGTTCTTATACCTTCTCATAACCCTCTCCCGCGCAAGTTTGTGGTCCACAATGGGCTCCGGATATTTCAGTTTCTTGAATGCGGCTTTGTCCAGGTGTGAGAATGGATCGTGGATCGCTGCCAGAATCGCAAAATTGAGTAGGAGCACGGAGTGATGGGCAAATATAACATACCTTTTCCGCTCAGACCTTTGAGCTCGGGGACAAAGCGGCGGATAAGATCCCCAGATGGATCGGCCTGGTACCATTTCGCAACAAGAAAGACTGAGGATTGCGTCGACATTGGGTGAAAGCACGCAGGCATACCTTTTCACTCTGTGTATACGGATTGAATACTCTGAAATACGGCTGAGGGTCGACGCCCGTCGATGCGCTCCACTGCCATCCACCGTTGTTGCTAGCTAGATCTCCGTCGATGAGCTGACTCATAAAGTACTACGGCAGGAGGATAATAAGTACATGGTCGACATTGGAGTAAAGTGAAGACGTACCTGCTCGCCGAGTCGCCAGTCCAGCATGAGATCTTTGGTAAGATACATAGCTGTGATCATCCGCAGCCTGTTGTGCATCCATCCTGATCACGCAATTAAGAAGGGCGTCTGAGTCGAGTACGCAGAAAAGTGGATAAAGGGATTTGCTTACCTCGCTCATTCAGCATTCGCATAGCCGCGTCCACAATTGGGACCCCCGTCTTGCCTTGTTTCCAAGCTTCAAACAACGCGGGGTCTACCTCCCACCGAACGTCAGCATATTTTTCCTGGAACGGCCGCCCCATGGAAACGCGTGGATACGCCGCCATAACATGGTTGTAGAAATCTCGCCACCCTAAAGAGTAATATACGTCATTCGCATTCAGCTCAAACAGGATCGGTAACATGCTCGACTTACCAACTTCCGACATCCACATCCCCGCTCCGTCGTCCCTCTTCAAATCTACATACCTCACATCTCTCTTTCCCTGGAACGCAATCGCGTGCCTTATACACTCTCGCGCAGAAATCACACCGGCAGAGAGGTACGGACTCAAGCGCGAGCTTGAGTCCAAGTCCGCACGGTCGCGCTGATTGGCGTACGCCCCCAGTCGAGTTTCTCTCGTTTGCGCTTTGGGTTTCGGCTTGGCCTTCTCCACAGCCGGGGGGAGCGTGTCCATGGAACACTGAGAAGAGCGGGCTTTGGTTTGGAGGAAGCGGACGAGGAAGGACATGGCTGCTTTGGTGCCTGCGGGCCAGATGGTGTTCATGTGGGCGGCGTCCTCGCAGATGAAGCCTTCGAGCGAGGTAGGTACTGGTGAGTCGAAGAGAGTGCCATACAATTCGTGTTCTTTGATAGACGGATCGTTGGGATCTGGGTCCGGGTATGGATCGAAGAGGTCGGGGCGGCTTTGAATGATGCCAAGCCAGGCTTTACTCCAAGGAGTGTATACCTATAATGTCCGTGGGATGAACGTAAGTCGAGAAGAAAGCTGGCCAATAAATAACTGGTACGCCGCACCGAGTAGGCTTTGCCTTGTTTATTGGCAACCATCCCGGGCTCCACCACACATCTGTCGTGGACAAATGTTGGTTTGACTTTGTGAGTGCGGTCACGACCCTTTTCAAGTACAGTCAAATCACGGCGAAGCTCGTCGACCTCATATTCCATGTTGGCGAACAGCTGCGTCACATTCCAAGACTCGAGCAACTTGAGCAGCTTCTCTGGGAGGTCGCGTCGCCGGCCGCTGTGTGTGTGGATGTAGAGCGGGATGTGGAGTGCAGCGAATTCGGACTACAGGGCGGGTTTGTTAGGTGTGGACATTGGAGAGATTGCAGTATACACACCTTGAGCATCGCAAGATTCCGAAGGACAAAGTCAATGCGACGGACGCTGCGGCCGTGAATCTTATACTCCTGGGATGTCAGCGCGAAAAGCACAATGAGTGGAAGACCTTGGGTCTGGGCAGTGCCAGAAGCAAGAGCGAGAGCCTTGTTATCCGAGGCTAGCGTAGGCAAATGAGCGACCAATTGGAGAACCAGAGTGACATGCCAAGTACATACTCCGCATGTCTTCCATCCTCATCCAGTACACAACGGCCTTTCCTGGTCCGACTTTGAGAGTTTTATTCTCTTCTAGCGCCGCAACGAGCTGGTTCAGCGGCGGGTCCTCGTCGACGCGCGCTGCGGCTTGGGAAGTGGCGACAATGTCGGGAGACTCATAGACGTACGCAACAGCGTCCAAAGACTCGGACGAGCCGCGCCTTGGTTTCTTGGTGGGAGACGCGTCGGAGAGCGAGGAGAGGCGGGGACGTTTAACCATGGCTTGCGTGCGTTGGGGGACAGCGAATGTTTGTTGCCAGAATCCCAAGCAGCCATCGGTGTTTTATAGTGTCCAGACTACTTACTTAGCGTCCGCTCCGCTTCCGCGCATGACGTCGGCTGCTCGGACGCGTCTCGATCCCCGCACAGCGATCGGCCTGGCCACAGAACGTGCTCTCCCACTCAACACCATGTCCAACGACCAGGAGCTGGATTTCCAATTGTGAGTCCGTCCCGAGCCATTTGCCACCCGGTGTCTCCTCAAGCCACCGAAAGTGTTCGCCCAGATGCGCCGTCTGTCGACCCGCAGGTTTCTTCGCTCGCCTCGCGACTGGAGCCGTCCACGAGCAAAAACCAAGACGACGACGATAAATCTGATATCTCCGATTCTGAGCTTTTCGATGAGCTGGAGAACGACGATGCTCTAAGAGGGCTGAGGGAGAGGCGTATGGAGGAGCTCAAGAACGAGTCCGTTCTCCGTTGCACTAGCTCTGCGTCCAATGTGATTCTGAAATCCAATTACCGATCAGGATGGCCAAGGTTCGCGATATGCGAGAAAGCGAGCACGGGCGATACACCGAAATCACAGACGAGAAGCAAGTCATTCAAACGAGTGCGTAAGTTCTCTGTGTTTCCTGCTTGATCGAGCAGAGGTTGATCGAGCCATCAGCAATGAACCTCGCTGTGTGATACATTTTTACCACCGTGACTTCCAACGCTGTAAAATAATGGACAAGCATCTCGGAGTAAGTCTCCCTTCGAACTCTGATCTTCACCTGCCGAGACTCACAGAGCCTACTCGACTGGAAGGAAATTGCACCCAAATATTTCTCCACGCGATTCATCAGAGTGTTTGTCGAGAACGTGCCCTGGCTAGTTGAAAAGCTCGCTATCAAGGTTCTCCCATGTGTAGTATGCTTTGTAGGCGGTGTTCTCAAAGAGAGGTACGATCACTTATTGCCGCGATACCTCCGTTGGCTCACTATATTCCGCTCAAGATTAATTGGGTTTGAGGAGATGGGAAATAACGACTCTTTCTCCACCGCCTCGCTCGAGTTTCGCCTTGCGCAGACTGGTACTTCAACATCGCCCCACTCTTTGCGGCATCGTACTGATCTGACCACTCTCCAGGAGTAATCACCCTTCCCAAGACGCCGGGTAGTGCACCCTCTTCCGGCCGAAATATCAGAGGGAAGGCGGAGGATGACGATGAACTTGATATTTAATCCCTGCGTCTGCTTTAGACATGGGCTCTTCGTCCTAGCTATCCCAGAGATACGGAATTCAAGGCGCGCTTCCAGTCTGTCGTGTGCCAAAGTGATGCCAAAGCCAGACTTAACGTGCACTGTGCGAGGATGTAAGGCGAGCTGGACCCTGAAGATGTCGGCTCGGCTCGGCCGGCTCGGATTCCACGTGAGTCTGTCAAACAGGTGCACACAAACCCATTCATTCTATTCAGTTCTCCGGTCGCGTTCGCCGTCGTCGCAGTCGACGATGAGGATTCATGGCAAATTCGTGGCCAATGCTGCAGAGGATTCGGGCATGCGCAGATGGGTATATGCGCCCCTTTGTGGCGAGAACGCTGGGGGGAAAGAGCAGAAAGCTATAGGGCAAGGGGGAGAAATGCCAGGATGCCCGTGTGCGCGTCCCGCGACGGTCTCGCAGCATTAGGTAGTTCACGCGTGCTCCTCGCTGTCTCTTTGTTGCGCCCAGACAATTTCTGGAGCCTGCATCCGGGCTCTGCTGGATGTTCAGAGCTCCACGTCGCCCCCCTTTCCTCTCCACCTCCGCTCCCGTCCGACACGCGCCCCCTGCCCGCCATGGCTCACCCCGCGAAACGCCCCCGCCGCTCCAGTGTGACCGAGAACGACCCACAGAACTCCAAGAAGAGAAAGGTCGCGCAGATACCTCAGCCCACAACCCCGAGCGCGGATGCGATCGCGCGGAAGAAGAACAAGAAAGAACAGGCAAAGCCCGCTCGTCAGAATCGTGCTGCAGGCAGCAGCAAAGTTCTTGAAAATCAACCTATTAATCGTGCGTAGAAGCCCCTACCCTCCCCCCGACTTAGTGCTTAGACTAACTCCTCCCCGCGTCTGTTGCCTTCTCCAGTAGCACTCCCTAACAATAACGTTGCGGCGCCCTCTGCCACTCCCGAGTCCACGCCACACACACTCTTTCCATCTAATTCCGCATCACCTAGCCTTCCCGATCCCCGGGGCAGCGCCCAGATCGGTCAAGAGCCAAGTAGGCATTTTCCCATTCGTTCCTCTTTGGTGGACATTGTATTAACTCCACTTCTCTCTACCCTTACTCACTATCAGACAATACGATCCCTAGTCACTTGAAACACGTCGGCGAAACGTATGCCAAACGCGTTCCCGCGTTTTGGCGTGATTCGATCCAGACCAGTACGCCTGGCGTCGTTTATGCACATCATATCTCCGTCGCCGACGGATTCTCTCACATCATCATGACCCGCGCGCCACCCCCTGATATGGAGGCGCTTGCACACCTTCCTCGCGCTGTGACTGTCACCTCCCTTGGCCCCTGCATTTTGAACGACAAAGAGCTCAAAGCGGTTCATGCATACACTCTTTCCATGTGCCAAGCGGGCATCCGTGATAGTAAAGATCGTCCGAAGGTCAATATACCTGCTCACCACGCTCCATATTACCTCGCACCTGCTGTCTTTGAGTCTTGGGACGTCGACGAGGATCGCGCCGTATGGGCCGTCGACCTGGGAAAGCTTAATCGCGTCAAGGAATTATGCTCAAAAGTGTAAGTGAAGCGGGATAACAGCGCCGTTATTATATGCTTCTTGTTCGCTAACTTTGCATGACATCCTCTAGCATCAAGGGAGATCGTCAGGATCTCGCCTACTCGATTGGGTATATCAACAGTCTCCTTTTGGCTAAGGAGCTCAACGCGACCAAGCTTTGTGACGGCAATGTCGACGAGCACCTTCTGCTCCAAGCGCTGACATCTGCCCGGGCAAATCCGAGATGGTGCCTCGAAAGCTTGGAGTTCCTAGGTAAGTGCTCAACTCGGGATGGCATCGCTCTAGCCAGTAGCTGACTCAGATCACCGCAGGAGACGCGTACCTCTCCTTCGCATGGGGAATCGCGGAGTTCTTTGTCCGCGCATCGGTACCATCTGACATTGGCTTATCGAACGCCGACCTGGGCCGGCTTGCCAAGAAAACCGATCTGTTATCGTACTGTTCAGCGGATCAGAATACCTTCGCAAGATCGACTTTGCCCATAAACTACGAGACGCAAGCCGGATATGGAGCACCCGTCAAGCAGCTCATGGGGTCAAAGGTGCGTGCCAGCGTTGCTTTATCGCGATCTCCACGGGCTCACTCCTGGAATGACTTCCCCTTCAAAACTGCATACAGCAACCAGCTGACCACTTAGAGGCTGTGCTTGGCGCGATCCTGGAGTCACAAGGACGTGGGGCAGCATTTCGTGCCCTCAGGACTTTCGGGGTCCAGCTGCCTGCGCCCTCCATTTTGAACCAATGGAGCGATCTGGTAGTCATGATCTCCACAGAAGTCCAGGCGCCCACTATCTCACATGGCGGCAGGATCGAGAGCAATCGTCAACTTATCGAGGCCCACATTGGTCGCTCTATCAGCAATCCTCTCGTGTTCGAAGAGGTGACAGTGCGTTGACAAGCTCTCCAGTCCCGAGTGCTAGATGGGCCTAATATTTCTTCAGGCTAGGTGTGCGCCCGGACACCCAAATCGCGTGGCGTATCTCTCCCTTGGACACCATGTATACAAATACTGTGGGTACTTTTTCCCGCAATCCCTAGGAGAATTCACTAAGCACGATTATCCATACGGTGTAGATATGTCAGAGTACTTCTACGACCGCTACGCTTCTCTTGGGCCTGGTATATTGACAGAGTTACGGGTTTGTGCAGCCTTCCATACCTAACGTCAGATTGTGTATGTGCTCAATCCTCCTGTAGAGCAACATCTTGGCGCCTGTCTCAGCGTCGGCGCTCTCTGTGTACACCCAGGTCTGCCGCTTGGCACCGACGGATCCGGCAGTCGAGAAGTTTATCGCCGACGTGTCAAATGCCAGAGCTCAGGTGGACGAGATCACTGACGTCGAGGGGCTACAACCCAAGCAGCACTGGAAGGTTCTGAGCCCACCGGGAACAGTGAGTCACAGCAATGGCACCTTGTCTCCACCGCCTCTGGCCCTGATGATACCCATCCGCTCATACAGCGTCTCAGCAATCCCATCATGGCCGTCTTCGCGGCATTCCTCTTGTCGGACGACCTCGATGCCGCCAAAATCTTCGTCGATACCGTCGTCCACGCGTTCCTGCAAGAGTACGCAATACCACAGGTCCTGCATACTGTTCTCTTGAGTCGTACTCGGAAGGCTGCGCTCGCCTTGGAGGCCAGCAGAGAGGGTGATACTGTGATCTATCAAGGCACGTGCATCCTCCTCGAGTCGTTCGGGCACCATAAACTCATCCACTTCACAGCTGTTCGCGGCACTCAACTCTTTGCCCGCGGGGAGGGCGCCACTCTCAATTCTGCGGCGCGGGAATGCTGCCTCGCTGCACTGAGAACACTTGCGGAAGAACACGCGACGAAGACAGCACCCTGGAGTGGATGTAGGCATATCGTATGAGCGTTTTTTCCTCTCAATAATATCGGTTTGTAAGGGAGCAACTCTCCCTCATGTTGGTGGCTATATGCCCGTATTATCTTTATGCCTATGGCTGTAGTGGATGATACACTAGTTTTGTACCGGACATTTGGCTCTGTGCCACTAATATTACTATCGCTCGTGAAGATGGGGGAACACTTCTAGGCAGGCGTCAGAGTACTCGGCTGTTAAATATGGTCGTTTCGCCGCCCCGCCCGGTCATGAGGCCAGGGCTAAACGTCAAGCATTCGCAAGGCAGAGGTCAGCGAGAGGGCACACATTAATCTTTAAAGCGAGGAATGCGTGACATGAGTGCTTCAGTCCAGTATGATGTGCGCACCGATGATTAAACTTACATAATGGTTTTCGAACTCCCTTTAAGCTTCAAGTGGTTCCTACGCCACAATATTGTCATGACATCGAAAGCTACATCACCTCGTTACTCCAGGACTATTGCATACCAGTTGCGCGCCTGTTGCTCCCTCTGCTGAAGGCTTTGCGACGGCAAAAGGGGATTTAGCGTCGACGATAAGATGAAACCGTCTGCTTGATAACACTGAGCGACGTGAATCGGGCGTTTGGTGACCACCAACAGTAGTGATCGGTGCTTTTTACTGTCTAGGTTTCGAAAAAATACAAGTCTTTGGATTTATAATGAGCTAGCACAACGCAACAGCGTGTAATCATCTCAGCTCCTGAAATAGCATTCAGAGCTGAGGTGTTGAGTACGCTCGGAAAGCATTGAAACGGGAATTGAGACAGAGCTCCAATTTCGGCTTGGGACAAAATGCCGGGTCTACAACTCTCAACAGAATTTACCACTGATTGCAACCGTCATTGACGGCTGAGAGCCATATCCTGAGCTAGATATATCCCCTAGCCGTTGAACGTTGAACGTTGAGGTCCAGGGGAGCGGGTCCAGCATTTCGTCCCAAGCCGATTACCGGAATTGAGACTCAGTTTCAACTACCTTTTTATGCTGCTCGAGTCATACTCAACACCTTAGCTCTGACCGTCATTTCCGAGAGCTAAGGTGACTTACGCGCTGATCGCGCTGTACTAGCCTCTACACTTGGGTCACCATTTCTAACTGCCATTGAGTACAACGGTTCTGCTTCAACTCTCCCAGGCCCCCGCGATTGGCGGTTGCCAACGGCTCTTGAAAATGCGCTCACTCAACTCGAACTCGGTACGCTGGGTACGCGTCCGAAATTTAAGGAGGGCATTTATTCTGGTGCTTGCGAACTTCCCAGGGAGACTTCCGACCTTTTTTCAGCACATTCCATCTCAGCGGTTTTGCACGCAGCCAGGATTGAGCAGCTTGGAGCCCGATTTGGAATATATGGTCCGTGGTATTCTGCATGGATAGCATGTGGACACCGCGCGCTTCAGCTTTCTGATGAGTCAACAGCCATCTCTTTCAAGTTGCCGACCCGCCACCATCTTCGCCGTATCGCACTTTAATGCACGTCACCATTTCAACACCCCCGTTTGTCTCATTTTTGCCTACTCGACCCACTCGACCGCCATCTAAGATTTGTCAAGTTGCCTCTCCTGTGGAATCTACATGCATGTATGGCGCTGTGCAGACTTTCATACCTTGCGCTTCACCTAAATGAACCAAACCTCGCAAGCATTTGAATTGGCATAAAGAGAGGGCAAAGGGGAACTGCGAGAGTTGATGATGACGATAGCGTCGATAGAAATGCCATCAAAAACACGTGCGTCTTGTCTTTATTTTCGTACTTCTTTGATTCATAATGTCCCTGCCGCCTATGCCAACTTTGAACTTTGTCGAAGCAGTACCAAGTAGTGGCAATCGATACAAAACGATGGTTCAAAAGCGAGCCAGGGTGTGCGGCGGCGACGAGAGTGACGTGAACGGCTTCAGCCCTCGCGGTCGGTTACATACCCGAATCGATGCCAGACACGAGGGGAAAGACGGACTTTGACGCCTTTTATGAACGCTGGAGCACATTTTGCTAGTATCCTAGCAACCGTATGCTCATCGCTGGTGTCAAATTCGTCAGGATCCGATTATTGGTGTTATTATCAACTCTGGCGCCGATCGTACCCGTCATCAAACGCAACAACTACTAAATCTTTGTGCGAAGGTGATTCATCCTCCATGCAATCCTTCTTCGCTTCTCCGCTTGGGCTTCGAGCTTTCACTCCATAGGTGCGTAAGCATGGACCGTGTACGGCTTGCTACAACGCGGCCAAGGATCAGGATAAGTAGATAGGCGACAAAGGATTCTGATGCGGACTGGGAAGTATATTTAGAGATGGCGGAAACAATGGGGACGAAGAGTATTCTCCCCACCCACATGCAATGAGGTACCTTCAAGCTTCTCTGTACATATGCCTCGCTGTGGGGAGCAAAATGCATCCTTTATGTAGCTAGTTGATCCGAAAAAAATCCATCGTGAGCGACAGCGAATCAGCAGCAAACCTATAACCAATTTTAACTCAGAAGCGCACCATCTTGCCCCCTCTTTCTTGTATCCTCAGGCTCGTAGTCAGCCCAGCTGTTGTACTTACACATCTCACAGCACTCCTGCCTAAGGCTCCCAATCCGACTCCTCCCAGAGTAAGTGTTTTTATTTTTATTCTGACATGGTCCTCAAACTCCAAGCTGCAAGGCTCAAATGCCAGGGGTTACTCAACGAAAAGTAAAGCTAGCAATAAGATTAAAGACAAAACCAAAGGTATAAAAAAAGTCAATTCCATGTGGAGTATGGTATGGAGCCTGGAGATAGTCTCTTCCCCTGCGACGTTGCCTACTAGTGATCGGCTAGTATAAGCGTACGCAACAGGAGTCGAAACCAAATACAGGGCACACCTGACTGTGATCTTATTACTTTCCCACTGTGCACGTTCTGACTAGCTGCTCAGAACATTGCATTTCATGCGGTATTGTGGGCCGCACCAAATGCGATTATGTAATCAAACCGCGATCGATGCCGAGAACCTGGTCATGATGATACTTGCAGCAATCGATACCTATATTATCGAATGCGCAGTGGTGTGTCCAAGCTAAAAGGTCCCATATGGCGCGGAAAGCCAAGTACTCGCGCGCGGGGCGCGGTACGTCAAAAATGAATGTCGCCGGACAGACCTAGTCAATACCCGACAGGGCATCCCGCTCTCCACGAACTTACGTGTGCGTTATTTAACTCCCCTCTCTTCCCCTCGAATATCTATAGGGTATCTAAGTACTGACGGTGTCCAGCAAGGACTTGTTTCTTGCGCAGATCTATGTGCTCGCTCAGCGAGTCAAGGTGGACTTCTGGGCACAGATGGTATATGAAACGGGTCGGCCGTGCACGTCGCAGTGCGCTGTCACCTTGTTGACTGCATCACCACGCACTTAGGCTTGGTTTACAAGTGCCCTAGTGCTTCAAACCATAGTACTAGTAGACATGGTGCGGTATGGACCGCGTACAAGCTGATGAGAATCTGGACTTGTGCAACTCCAAGCCGATATGAGCAATGTGTAGTACCGAGCCAGAGAAACCTTACAGATCCAGCATTACATAGTAGAAAGCTATCGCATCATCCTGGGTCACGGCACATGAGTTAAGGTATATTATCAAAATCATCGACAGCGAGTGTTCGGTGGGTGTCCGAGTTACAAGGTCTGAGTAAATGCTATATATACTATCCGATACACGGAGCACACATCCCATACTATAGTCTCTTCAAAGCCGTCTTCCATCCTTCTCCGCCATTTCCAAGCTGAAAGTAACTCGCGTTAGACCAGTAAGATATGCGCGGGGAATGAAACTTTTTCGGCTTACTTTTTCAAAGTGGACAGAACTGACGTCCGTCCTCTCGTCGAACCATGCTTTGAGCACTTCCACATCAAAGGGGGCGACGTACTTCCAATTGCAGATAAGAGACACCGTGCGGATAGGCGAGGTGCCGGGTGTGCGAGAGCGCGATATGATGAATTCCTTGAGTGCTTCCACGTCGCTGAGCGCTATTCCCGTCTCAATGTGTACCTCATGCAGCTCGGGAAAGGCATGGGGCGGGATGTCGGCTAGAAAGTCTTTTCCGTAAAACGACATGGTATTCCCCACTCCGCCGAGCATGAGAGTTTGGACATGCGGGAGTGCGCTCAAGGACGCGCTCAAGGTCAGGTCGGCAGGCGGTGAGGTGAATCCCAGCACACGAATCGACGTGTGGCGTTTGAGGAACTGGGCCGTGACATCATCGGCGATGTCGGAATTGTATGTCCCGATGCGTAAATTTTGTAGATTCGGCGCGAGGATGCACGTGGTGATGAAGGCATGTACAGCCTTTGAAGACATCGTCACGGATAGAGTTTGGAGGTCGGGAAGGAAGATGGGGCTCCGGGGGTCGTCGTCGCGCCGACGAAGGTCGACGTTCTCGAGCACCAGCGACCGAAGGCCCGTGCAGGCGGTGAGCACGCATCGTAGCTGCGATATCGAGCTATCGGTGTCGGGAGGCGTATTCTTGAGGGTGAGATGGGCGAGGTGCCTGAATTGTGGTGTGGCCCGAGGCAAAAAGATCCCATCGAGGCACAGCGTGCCTAGCGGCACAGCACGGGCGAGGTCGTGGAGTCCTTGCTCCAAGACTTGATTCCGGACTATGCCCGCACTGAGACTATCCGGTGCGGTAACCGTCAGAGATTGCAGACAAGTCTTTTCCATCCCACTCTCTTCCATCGCGGCGACGTACTGAGAAATCACTGCCACTGCGTTGTCGCAGTCGTGATACTCAATCGTCAAATTCCGCCACCGCGCCGCCCCACGCAGCGCAGTGGAGTGACTAAGGAGGTCTGGGAGGCTGTTTTTCCCGCATCTCTTCTCCCTCTCCCTCCCCAGGTATACATCAAGTCCGCTCTCAAGCGACCTTGATAGGCATAACTCTGCGATCTGGTGAGTGTGCGCGCGAGTCGGGAATTCGAGCGTTGCCCACAGAGATCCAGTGCCTAGGGCAAGAGCGCGCCATCGACCGCAGACGCTCGAAGCCAGGAGTGTGCCAGAAACGCGATACTGGTCCTGTTGCACGGGTATTAGCTTGAAGATGTAGAGAAGAATTTCGTCCGGGAGGCGATTTATGGGGGAAATGAAATTGCATCGGTCATTAATGGTTTGGAAGACGGCACGCATGTCTGCTTCGATTGAGAATATGGAAGGAAGCGCGGTTTGGAGCCGGGAGAAGGCACCTTGGATATGGACGTCATAGTATGGATTGAAGGAGCGCGAGTGTGTCGCGTTGTAATGCTGGTCGTCAAGGATGGAGCTGAAGGTCGAAGTGACGTCCTGTATGGCGGCAAGCAGAGTGCCAACGTGGTCCTTAAGATTGAAAACGGCGCTCGAGCGTAGGCTGGGTATTGGGCGGGTATGCATCGTGGACCGTGGTATGGGTGATAGGATGGCTGCTGGGTGACAGCAACGTGAGTTGAAAGACATCATAACTTCGTGATATTGAATCTAGTGCTATGTAAGTACTAGCGTCGTTGTCTTCGGGATGAATCTCGGGTCAATAAGTTACTGGACGAGGGTGAACGATGGCACCGACCTGGCGTTGTTATCTCGACGTTAGAGGGGGCGGTGGGCAAGCCTCAGGAGTACGGCTATTTATGAGGCTGAAATGGGGCTGGTTCAAAAAAAGCGGAGCAACATATTTAAGTATCTTTTATCCTGAAAAGCTTAACAGGGTAGGGAACAATAAATACAAGATTCATTTGCGATCTCCACCGACCAGCTCCAGCTGTCCGAGTATGCCATATCGAGCACAGCGCCCAGCAGAGCAGCGGTGGAGGGGAGAAGATGGTGACTACGAAGGCTGCCGTCTCGAAATCTCTCGTAGTCAGCACACGCTGGCGTCTTGGTGAGCGAGAGCTTGGGGGCCTCCAGCGTGACCTTCTTGGTGTTCAGCCTGGGGCTTCGAGCTTCGGGTTCGGGCGGCGCAAGCCACGCTCAGGAGCTCCGCGCTCTCGCTCTCGTCCCGGGCCCATGACCTTGCCCCATCCAGCGCAGCTGGTCGCCGCAGGACACCGGTTTGTCGGATGCAACAGCCGGCAACCTATCTTCCGCCAGGGCCAGGGGTGGCATTACGTAACGTGCGCGATGACGTTGCGATGGATTACATAATATTCGCGCATCGCAGAGTCAGACACGCAGTCACCATCGCCAGCATCGCGCTGGATCGAGCAGCACTTACCAGTCGTCGCACATCCACCGCGAACAGGCCACCGCCATGTCCGAGCAAGAGCCCAAAGTGTCGTCCGAGCCGACTCCTGCCCCCGATTCTACCACGGACAAAGGTGCTGAGCTCACTCCCCTCCGTGCACATTACCTGAAGAAGGCGCTCCTCGATCTTCAGTTCAATCACGAGCTTGGTGTACTAATTTCACCCTCGCCATCGAAATCCATATCTATTCTCTCATATCTCGGGCCGCCATTCACAGCTCTGCCCAAAGACATAAAGCCGGCGGACGTGAAGGACCTGCCCTTTCTCCGGTTCATATTCAACCAGTTCATCCTCACCTTCCCGTTCCTCGCTTCCGCTCCAAAGGACTTTTTCCCGAGCAAGCTTCAACCGTTCATCGACTCTGTCATCGCCAGGAACCTCACGTCCTCCATCTCCCTTGGACCGCAAGATAACGAGAATGACGAAGAGATTGCCACTCGGGAAAAGATGCTTGTCAAGATCGAGAAGCACATGGGGCTCCTCCTCGGATCTGCACTAAAGCTCACCGAGAAGGAAGAAGTGGTTAGGTTGACACAGAAGGATTTGGATAGATTGCAGGCGATCGCAGAGAAAAGGAGCAGGAACAGACGTCCGTTAGATGTGTTTGATGTCAATGTGGTGTGCGTACGAGTTGTCACCACGAAAGGACGGCTTCGCAATCGCCACCATGAGGTCATTTTTTTTACATTATGCCTTGCTTGACTCGACTTACTCACGCTATCTAATGCAGGAATTCATCGTGCGAACCCGTCGTAGTGGCGAGCCAGATGTCTTCGTCTCTCGGCGGTATGGTGATTTTCGTACACTAGCAGAAGAAGTATGTTTCTTTTACATTAAGCCTGCTTTTGGGGCCCCTATTGATACACTACGACCTGTAGCTACGTAAAGCTCACCCGACAGAGGAGGTCAAGGCGCCCCCTCAGAAGGATAAATCGGCTACTGCGGCCTCGTCTACACTCGCTTCAATCAGAAGCTCGGGATCCTCTGCGAGTTTACCGGAGCCCGGGCTAACCCGGACGGCAACAATGTCATCCATCGCATCTGCCACACCGCTGCAGCGCGAGAAGAACCGGCTTACTCTTCGAGGCTACCTCAATGGCCTCCTTTCCTCAGCCGTACTCGCCTCCTCACCGGTCTTAAAGTCGTTCCTTCTCTCCGAACCCACCACTCTCACACCAGAAGAAGAGACTGATGCCAAAAGAAGAGTCGATCTCGACCAGATGCGTGAAGAAGGTCGCAAGAAGTTTGCTCTGGAGATAGGCAATAGGGTCGACAAACTCCGGCAGAATGTTATGGGCGTGAAAGGTGATATTATGGGACCAGGTCGGTGACGTCGTCTACATATGTTGGTGTCGACACTCACTTTCCGCGTAGATGGCTTGACGCGGATATTCGCTACCGTTAAGAAGACAGAGAACGTCAGCGAATTGCCACAAGAGTATAAAGCTGTGATTGAATGGGGCCGAATCTCGTGAGTCAATGGCACTGCGCGCCTCTATTCGAATTCTCAATTTGAAGGACTCTTCAGGCTGGCGTCAGCCATATTCCAGCAACTAGTTGCATCTGATTCTGCATCAGAAACGTTTGCGAATCTCAAGAGATTGCACGGGTTGATGCCTTATTTCATGCTTAAAGGTATACTAAAGATCAGTAATCCTATCGCCATGATTCGAGGTTTGTCTGTTTTCACCCCTTGTACCACCTCCCCTTCCTGACGTCCTTTGAAGGTGTCCTGGATCTGTTCCTCGCGCAGCCTTTCGGAGGGAAGAGCTTGTTGCAACGGTTTGATGCCTTTCCCTCAACCAAACACAATAGGCTCTAACTCTGGATTTTAGGATGTTCACCGGTCAGCTTAGTGAAGAGATCAGCTTGCTCCAGGAAGATATCGAAGCCGTCCACGAGAAGATCGACGATCCAGTCATATGCGAGAAGGTTCGACGCTTTGTCGAGTCGCCCAAGGAGTTCCAAGAGATCTTCCAGGCAGATGCTGGCGAGTAATCGCACTAGGTCGTGCTTTCACTATCTAACCGGAAGTTACGATAGTTTCGGAGAAGAAGCATTTGCTCTCCATCATCCTACGCTCTCCCGAGACACCTACCCTAAATCGTGCCCAGCTCCAGCGGGTGTTCCGTGCCAGTCGTGCTCACGCAGAGTATTTGCGTCACAGGGAATCCCTGTTCGATTCAGACGATGACGAAGGCCCCGAAAACGACGAGGCTTGGTTGTACGAGGACTTGACGGTGCTGATAAAGCTCTACACAAGGTTAAGAGATCGCCAACAGTTGATTGCATTGATATTCGAGGTATGAGTCGATTGGTTTTCACCTGCCTTCTGAATGATACCAACACCCTGATCTTATTCTTTATTTCTAGGGGACCACGTCTGATCTCCTAAAGGATATAATCACGATATTCTATGCACCACTGGCACAAGTCTACAAGGCCGCCAGCATCGGGGATTCGCTTAATGACGCACAGAACTTCATGAACGACCTCATTCGGACTGTAGAGCAAGTAGAAGAACGTGAGCATTCCCGCCGGCTACCTTGCTCTGCCCTTTCCTGTAACTGATAATATTCTTTTACTGTAAAGTTGGCCAAGAAAATCCCCATCGAACGGTACAGGTGTTCATCGACCTGGTGCAGCGCCACGAGCAAGCCTTCTACACCTTTGTCCACAAAGTGCATTCCAAGGGTGAAGGTCTATTCGATAACCTTATCAAATGGATGCAGTTCTTCTTCACCATCATGCGCGACGGTCTTGGCGACCCGGTGAACCTCGAGTACGTTTTGCCCCATACGGGCCAAGCAAGACTTGATGTCCTCAAAGAGGTCGACGACTTTGCACTATACCATTACAAGCTCAAATTGGCGTACGAAAGCAAAGTCAGACGGCGCTTCGGGGAGGGCAAAGAGGAGACTGCGGAAGACGAGGAGGCTACTCAGGCTGTGTTCGATCGGGTTTTAGGGGATGTGACGTTTGGAGAGCTGATGAAGGGTGATGTGGACGACATCACTGCGCAGGAGACATCCAGTGAGGAGGAATCGAGCGAGGAAGAGACGACAGAGGAAAGCGAGGAGGAACAGCCCCCACCGCCTCGAGCCCAGCGCACCCCCTCGCAGTCTCACCAAAAGTCGGCGAGCCAGACCTCTATTCGGCGATCAATCTCTGAACGGCAACCCCAGTCCCCTACCCCACCGCAGACACCATCGCGCAGTTTCTTTAGCAGGCCATCAAACGGGGCTGGGTCTCCTCGACAGAGCATGGACAGGCCGCCGCCATCTCCCGCTGGGTCTTCCCGCGTGCGGTCCTCGTCGCAGACTCCGGCGCGGCGCGCGTCTGAGAAGCCGCAGAAACGATCGAGGCGGAAACGGGAGACGCAGAACTCGATCAGACCGCCACAACAGAAGGCGCTTCCCGAGCTTTTGCCCCTCTTTGTGGAATTGGTATGTGTATCCAGCATCAATTTTTGTTCGTTTACTGAAATGGATGTGCTCTCCAGGTGCAACCCTTGTTGAAGCCCCGCGCCATCTGATGCAGATAGCAGTGCACACGAGCCCATAGATAATTTTTACGCCTGATCTCACGCAGTTGTTTGTATGTCATTAGTATAATGTGTAGTAGCACGCATCTCCGTACAAGCCTTCGATAACAGTACCTGGGTTTTATTGTGAGAATAATGCCTGAATATCCTTCGAGTTGTATGGTTGAAAGTGGTGAATGCAGAGAGAATCCAAAATAGAAAGGCACGGGAGATCTCCGAGAGCATGTCATATAGCGGAACGATGTTACATCGGGCCGGGCCCAGCGTTGAAGCGTTTGAAGGTGTATCTGTAGGGAAGGGAGATGATCAGCGGTCATTACCCATTGCGACTGACGAGGAAAAAACATACCCCAAGAACGCAAGGTCTTTGGCATCTGAAGTGTCCGCACCGACCGGTTGGTCGGGGACGTTCTCGTACTCCTCGGTGGGGAAGTACGACGTGTCGACGATAGACCGGAGGTGGGGCACGAAGGGCGCGTCAATCAATCGAATCGCGTCCCACTCCACACCGTAAAAGAACGGATGGGCCTTGATTTGATCGACATTCATGCGGTGCTCAGGATTGGTGATTAACCTAGAAAGAGATTCGTTAGTTCAATCGTAATCATCAATTAATAACAGTAATTGCAAGGAGGTGGCTGACGCGGGTGCGTTTCAGGGGCTGAAAGAGAAACATACCTTCGAATCATATCCTCTGCTTCCCTGCTCAAATGAACGTCGTCCGGGAATGCCAAATGGTTTGGCCAGTCGATAATTTTCTTGTACGTATCGTGCGTGTTTTGCGAGCAGAAAGGTGGATAGCCGACGAGGCATTCGAACATGATGGCACCGAGCGACCACCAGTCGCACTCGTTTCCATACCCCTTCAGGAGGAAAATTTCTGGTGCGATGTAATCGGGGGTTCCAACGGTCGAGTAAGCCTAGACACGTCAAGCGTTCATTACTCCGCACTTCCTGGCATAAAAAGGATAGAAATTGACATACAAGTTTCCGTCGATTGGCTTTCCAAGTCGCGATCGTATTGCGATCGGTCATCGTCAAATGGATAGCGTTGACCATGACGCTGTTCCTCGAAGGGTTCGGCGCTGCCACAACACCATTTGCAGAATCCAAGAGTCGCTGGTAGTAGCTGGAGTCATGTTGTTTGTGGAAACCGGTCGAGAGACCAAAGTCGGATAATTTAATGTGGCCATCTTTGTCGATGAGGATATTGTCCGGTTTGATATCGCTAGGGAATAATTAAATTCAAAAGTTAGATGACTCTCAACTGCAGCCGAGGGGAAGGCGAACAACGAACCGATGAATAAAGCCCAATTTGTGCACGGCTTCGATGGCGAGTACGCACTCGGCGATGTAGAATCGCGTAACGTCCTCCGAGAAAGTATCGTATTTGATCAACATAGTCATGAGATCGCCTCCAGGAAGGAACTCCATGATCAAATAGAGGTACGCAGAGTCCTGGAAGGAATAGTAGAGTTGGACGACCCAAGGCGAGTTGGATTCGGCGAGGACGTCGCGCTCGGCGCGAACGTGGGCGAGCTATTGGGTGCAGAGGTGAATTCGTGCGCTCATGGAGACAGCGAGGTCGAGACGGCCCACCTGGTCGCGTTTTAACATCTCCGTCTTTTGCAACGTCTTCATCGCGTATATCTTGCCCGAGTCGGTCTTCTGGACGAGGCGGACCTAAGGGGGCGCGAACAACGACGACCGTTACCACGTGCACCGACGCGCTGATGCGGACGCGACGCACCTCTCCAAAGGCGCCTTTTCCAATGACTTTGACGGTGCGGAAATCGTCCAAGCCCATCTTCGTCCTCCGAAGCCTCAGGTACTGAGACTCTTTTTTGCCGAGCTGCTGCAGCTGGCGCTGCTTGCGATCGTCAGAGGTCAGCATGTCTGCGGCGAGCTTGCGCTCGAGCTCTACTCGTCTGGTAACCAACGACACGTATGAGCGAGGCCGCCAGCAAAACAAAAAAAAACAAAAATGCCACAGCTGCATACCTCGTGTTTCGCTCAATAGCCGCCTCGACAGCGACCTTGTAGTAGTGCTCGAGCTTCATCTTCGCGGTGGTGGCCCTGGTGGTGGCATCCTGCGACAGCCCAGCCGTGGAGCGCTCGAAATACACGTAGTCGGCGGGTTTCTGCTGGCTCGCGCCCTGGTTCTGCATCTGGTCGGATGGGGGAGGAACGTCGGGGGTGGTAGCTGGATCAGGAAACGACTGGTGGCTCGGTATCTCCATATTCGTCAACGCTGTGGACGGCGAGCACGAAGGGTTCAAACTGAATTCAGTCGTGGGGGGCAACCCTCGGTCCCCCGGATTCGCGCTCCGGCTCGGATGTATTTTACATTTGGCTCCGTATACTAATCCGAGCCCGAGTCCGCGTCTTCCGAGCCAGGCTCAACACTTTCATCGCTCGGACCTCCGAGTCTGCGCAAGAGACTCATCCACACCCAGCCCATCCCGCGCATCTCCATGTCGTACCACCAATTGACTGCGATACAGACGCCCTTGCCGTCTGGGCCGTCTCCTCGTTGGCTAACATGATGCCACCAGCCGCTCGGGAGATAGAGGGTCTCACCCGCGTTCACCGTGATACGCAAGGGAGCAGCAGGTGCCGAGAGACGGGTAGGGTCAACAGACGCCCATCGGACGGTCGGATGATTGGCTGGGGACGGTATGAGCTCCAGTGGAGATCCCGGCGAGGGCCGCGTGTATGTTGCGTGGGGATACCGTTGCTCTGGTGCCAAAAGACTCTCAGCTGACATTCCCAGCTTACAGGTGCTTGTGCTGACCGCGAAGCAGCCATCCCTCGGTGGGAGGTAGTAAGACAAACGTTTTTGAGCCTCTGACAACAGTGTACAGGTTCTCATAGGGATCTGCATGTGCGGATATTGTCAAGAATTGGTGTTTGCTGTTTGTCAGTCGGCATTCTACGCACCGCTGTGGACGCTCGTTACACTTCGCTCATCACCAATCCAGAGATTAACTGCATCTGGACCACGGCCTGGTGGCAGTAACAGCTAAGAAAAAGAGCCAAATAGCGGATGAGTCACAAGGCGTACCAAGAGCATCTGTAGCCCATTCAATGTGTTTGGGGACATCCCCTCTGAGGGGCATGAATTCTGATGGCTCATCGAGAGCCTCTGCGGTGCTGCCACCGGTAGACTGGCCGCTGTATAGGTTCCCATTTTGAGACTGGAGATAACACACCTCGCCCGTGTGAAGCTGGCCTTGGCGGCTCGACTGAAGGGCTGATTCTTGGAGGTGAGATGAAGGTATTTCCTCAATCGAGACGGTGCGAACGGAGGATAGAGCCGCGAAGAATTCACGAGCGGCCATTTGTTGAGAATATGGCTCAACAAAGTAAGTCTTGGCATCGGTTCCTGATACTAGCGCATCTGCGCGTCTATCGGGCAAGACTAAAGTTACCAGACAGAACCGAGCTAGTGTGCGATCATTGCGCGCACCCGTCTGGGGTGACCGCGACAGATATGGGTCTGCCTTGCATTTTGTCGCAAATGTATCCGTCATTCCAGTGCTGCAATGCGGGAAACTGCGAGGCCGTGAAGCAGCCTGGATCACACAGCACAGGTGCGGGCGACGGATAGCAAAAGCACGTGTAAGAAAAAAGTCGGGTGGAACCGATCAACGGGGTCCGAAAGAAAACTGACCCCTGAAGAGCGCTGGCCTGGAGATGTGGACGATACGAGAAAATTGAACCGGGGAGGGGGGGCCGTCGAGGGTCTCGTAGTGGGAACCGTTGAGCTCTAGCAACAGGACACCCGTTCGAATTTCAAAGCCCAGCCAGCAGCGTAAACCAGAGGAAAATGCCTTGGTAGTCCTGCGTGATCTGGAGCAGCACAGACTCTGCCCGCATCCTCGAAATATCTGCGAGCTTTTTGCAGCTGAGAGTAATCTCGTGGTGTCCAGGGGGAGCGGTGCAAGTATAGTGATGACTAAGCCGGCTGTGCGGTAGATGACAACATCCGCTTTTGGCGCCCACTGGTACTAGCGCGAGTCTCCGTGGCCGTCGACCGAGGTGCCCTCGCCTTTTTACCGCGCCGTTGTCCTCCTCCGGCCCACCACCATCTGCATCCATGTCCTTCACCCCTCCCTCCCCAACGGGCCCCCCGCCCCCCGCCTACGAGTTCTCGCAGCAGGAGTTCGACAGGAAAATCGCACACGTCGAGGACTACTCCCTGTCCGTGTCCCAGACCCGCCAGCGCTATCTCAACAGCGTCGAGGAGGAGGAATTCGAGAGGTGGGACGACGCCGTGTTCCAGGCAAACGCGGCGCGATACGCGCCTCTGCAGTCATATGCATCTGCGTCTGCCGGTGCCGGATCGTCATCCGCAGCACGCCCGCTCCCTAATCCTCATCACGCCGTCGCCGCCACCTCTTCCTCTGCTCCTATCCGTCCTCTAAGCATTGCAAAAAAGACCACACCACCGGCGCCAGCCCCATATGTCAAAGATCGACCCAGCTGGCTCGCCGACGCCGGCCTCGATACCCCTCCATCTTCACAACCCATAACGACCCCGCCGACCTTCCAGCATGATACCCAAGTCCCTCGTCCACGATCATATTCTATCACATCCTCCGTCACCGATTCTCCTCCCGAAGGTCGCCGATATGTTACTAATTCCCCTGCGAGCATCCAACAAACCTTTTCTCATGCCCTTCATGATGATCCGGAGGGTGAATTGGACCTACCACCTCCACCTTTTGCCGCGGTCGGCCCTTCGTTAGCTGGTCCAGCTTATGAAGATGTCGTGGGTCGCCGCCCAACCCCAGGTGCTGCGCGTATGCAATCTCCTCAGCCTAATCATTATAGTCATGCACCACCTGGTCCCCCGGCTCAACAACCCGTACATTCAAATTATTCCTCTTTACAAAACCGTCGTGATTCCGTGCCAACAGCGCCGCGACCCCCAAGCGCCAATCGACGACCGCACACTTCACACAGTGCTTCCGGTCCAAACCCACGGTCATTCGGGCTGCCTCCTGTACAGTTTGACGCGTCCATTGCATACGCTCAAAAGTCAGCCCTTGGTGACGTGAACATGCAGCCCAAACTCCCGGCCGAGGGTGCTACGGCTTTTTACAGGTGCGCAGTAGCTTTATTCATGTGCCGTCATGCAAGGGCACATCAATCTGACTTCTCCATTCATTTAATCTAGTTCGGCTGTATCATCGCACCTCGCGCCGAGGCCGCTTCCCCCGCGCCAGCCAACGCGACAAACAACGAGCAACTCTTACTATTCTTCCCAGCACAATCCCGCCGTGCCGCCCCCGCCCCCACCTGGAACTGCACCCGCGTTCTCGCCTTCGACGTACGGATATGGCGGGCAGCCAGTCAACCCACAATATGGACAACCGCAAGCACCAGGCCAGCAACAGGGGCAGCCGTATAGTGCAGGAAGTTTATATAACCCTTACGGGTCGAGCCCTGTATCGCCGTCGCCGGTGCCACAACAGCAGTATTATACCCAACAACCTGCACAGCAGTATCAGCAATATCAGCATCCGCAGTACTACCCAGCTCCCGGCCAGCCCGTGCACACGCCGAATCCACAGGTGGCATGGAGCGGGCAGAACGTTGCGCAAGGTTTCTACAGATGATGCGTAGAATCCAAGCGATGGTGGTGGTGGTTCGAGTGCGTGTTTGATTACAATATTCGTATCTCTTTCGCATTTATCTGGCAATTTGGAATGTCTGTACTTTGGTTATCTTTCTGTGATCTGTCTTTGTGTTATAGGTAATCGTCGAAAAACAATCGTGCATCGTGTGGTCTACAGTAATCCATCTTATTTCGCCATTCTTGACGGTCGGAATGTGGGAATAATGCACCGATCAAATAATCTGCCTTTGACCAGCTTGGCAAGTTACCAGTCATACATTTCACACCTCGAAAGACATGGAGCCAACATGCTCAAAGTAGTATTCCACCAGCTGCATTTTCATCACACAAACCATTTCATAGGATGGATGCTACACCTTCAGCGATAGCTTTCTTCGTAGGTCCCAAGACACAGCTACGCGGTAGTACCCATCGTGAGTGGCAGCAGCGGCATAGCATCATACATGCGTTCTCCGCAAGGTGAGCACTGGCTTATCAATATGTGTGCGCATGAGGGGGGGGGGGGGGGGGGGTATTATTCGTTTGATCATCTAATTCTTACGCTTGAACACAGGGTCGCGAAGCATTTGGTGTCTTATCAATGGCTTTTCCAGCATTCCTTCCTCGTCCTGTGTGGGAAATCGCCGGTCGAGATTAAATTCGATGTTGTAAGCCCTGGGCTTCCTCTCCTTACTCTGCACCTCACGCTTGTTGATCATTTTGTGCCTTTTCGAAAGTCGATGATCACTTGATGATCCATTCGCACCACACTGCAACCTATTATATTAACGCTGCACGAGAGTATAGTGGAGGCGATTATCAATTCTTGCAGCCTCACCGGCGGTACCACGATATATGGGAAAACTGGAGGCCACCATCGAGAATCGCTCCGAGCACTGGTGGTCCGTGCACCGCATATACTTGGTATCAACCAGAGTTCCGAGAGCTTAAAGTGAGTGGTGTGTCACCCATGCCACCATTGCCTCTCCTGCATCTCATCATGAAGATTAGTCCGGAACTCCTGGTTTGGTACTGGATCTACCGAAGCCCATACATATCGCGGGGGGCAGCCCGACCGAGGCAACCCCGATCCTTGATCGCTCAGGAGAAGAATTACTCACCTCTGCCCGATTTCTGGGAGTAGCCTTCGCTCCGCTCAATAAAACTACCTGGTGTCTCATATGGGAGGTGGGAGCTTCAATTTCTGAGGGCATTAGATATAGCACTCTTATGTTTGTCCAATAATAGGGAGCCCCTTCACACTTACCCTCTCCCCCCCTCCGGAGAGCAGTAGAAGCTTGCAAAAATATTGCAACATTCAGTGGCAGAAATAAAAGGTATGAAGAAGTATAGCCCGTTCAAATGAGCGACAAATTACTAGAATACTTATGGTTCTACATTAATAACAACATAGGTCATTGTCAGTCTATCCCTTCGTAGCGGTAAAATTTGAGGCGCTTTGCTATGTTTGCATGTACGCAAAAGCTCGAGAGAGTCCTAGTGTCGTGAGGGGCTCACTCTTGTGTCTCCGAATCGTAACACCCTGCTTACCGCTCTGGCTCGCGACTCGAGCGGCTCCGGCGGACGCCTTCGTGAGTAAAATTTACACGCGGTTTCTTGATCAATACTTAACGACACGGCCGGCGACAGATAGCCATGGCAACATACTAGTGGGCAACCCCCAAGTACATGGTATCAGTATCTCAAGCCCGGGCTTTGTCGAACCCAACCGACGTGGTGATTCAAAAGGGAGTATACGAGCGATACCTACTCTCGACTTTGTACGTGATCCCGGGCTTTGGTGTTGCAGCCACAAAGGCGCAAGCAGAGCAGATCCCAGAGCTTTCAGCGAAGGGGTACGATCATAGGTGGCGGCGCACCAGGGTACAGCGCTACTTATATCATCATTTGCGGGGTGTTGCGCAAATGGCCGTCGAGTTTATTCGTGGCCGCACGCCCGGGCGAATATACAACCTTGGTCGACAAACACACTAGAATTGCTGCTTATAGTAACTTCTCCCCGGGCTCTCCTACGCGAACGCCTCAGATGATTAGGGTCATTGCTACGCAAGTGGGAACTTATATTTTTCGCAATCTCAGCGCACCATGTGCATAGGCCTAGGGCACCGTCCGCCTCGAGCTCTCGTAAACCATAATATTAACCTCCCCGGGGTGCAAACAGGCAGGAGTATATATCGAGGATCTCTCTCAAGACGATGTCGATGTGCTCATTTTCCCCTCTATTTCCTTCCCTTGACCTTCGGAGTACCCCATTCTAATTCCTGCTCTCTTCGCATCGGCAGCTTCTGCACATGTCTTCTGCGGCTCTTGTTCAGGCGCATCCCGCGCTCTATCTAGGGTGATTAAATGTCTACTATTCTATGACGTTGGGTATTGCTGACACTTCTCTTGAAAGTCCGTTGATTATGGGCCCCCTCTTCCAGGCAATCATGCAAGGCTTGATTATTCAAATGGTAGCCAGCTCAAGCCCCACCCGAGCGCACGCACTGCGCTGACCTTGCGTCTGTATTTCTCAAAGTCGCGGTCCTATTTTTCACGCGCAAAAGCAGACCATCCTTTGCTCAAAGGAATTATCGCCTTCTTGAATGCTTTAGCCTTGTTAGTATTTACTTCATCCGCGCGAGATATTATTTGCAGGACCCAATCTTTTCTCCTCTGATCAGCTTTCAAACTTGTGGTATGCTCAAGACGATTTCATATCAGAGTGTATGTTTATGTTGGGATTTCAGGCGCTGTCTATGACGTGTGGACAATATTTGTCGTGGGCTATGGGAACTGGGTAAGCGATAGCGTTTTGAAGAAGGCTCTGGCGCTAAACGAAACGCGCGCGCTACTTGATCTAGGTCGCATCCAATGGGTTTACCTGGCCACAAAAAATTCAGCCATTGGTCGTGAGCTTTGTCCGTTGAACATGGTCACGTTTTTGGATTAACCCCTGGTTTACTAGCAAGCAACAATGACCGCACCGGTACAAGGATATTATATTTGGAGATGCTGGAAGGTAACAAAGCAAAACTGGCGGATCATTGTAAGCGATTTTCTTTCATCTTCGTCATCATGTTATTGAACAGAGTTACTGCCATAGCTTCCGCTAGCGTCCATCCTCGTCACATCGTGGGCTTGCGCCTTAGACCTAACCCGCAGACTGTTTCAGGTTCGAGTGGTTGATCTCCCAATCCAGCGACCTATACGATGAACAAGGGCTTGTTTGACTAGACCAACTTTGCCCTGTTAGCGGCTGAGGTGGCGAATGCGCCGCCGACTGCAAACGGCGCCCCTCCCCCTTTTCCTGTCCCAGTCGATCCAGTTTTTATCACATGGCTCGTGTCCGCGGCGGTTCTTGACGTCGCCATCACGTCAATTCTGCTCACGTATCTACTTGCATCGAAGTCACAAAGCGCGTTCAATGGGCTCAACGACGTTATCGGCCAGCTGATTTTCGTGCTCTGGGAGACCGCCATTCCGCCTTGCACCTGCGGTCTGACCGTCTGTGTCGCTTACTTGCTCTTGTTCAAAAGCTCCAACAATATCGTCTTGTTCTTTGAACAGATCATGGGCAAGGTAAGCACGCATATTTTATGCACACGGAGACCTTGACCAATAACTTAGGTGGCACCTTGCAGCTCTATGTGATCTCGTTGCTCGTGACCTTTAGTGCGTAGTATGCTCCTCATGATTCTCTTTAACTCCCAGGATAACCTATTTGTCTCTTAAAATTGCAGACAGGTAACTGCTCATATTGTACTTTTCGCCATTCACGCAACTTACATCGCCCCCCCCCCCCCCCCATTCCCAGTCGTCTCACTTTGAATGTGGAGCGGGCACGGCAATCGTACGAAATGTCACCATGGTCGGCCCACGTAAAATCAGAAGTCCGAGTAGAAGTAAGTCGACACCTACTTTCATTGCTAATCTACGTCTCACCTTCTGCGTGCGTGCGCCCTCTAGATAACTACGACAACAAAGGAAGAAACCCACTCGCCTGTCAAGGTGGACAAGTCATTGGGCCCTGAATTCGCGACCGAAACAGCTCCCCCGACAGGATATAAAATTGACTACGACCGGCGTTATGACGAGGAGGCATTGCGGGCGGCATGAACATAGATCCGCTCCGCACTCGCTGAACACCATGTCCTTACTTTGACGATCAGTTACAAATGAGCTTGCGGGTAAATAAGGGCTCAGTGATTCGTGAACGAGCGTGTACGAATGAAATCATTCTCAATGCCGTAGGGCTAAGTTCGTACATGACCGACTAGCTCAGTTGGTTTAGAGCGTGGTGCTAATAACGCCAAGGTCGTCGGTTCGATCCCGGCGTTGGTCAATCTTTTTTTTTCTGATCCGCTTCCCCGCAACCATCCCCCGAAAATTCTATTCCTTTTTCAAGCTTTGGCATGTGCGTCCTGCAGGCTATTTATCTGAGCTCTGAAAAATTGCTTCCGCGGACTGCAGCTCCTTCATGAGGCCCTCATCTCTCACTCGATCTACGCACCATTGAAGGTCCAATATCAACACTCAATTTTTTTAGCCCAAGAATATCTAGCTCAAGACGTGTGTATCCTTCGCGCCAACTCGCGACTTGCCAAACCCATATACACTTCCCAATACGGTAGAACGCTGGTCCGCACGCGATGGGAATAAGTGGGTATGCATACCTTGAGCAGACGCGTCGTCATGCCTGCTCATCCTCCTCGGAAGGCTTGCGCTATGGAAATCGGCGACGCCCGCAGCCATCAACCAGATTGTCGAGAATATTCGATCAAATCAGTACGTGGTATGTGTGCCACATCCATTTACGCCAAATACCACGCTCGTTTCTTACTTGCAGCAATTGAAAGGGAGGACCGATGGGTAGATGGTACGTCCACGCGCGGACGTACCGCTCACCGCCGTATCCCAAGCGCGCTGTGTACGCCCTCTCGATGAACGACGCCACGTTTGTCGTCGCCGAGGATACGGAGGCGCCCATGCCGACTGCTCTGACTGAAGGAGGGAAGGATGCTGAGGGAGGTGGCGGGGTGGAGAGGGCAGAAGAGGGGCTGCCGCCGCACCAACGGTATACGACAGTAACTCTGAACGCCAATCAGCCGCTCGATCTGCTGCTCGCGCAGATGCGCTGGATGCCCGGGCGCGCGCAACCCACCGAGGTTGCGGTGGGCGCTGCGGGGACCACGCCGGCGCAGGTAACGAGTACGCTGCCCGTGTACATCGAGGGGGGTATGTTCTCCATCGAAAAAGACTGGGTATGCAAGATGGGCAGTTTAGTTACGACGGGTGGGATGCCCAGGGGCGTCATCTTGGAAGTAAGCTTCCTTCGACTTCCCCGATTGTCCCCTTGGACTGACATGGTGCATTGCTGTGGATACTTGTGCTGCAGGCCGATTATCTGCCAGCGCTCGCACAGTCTGAACAAAGCCCACGGCTGATCGAGGAATTCTTCTATCGCATCATGCCGCCTGCGTTCAGAGAAGCCCTCCAAATCAGCACGCTCACACCGGCAGAGTCGGAATGGCTGATTCATGCGCACAACGTTGGAGTTGATGACGGAGATGACATATATTGCTCGCCCGAGGACACGCTGGGTGGCGAGAAGCCAGAGCCAGATTCGAGCGCGCTGCATGCGAATAAGAGGAATTTTCTTTTGTTTCGGACACTGCAGCGCGAGAATTGGTTGTAGATAACACCCATGGGTTACTATTACCGTACACCTCATGTCTTAAGTAAAAAAAGAACTGACTCTTGGGTGCAAGAATTTGAAGAACTGGTGGCCAGGGGCATGTGTGGCGGGCCGCCCCGGTCCGGGGCGCGACGCGTTCGTGACCTCCAAATACTTACTCAACGCCCACCTCGAATTCACGTACACCTGTCCGCAGCGACGGCACTCCTCGCTCGACCATGTCTGAAACTTCTGAAACACAGACCGTAAACGAGAGCGAAACTGTCCAGCCCGACATCGTGTCTTTCTTCGCCGATATCCTCAAGCCCGGCTCCTCCTTGCACCCGACCTTCCTCCTCGCGCTTGATGCCGTCCTCGGGCTCCTTTTCTGTGTATTCCTCTCGCTGTTCTTCCTCACGAAGAGCCCCCACATGATCGCGCTCATGGTGATTGAGCTTGGTCTATGGGCTAGTGTTAAGTGGTGCGAGCGTTTCTTTCTTGCTGAATTTAACGGCGGTTTACTTAGGCATTGGTATTAGGTTTGTCGCTGAGCTGAGGAGGTCACCACCGGTATCAGACGATTCGACTTCGCCATCAGCTGAAACTGAGGAAAAGAAGGATCGGTAATATGACACGTTGGTAGCTACACTATTGCTATTTTCAACCGAAATGATTGGCTCATGCTCCTCCAAGTAACTTCAGACTAGATTTGATATACCATCGTACCTCGATCTATTACTTCTTATCACTGCTCTCGTACCACAGCTTCGTAGCGCGCGCACTATCTTGGGCCAGAGTAAAGACTTGGGTCTTCCGTTGAGATGTATCCCTGTAATTAACCGGACGAGGAGAAGAAGCCTTACGTTCACGTTCGACACCCTCGAGTCCTTCTCGGAAGTCGTCGCCAACGTCGCCCGATCCTACAGCACCACCCATGCTGCCGGCTGCACCACCGAAATTCTGAGCTTGATCCATGAGGTCGACGAGACGCGCGTGGAAGGTCTTGGGTGAAGAGCACGGAGAAGAAAAATTGTTCATGGTGTCTGATTGGGGGAAGATTCGAGGGGTGTCACCTGCTGCAAAACTTTGGCCAGCTCTTCGCTCTGTGGCTCTTGCAGTCTAAGACGATCCAGGGTGTAGAGTCCAGAGGCATTACAGAAACAAAAGGCAGTGGGAGAATAGACGCACAATTCAACAATCATTCGTCCAAAGCTGTACCATTGTCCTCCCCCGCCGACGAGCGACGACAGTCGCACATGGCGAGGCTCGGCGTTGAGCGCCTTTCTCACGCGCAAGCTGAAGGGGGGCGGAATCGCAAAATCGACCCAGTCCCTGTCGAACATGAATGTGAGACGCGTCATCGCCGACTGCCCGCTAGCGAGGATAAGCTGGTGGTGCGCACTGACTGATACAGGAGCGTTGGAGCGAGCCAGTGCGGCAGCTGGATCTTGGAGTTGGTCTTGATCTGTGGGGGAGGGAGACAATAAGCCACGACGATACATAGGGCACAGATAAGGGTGAAACGCGACGGAGCGGAGCACCAACATCTTTCTCTTCGCCGCCTTCGAGGTACCCCAGATTGGGGACGTCGAGCTTGAACGTACACTGGATTTTCTGCCAAGGGTCAATCCGAGATGATGAATGGGGTGTGGAGCTCAGAACACGATGCGTGGTTAGTTACTTGGTTATCGGCCAGGATGGCGTCGATCGAATAGTAGTCGTCGTCCATCGCGCGCGAAAGGCGTTGACGACGCCGAGTGCGTACGTGTATGCTATCCTCGTCGCGATCGACGGTGACGAGCTGAAGCTCGGACGGCGATAAGTGCTAGTGACGGGCTACGCGTCCACATGGCCAAACAAAGCGTGTCTGCCACGCGCTCGGCTCCCCGCGTCATCGTCGGCTGCCTCTGCTCGTCCGCGAACTTGCACTCTCATCATCACCACTCACCACCACCATCACTGCTCACGATGTATCGCGTACTGAGGCCGCTCAAACTACTTTCTTTCCGCGCGGCAAGCCAGATGGTGGCCAACCACCACCATCCCATCCGCATCGTCAACATGCGGCACCAGCCTTTCTCGGCCTCTACCCCGTCCAGGGCGTCCGAGGACGAAAACCTCATGCACGCTCTTCGCGATTCGCCGCTGCTCAAGCAGCTCGCTGACAACCCAGCCGCTATGAAGTCCCTCCGGGACTTTATGGACCTCATGATGAAAAACGGTGCGTCGGAAACCGGGACTGCTTTCTCAGGCGCCCTCTCCAACCCGTCCAGCTGATACTTGACCATCGTAATCAGGACTGGACATGACCAAAAAGCCATCGACGCTAACGATGCTGAAGCTGGCGGGTAACGCGGAATTAAGAGAAGCTGCGAAGAACTTTGTCGCTGAGATTCGGAAGGCCGGGATTGATATCAATCCACAGGTGCGCGTGCATCGGGTTTCCTTAATTAAAAGTCTGGCGACTGACGACGCCTTTATGCAGAACGCCATGGAGCTATTAGCCGGTCCAAATGGGTGGCCCCCTAAGAAGTAATTTGGCGCAACGTGTTTTTTAGATGGGGAACATGGACGTTTTAATAGGACGCGTCGTTCGTTTGAAAAACTGTCCTATGGATAATTACGAGTACTTGGAGGGGTGAGGCCTGCCTGAGGTGGTGTATTATTTGGAGTGAACAGTTGATTTGTCTAATTACAGCCAGTGCCATGGGAGAAATAAGCAACATAGACGAGATAGACTCCAAATTAATATGAAACATGCAGCATTGGACAGCAATCGGCTGACCTTTTATATCGGGGAGCTACAAGCCATGGTTCATACTACTCTGGTGGCAACACGGACAAATCAAATGTAAGACGCGAGGCATTGCAAATGCAAATGACCGGCCCACACCGCCCGCGTGATACTCGCTACCGGGGCCTCTTTGGTCGTTCGTCCTTGGTCGGGAGGCACAGGAGGGAGGCTCGCCGGCTAGCATCAAAATGCAGAAGTCGATGGAAGATATCGATGTATAAGCACACAGAAGGCGGCCGGAATGTACTTAAGGCTGCCTGGTGGCGTTCAACAAGCATCGCCGAGTTTGGCCCGCAAGGACGCCTGTGACTAAAGAACTACTGCCTATATCCTTGATGCCGTCCAGCTGGCTCCTATCTTTGAGCCTTGATCAAGAGAGATACCGGTATTTACAGTCAGATCACAACCATACTCGCAAGGCTAGTGCTGCATGCTGTGGGCTGACTGGGAAGCCAAAGGCGACCTCCCATAACCAGCTTGTACTGATGCGAGATCTTACCTCCTTAGAACGCTTCGGCGTAAGGTGGGGGACCTCGCGAAGTCTGAGTTGCCGCACAGGGGCGAAAAGAAAGGGATCACGAGCGCTGCTGCGCATTTGGCGTGCAGCCAGACTTTCGAAGTCGAACCGCTAGTGCGAGTCGCGCGTCCGGGAGCGGTAGCTGGAGAAGTCACTGTAGAAATCGCCAGGGCCCGTGCACCGCGACTAGGCTACATAAGCTGATATTTCTCGATGGTCGGCGTCCAAACGCGAGCTCATAAGTAGGGCGTTGCAATTTGCAGCGTGCGGTATAACTGAATAAATGATGGCGAGTGTGGCGTGAGCCATGAGCGCACGAAATAATCTGTGGGGCTCGATTTAGCATTATATCCGCATATGGCAGGTGGTGGAATCGGACCAAAAGCGGCGGTTTTCACTCTGGTAATGATGGGGTTTTGGTCAGCGGCCTCCAACCACCATCTGCTTATATTCGCCAACGCCAACGCCCGTCCTCCTCGTCCCCACCGCCGTCGCTTACCTTTGCCATGCCTGGTGTCATTACTCTCCCTTCGCCGCCCACTGTCGACGGCCCCCACTCATTCTCCAAAAAGAACAAACAGCATCGCGGCAGGAAGCCCATTCTCACCTGGTTCCAGCGCAAACTCGCAGGCAAGCGCGATGGTCACCCCAAATCTGAATTCGCAGGCGCCTCCCACAGGCCCAAGGTATCCTACGATGGCAACGTCCAGTACCAGCCAGCGCCCGCCTTCAACACATTTACTCTCGATTCCGAGCCTGGCTCGCCCCACCGCTCGCTCTCGCTCTCTCTCGCCCCTGGCTCGATATGGTCTCGGTCCATGCAGCGCGAGGCGGATGAGGATGCGTCCATTCGTCCCCTCCCTCCCACTTCTCCTCCGTCCCCGGCCCCTTCCATTCTAACCAGCCACTCGTCTTCCCATACGTCGGGGTATGCGTCGGAATTACGCACTGCGCGCTCCATGGTCGCCAGCACCAAACCCACTACCCTCCTATCTATCGACCTCGCCGCTCCCATGGCGCATATCGCACAGGCAGGCCCCCCTTCTGTTCACGGTATGAGGATCAGCACAAGCTCGCCTACTTCGAGCCCTCAAGTCGCTCGATTCCCCTCCTCTCGCACGGCCAACTCGCTGTACCACCACCAGCACGCTCCCTCTACTTCCACCGCTACTTCTATCACCTTTTCCGCCCTACCTCCTACCCCCGGTCCGGCCACGACCAACACCACTATTGTCCCGCCCATACGCGAACCCGCTCCGACCACCGTCGTCTCATTCACATCCTATGACAACAAAATTACCGCACCAAGACACAGCTTCTTCCACCCACGCAATAACCCCCGTCCGTCCTCGCCGCCGCCCGACAACGCATCGACTCTTACCCTCGCCTCGTCCAATTTCGCCGTGTCGCTGTCCCGACCGCGCACGATGGAGCTCGAGAGCGTGCGGGGCAGCACGCGCTGGACGTATGGCAGCGGCGGGCTCAGCCTGCGCGGTTTCGGGAGCACTGGGCGGATCGACGGGACGGATCCCGATGCGAGCGTGCGTGCTATCCGGCCCATGAGCAGGCGCGGGAGCTGGGGGAGCGAGGACAGCGGCTGGAGCGCAGCGCTGGGAAGCGGAGGTGCTAGTATCGTTGGCAGCCGGCGCGATGCCCGCGGTGCGCCGAGTTTCAGGACCGGGCGGACCGGTGGGCTGGGCGATATATACGGCGATGTCGAAGGCTTGAGTGAGGTTCGGCCCGATGATGACGATGATAATGGCGAAGAGGAGGATGAGGAGGAAGAGGCCGAGGAAGATGAGGAGCTCGACGATAACAACGACAGCAGCGAGACGGAAATCGAAAACGATGACGAGTCTGGCGCTGTTGGTGCTATCAGAGCTCGGCCTGGAAGATTGTCCGTGACTGTATTGGAAGCCGACGATAGGGATGATACTCCAGCGGCTGATCATACCACTCCGAGCGTTGTCCCATCGCTTGTCCTTGAGCCCTACCAAATCGCTCTCCCCGAATCTCGCTCCCGCTCTGTTTCTCCCATTTAACTTTGGTCCTCACTTCGTTGATTCTCTCTCACTCTTTTTTCTTTCTGTTTCTGCCACCTTCGCACACCCCCACACATGCACTTCTTTTATTTTTCCTCTCTCCTTTCGTTTCGTCTCTTTGCTGCATTCCCATATATTTTGTATGGCCTAGTCTTATCCTCGCTCCACCACCCGCTTGTTGGAAAAGTCGAATGAATATAACATACTGTTCGTCCAGCCAGTACCGTATTTGCTCGCGGTGATAAGCACCAGATGATAAATCGATAAATTCCTACCGGGAGATAAAATTGTACGAAGGGGCAGGGACGTTCGTAAATGAGGACTAGGACTAGGACTATTGAAAAAGATAGGAAGATGCGAGCTGGAGAAACATGACGGGGGAATCTTGGTTATACAGTCGAGACACAGAGCACAAATTCTGGGACAGGAAAACAAGCGCAGCGATAGGAAGGGAAAAAGAAAGAAAAAGATGGTATCTAACCAGCGACGCGCTCGTTCGCTCGCATTTATTGTATGAGAACAGTTCCGGGTTGGGGAATCATCATCGGCGTAACAGCGACAGCGTCACCGCCTCGCTGATGTCTCCTCCCCAAGAGCGTCGCCTTGTTCATGTCGAGCTCGAAGCCCCCGCCCCGCGCTCCGCCGGTGCCCCTGTCTCTGGGCCCCGCACGTCCCTCGTGGACGCGCCCGCGGGAGGCGGTACTAGAGTTCGCGACGCCGCCGTTGGCAACCACGGCCCTGTCCGCCCTCCCGCGCTCTCGCATCCGCGTGTCCTCGAGTACCTGCCCCACCTGCGCACCGTGTTTCTTCCGCGCCACCTGCACCACGGCCTCCTCCTCTTCTTCCTCTTCCTCTTCTTCGTTCAGCCCGTGTAAGAAGCCCCGTGCGCCCGCGCCGCCGGGGCCATTGTACGCTCGTCGTCGTGCGCCCTCTTCTTCCATGCGGTGTACTGCATATGTGACGTCGAAGGCCTCTTTGAGGGTAGCAACACCCGGAGAGCGCACGTCCAAGCGATTTCCGCGGAGGGATTGCAATAGGGGTGAGTCCACGGGCCTGACCTCAACCGAGGGCGTTTGAGGGGCGGGAGCGGGGGCCGCCTGAGATGAGGAGGGTTGTTAATACGGCAAGTTTTTGTGCTCAAAGATGATCGGCTTACATGGCACCATGGGTGAGCGAGGAATTCGTCGATTGTGTATCGCTGGTCGGGATCGACGCAGAGCAAGTGCGTGATCAGATCCTTTGCTACAAAAGCGCATTTTGAAGTAAGTCCCCGCAACAAGGGGATGATATAACGACTGAAAACGTACCAGTAGAGCTGATTTCGTCCCACCACGGGCTTAAGAAGGTATAATATCCCTTGGCGACTTTCTCCGTGAGGACGTTGATACTCTCATCGTAAAACGGCGGGAATCCACATAGCAGGGTGTACAAGACACAGCCGAGCGCCCACATGTCGACGCTCTTACTATACCGTTCGTCTTTCACGATCTCGGGTGCGGTGTAACCGACAGTGCCGCAAGGAGTCTTGGTCTCCTCGTTCCAAACGACCTTGGATAATCCAAAATCGGCGATTTTGACGCGCCCGATCCCGCCTCCGCCGACACCAGGGATGAACTCTCCCTCGTCTTCCTTGTCTTCATCATACTTGCGGGGTGTAGGGTTGTTGGAAGGAATGATGGGGATGCGCTCAAATAGCAGATTTTCGGGCTTGATATCCCTAAGGAAAGAGCAAATATTTAATAATGCGTTTATAATCCGATCTAAGGTGGAACTCACCGGTGAATGACACCTCGCTCCTCGTGAAGATATCGGATGCCGTTGGCTACCTGGAGAATGACATGCCTTGCCAGTGCTTCGCTAAAGTATGTCAATTTAACGCTGGATGAGATAAAGCCGGTGAGTGCGGTGCGCGAGGATGATCGAAGATACGCTCATACATTTGATGGAACAGCTCTCCTCCTTCCATCACTAAGATGGCCAAGAGAACGGTGTAAGCACGTCATTCATAATTCCCACAAAAAGGTGATAACTGACGCTCCAAGACCAAGAAATAGAATTCTCGCGACTCCGAAAATGACAATAGCTTGACGATAGAAGGATGATCCATATCACGCATAATTTTCACCTCTAATGCATTTCAGAGACGTTAGGAATGCTGCACAATTACATTTTTTTTGACGCAGACCTTTTAGTATATTGGCACGCTGTTGATCGGGAAGTCGTCAGTACGGAGTAAGTGACGAAAGTGCGAGGTTGTAAAGGAAGAAAGGGGACGTAGCGTGCCCAACCGGGGCGCGGAGGAAATAGAAACGAAGGGCGAAAAGATCATGCAAGGCTCTTACCTCCGTAACGCGCGGCCTCTGCTTGAACTTCTCGTTCAAGTGCTTGTTCCCATCCTACCGGCCGCACGAAACGGAAATGAGAGCGATACATGAATGGGCGAGTACGTGGGCGCAGATTGTACGGATAATAGAGTAGACAAAAGAGAGAATGTATAAATTAGTATATGGTAATGGTGATCTTCCGGCATTGAGACTAGAGCAAAGTTGTGCAGACAAGGTAGCGATGAAGACGAGGCCCCGTGGGGCAAAGTGCAGCAAGATGCAAAAGAGACAGAGCATAGGAGCAATGTACTAACCTGTGTTGAGTTGAGTTCATATTTTCGGACGACCTTGACTATAAGCAGACGTCCGAATTCAGCAAGTACGACATCGATCTGGAGAGATGGAGTACGCACTGGCCACCTTTTCGCCTGTTGATCGATTGACAGCTTTGTATACGTTGGAAAAAGCACCACTTGGAAAGCAAGCAATGAGACCTTCGTTCGAAAATTGCATCGGAGAAATATCGGAAATAACGCACTCTCCCATCTTCTCAATAAGCTTGAAATTTTCTAGTCCGGCGTAATGGGGCATTTTGCTCTTTTCTTCGCGTTCTTGTTTTACGATGTATTCGGCGGCTTCGCGGGTGACTCCGACGGGTGTGGGTGGTTGCTGGGGCGCTTCAACGACAGGCGCGCGCTCGTGTTTGCGATGGCGATCTCCGCTGCGGCGCTGGTCCTTCTGCTCTCGATGGTCGCGATCGAGCTGCATGAGCGTTGCGGTGGACGTAGGATCGGAGAGGACTGGTTGCGCGGGTGCGGCTCTCGCATTCTTGCCATGTCGGATTAGGTCTTGCCAAGCGCAACAGTGAGTTTACGCGCGCTGAGAGTGAGGGTGGGAGTTTAGCGTACTTTTGAATGCGTCCATGACTGCGCCGGTGGGCATGGGTGCTGGCGATGTGCAGGGGGGTGGTGGTCACTGTAGGGCACGATAGTCGAAGACGGAAAGAAGAATCTAAAGTCGGCGAAGGCGCTGTCGGTGTGAGGGGAGGGAGCAGGAGATGGGGCACTGTCTTATGGTCAAGTTGGCCCGTGGATTACATAAGCCACCACTGATGTCATCACCCCACTCTCCTTTCCATCAGTGCAAGTCCTTGTCATTCGCCCTCGTCATCGCGAAAAAGTCCTTTGCACCCAGATATTGGTTGGAGCGACCGCGAGTGCCAGCAGTATCTATGCAATCCGAGGATCAGTATCGCGTCCGAGCGAGATCGCGGCTCAGCACACGCTCCTGCCTCCTTCGCTTCCTCCCACCCAATGTATTTTCTGTTTGGGCCGAATGCTGCGTGAGAAGGCCAGCTTATCTTTAGACCCATCTCGTTTTGGACACCCGGCAGTCAGCGTTTCCCGATATCACCCAGGACGCACAGTGAAAATTACTTGTAATAGCAGCACATTAATTAGGCAGGGCCATCCCGACCCGTATTTTACAAAAAGTAATACCTGAACAAATAATTAAGCGTCCATTTCGCCCACGCACAAGTAACCCCAACGTCGATTAGATCTCAGACCGCATTCAACCCCAGCCCTGCGCGGACGGCATCGACGAGATCCCACTCCGGCGTGTCTCCGTGCGCGTCGAACAGGTTGGCTCCCAGGATGCCCGAATTTCTCACAAACTCGCCCTTCAGGCGCAGGCTCTCGGGGTCGTCGTACGTGATGACCTGTGAGTGGGCATCTGACCGGAGCCATGGCTAAACATCCCAAACATTCAAAGTCAGTCAAATGCACGAAAATCCCTACTGTAAACAAAAAAGTGACTCACCGTCTGCGAACACGCGTCCCAGTTTCGCTGGAAGCCGTGGGAGCCGACAAACTTGCCGTCTTGCTTCAACAGCGCGCCCTGCGCGACGAGACTTGTGAACTGGACCTGCCCCTCATCCGTGTCCCCGCTCTCCGTCTTGGCACTGATGTCGGCCGCGTCGGTCTCGGACTCGCTGCGCCGCTGCTTCAGAGACGTAGCATTCGACGCAGAAACGTATCCATAACTACGTATTAATACGCGCCCTCCCAAGTCAGCCTCCACCGGCTACTAACACGAAAAAGGATGGTTATGCTTACGAAGGTACGCCGAGCGTCAGCTGCTTTTTGGAGAACCCGGCGTCCGTCCAACTGCGCACTGCGGCTTCCGCATTAGCTTGTGGCTGAGTCGAATTGCCACAGGCGTCGATCAGGGGTGCGTTGGGCCCAGGATTCGCCGAGGCTGTGAATATAGAAAACGATCTTAGTCAGTCCGGGGCGTCAAGTGAACCGCGAATATTAATAGGGATGAAGGACGTGTACTCACGTCCCCAAACATCGTACACCATCAATAGCACCCAGTCAAATATCTTGGCGTATTCGGACATGTCCTTGAGCGGTTCTCCGTCGGCGCCTGCAAAGGGTTGTTCTTGTACCGCGGCTGTGATCACGGCACCGGAGGGAAGCGTCGAGCGCAGGAGCTGAAGGAACAGAAGATAGTTTGCAGAATCATCCGATGTCGCGCCGTTCCCCGGCTGAGTCGCCACCCCTGGATATTCCCAATCCCTGAGATCAAAGACACGTTAGCGCTCAGCGAACATCTACAAGAGCTACGGCAGCGACTCACAAGTCAAGGCCATCAAGCTGATACTCGGCATACAGCGTAGCGAGGTTTGTGGCGAAAGTCTGTCGGTAGTCGTCCGTAGACACGGCCCTGGAGAAGTATCTAGCAGCAACAACCGAACCCGATTTTCATGTGAGCACACACTGAATTTCCCAAACGCGGACCTATATCCGAGACAAGGCGGACATAGACTTACCGGCTGCCCGACGCGCCGCCAATGCTCGCCTTCACCTTGCGTCCCTTGGCGTGCGCCGCGGCGACAAGCCTGCGAAGCAGATCAGGCGACGTGTCCTGCGTGAAATTGAGCGAGAGATCTTTCGCAGGCTCGATGAACGCTGATGGAGACCACACACATCGAATCGATCGTCAGCTCGGTGACAAGTCAAGACGCAAGGAAAAGAAGAGCCCTCGCGAATGAAAGAATGAAAAGAAGCTCACCAAAGTCGACCCAGTGGAACCGGTCAAAGTCGACGCTTTCGGGGGGAAGCCGCGAGCCGGCCCAGTCGGGATAGTACGCCGCCATGATGGGACCTTCCTCGGGCGATCGCTGTTTGGCCGTGCTGCCTGAAGGGTGCAGCACGAAGGGTGTGAGAGTCGCCGCCGGGGCTGATGTTGAAGTAGTATTGGCGGCGGCAGCGGCCTGCGACGCCGAAGGTGCAACGGCGGCGGGGGTGGCTACGGCAACGGTAGTCGAAGCCGTGGGCGTAACTGTAGTAGTGGTAGCAATGATCGTATGCGGCGGCTTGCTGCGCTGCGAAGGCGGGAGGACGAAGACGTTGTAAATGATCTCGGTGGCGGTGGCAATTGGCGGACGTGTCGCCGAAGTCCCCTTAGAGCTCATGGGCTTGCTGGGATGCCACATCTTTTCAAAGAGGAGTGCCGCGTTGCTGGGGCCGCCGACGGCGGACGGCGAAGGGTTCGCAGGATTCGTGTACGTGCCAAGGACCGTGGCTTGGCGGGCGACGTTCGAGCGCAATCCATGCGGCGCGGCGAGCGCAGTAAGCGGCGCCAAGAGGAGCAGACCAAGGGTGTGCATATTGAACAAAGTATTGGGCAGTAAACGCAAGAGCGAGGACGAGCGAGGATGAAGTAGTTTGGCCGAATTGGGGAAGTAAGGGCCATGATTTTATACCCAACGACCCAGCGAGGCCCAGATACTGATTGAGACTGAGAGCAGGCGACAGCTAGGGATCCAGAGGTCGCTCTGGCTCGCAAGTTGTCGCTAGCACTCACCAATCGTCATGCAAAACCAAAGTGAACACAGGACTTGAGACATGATGACGTCGATAAGCATTTCGGAGTAGTAGGTCAAGTTGCGCATCATAACTAGACTGAGTGGGCGAGACCAGTATCCAGAATGATTGAGAAATTCCGGGTAAGACCTTGAGAAACGAGAAGGGAACCAGTCAGATGGATAAACTTACTAACAGCACATGGCTTCTGGGCGATGGCAAGATACCTTTGATCATTGCCATCGCAGCCCTGTCGATCGAACTCACGAAAAGCAGACTCAAACTCCCATTAGTGCTGATACGTACCACGAGTACAGCCATGCAAGATGTACGCGCCACACGTAGCAGTATACCCAGTATGTACATGTCCGAGCAGATTCGCGCGAGGCGCTGGCGAGTGAGACATGGAGGGCGATTACATAATTGCGCCGTGGCTGCATCGCAAGAACTCCAAGAGTCCGATGGCAAGAAACGTCCGATTCTGAGCGCAACGCAAGCAGAAGGAAGACTCCCTGACTTTGAGCCTGTTCGACTCACGAAGTCGCGCGAAAACAAAACCCTCCACATGCCAACTTTGGGGATTCTCAGTCTTGGGGATACTTAGTACAATTTGCTCCGTAAGCATCAACCATCTCGGCCAGTACTGAGTCATTGACCGAGTCAAAGTTACCACGGGCTATATTCATTGAGTAGTTTATTGCATAAGTCGATATTCATAAGCACAGGAGCGCGCCCGCGGGAGCTAGAGTTTCGATGCTGCATTGTTGCCGAGCACGAGAAAACCAATGGCCAGTAGCACTTATAGCTGGTATCCATAGTGCAGATATACACGTACATGGGCCGCGGATCAAAGTACTTACTGGCTGGGGCTTGAGCTTGAATATTGTGTGAGTTGAAGAACGGGGACTCCGGGTCAAACGGCAGCGGCCGCGGGCGAGTCGCGGCCTGTAGCGGCTGACAGATGGCCATGGTCGATGTTTGTGGCATGCTCGATCAGCTGTGCCAGTCAGGGTCCTAGGCACTCGTCTGACAGCGCGCAGCCGCAAAGCTCGGCTCGGCGAATTCCCAGACGAAGTCCGCAATCGCAGTCGCATTGCCAATACTGGTATTTGTTCCCTTGGCCCATTCTGGCCTTCCTGGATACTTTGCGCACTTATAAGGGCCTGCGCTCGCCAAGCAGACTCGTCCATCTGCATCACCCCGCACTCGACACCGCGTCTCTCGCCCACCCTGGCCGCTCTCCATCGCTCTCGCTCGGGTCTCCCCGCCCTTCGCATCTCCCCAATGTCCTCCCAGTCCGCCGACATGTCCTCCCCCCGCACCACAAGCCGCCTTCGCCCCGCTGAAAAGCGTCTGCACTCGCCCCTCGCCCCGCTGAACACCAGCAGTCCCATCCCGCCCTCGCTCGTGGGCAAGCTCATCCACATGCGCTCAGTGGAAACAAACACACCCGTTTCTTCGTCGCCCCAGTCCGCCGAGCTCTGGCTAGACCGCGCCGAATACTCCACCCCCAACTCTCTACATGAATCGAGACACTATCGCCGAAATATGCTCCCCACAACCTCGCCGGTAGACGCAATCCCACCCCCATTCCCCATCCCTGCAGCACATATCCAGCAGCAGCGCCTCCCTTTCCCCACACTCCCCCCATCGCGCCCTCTGCCGTGTCGATCTGCGCCTGTCCAATCGTACGATCTCCATCTATATCACGCTGTCGAGACAGTGCCACCAGGCGCGCCCAAATTCGACCACGCCCGGGCCTCCAGAATGGCCGAGGTCACAAGGTGGCGGGCATGATTGTGGCTGCCGTGTTAGCCGCTGATACCAGCCCCCCGCTCCTGCTTTCTTTCTTCATTCTTGGGTCTTATTGGGTTTTATTGGGTTTTCATTGTGCACTATCCATCGGGTCTCATGGACTTCCACCTGCGGGGGTCCCCGCACCGTTCAGACCTCATTTTGCTATAATTATCTGTCATACGTGGTTCACTACATATCGTACTCACCTTTGTATATGTATTTGCGGCCCATTCGAAAAAGTTCTAAAAATCCCCACTGAAAGTTCCCGCCAGGGCCCACGTGTGTAAGAGAGCGGCCGGCGCTTATTCGCCTTTACTCACCTTAATCTTACGCGGTCGGGCTCAATAATCAGTATCGGCCAGACGTGCGTGGCAACGGACACATGCACAGCGCAATCGAGCCCGAAGTCCTTGAGATGAAATCTCGAGAACACGTGCGTCAAACGACTTTGTCCGCAGCGCCAATTGAAGCCCTATTCAAATTTGAAGCGCTCGTTTGAGGCTAGCGGTGAGTCAAGACCGATAGACGATCGAGCGGGGGTCCCGGACTTAAGTTTTACCTCGATCCGTCCCAAGCGACTCGGCCCTGTCCCCAGGATCCAATTTCCATGGATCGCCACTGACTCCGGGTCCCCGGTTCTGGGCTGGGGTGACAGTCCGGTCCGCTAATTGATTAGATCAGATTGACCCGTCCCGGAAGCAAATCACTTGCTGTACAGCTCGTCCAAGCCACTCGCCATTGCGCCCACCCACACACCCACAATCGCTCGTCGTCGCCGCAGTCACCTATAACGCTGTCCAAATGGCCAAGTCAAAGAAGTCCGTGTCGTTGTCCTGGCCGCGGAATGCCTAAATGGACTTATCTCTTGTCTTTTTCATCCTGCTAGCCATACCGCCCACAACCAGACCAGGAAGTTCGTATTGGAGGATTATTATATTATCTTGAGCTCTGTGCCTAAAGTCTGAGTCGATTCTCGGTGTGTGTAGGGCCCACCGGAATGGTATCAAGGCTCCCAAGACCAACCTCATCAAGTCGCTGAAGGGCGTACGTATGACCTTGTATACTCTGTGCTTTACCACTTTGGCTTAATTTCGTGTCGCACAGGTCGACTCCAAGGTCAGTCCTCCTTAGATGTCAATGTATCGCAGGCGATTGAACTCGCATGATGGTCAAATAGTTCCGGAAGAACCAAAAGTTTGCGCGCGCCGGAACAGTAAGCTCTTCATATGGCCCAGTCTTTCCCATTAAATGTTAACGCGCGCTCTGATAGATAAAAGCAATTGCAGAGGCCAAGGCAGCAGCAGCATGAGGCGGACGATAGGCAGCCTTCTGGTTTTCCGCTCTCCTTTCAGATTATGATGTACCGCATATGCCAAAACCACACAGCTACATGCATGCATGCCCCGCCTTGCGCTACCAGCCCTTGACTAAACTTTTGCTCTTCGGCTTATGCTTGAGGCTTCAGCGGATGTTGGAAATGATTGTTACGTCAAATTTCTGTGTACAGGCTGAGCTGTCCTTATTCTTCGCCGCCATCGCCCTCGCCTTCCTGTTCTTCGTCGTCCTCGGGCTCCTCTTCGATCCTTTGTACAGCTAGCCGCAGCCGCGCAGCCTTGATCGCGCGAAACAGACGTAAAAATGGGAAGCCGTGCGCACAATAAACTACAAACGATGGACATACCGTGATCTCCTCCGGCCCAGGTACATTCTTGGCCCGGTTCCTCCTGTCCGCGCGCGGCTTTTTAGTAGTCACGACGCGGCCTTGCGACATGCTCCGCCGGGGACCCACGCGCGCGAGGATGTCGCCGCAGTCCTCGTCCGTCACGATCTGGCCGTCCAAGACGCCAAAGTATTTGCGTCGCAGGATGGCCCTGATGCGCTCCATGCACACTTCCGTGTACCACCCGTCCATTTCCTGAGATCGCCCCGAGTCAGTTCCACAGTCCCAGACCCAGGGTGTCACTGTCAGTTGGCCGACTGAAAAGAGGTCGGGGAAGCTTACGTGGCATTCTTCGCGCAGCTCCGAGTCATCTTCGATGAGTTGTTTCAATAGCGGGTCGTGGATGTCGCACAGTTGCCATCCAGCGACGTCCCTGAGCGCGTGCACCCCGTCGAAAATATGAGAGTCCCTGTAGTAACATTGATAACACGCAGCCGCGCAGAATCTGAGCAAAGAACAGCCGGTAACCAGCTTTGAAGAGTCTAGAGGCGCGCGTACCTTTCCGGCAAGAACATGGGCGGCTCCGTCTCAGGTTGCTGTTGCGATTCTCCCTGTGTGGATCCCTCTGAAGGCCCAGCACCCCCCTGGGCCGCGCTCCGGCGCTTGGTGATCGAGGCGCGACCGTGAGGTTTGTGTTTATTCCTGAAATAGAGCCGCTGGTATCTATTCCAGACACCCACCCGCGCATTCAGTCAGCTTTGCAAACAGGGTAGAGAGAAGGGGATGGCCGGGCCAGGGGTGGCCACCATACATTCTCGCACTGGGATCCAGGCGCGGGTCGTACCCAAATCTGACGAGCGTATCTCGCCACGGCCCATCGTTGAAGATGTACGCCACCAGGGGTATAAACGACTTTGTACTATAGGCGAGAAGGGCCCGTCATTTTGATTTTCATGTCAAGCGAGGAATGGAAATACTAGTGGATTTCTTTCGCTTCCAGAGCCGAGAATTGGTTAAGGAGGGCAAGGCGGCTCCATACAGGTCTTTGTTCAAATAGCTATAGGAAAAAAGTGAGGCGTAAGGCTCGGTTCAGATTTGGAGTAGAATCAAGGCTCGCTTCTTTCAGCCGTGCGAGTAGGGCAGCCTTGACTGCTGGAACGGTACCCTCGATAGACTGCGGCGCCGTCTGAGGTACCTGTGTGATACGTATAGAGTTTAAGGACAAGAATAAAGATAAGGGAGTACGCATCTAGGCTACTTATCTCGGTCTTCGTACATGATACAAATGGCGCTGAGCCCTTTGAACCGATGCTTGTTGATAAGCCGGTCTTTCTGCTCTCCGGTCTGCTCGTCTACGATAGTTTGTACTATAGACGCTACGTTCGCCGAATAGCTATGCGTATACAGCGTGAGTTTATTCCCAGAATAAAAAGGGAGTGAGTGTAGTTACTCGTAATTCTGTTGTATCCCTTGGCGGCTAAATAGCGGGGGTGGGAGGAGTCTGAGGTTGCTCTTGGGACAGAGTCCGTCCTCGTTCGGCGCGGCTTCAGGATCCCACGAGAGGTCGTTTGCATCGGACCTCCGCTCGTAAGCTGTATAGTCTTCTTTTTCTGGGGCGAAGCGGAAAGCCTGGATGGCTCGCGCTGATAGCCTCTAAGGATCGTGCTATTTGGGGAGATATGCGTATATCCACGCACCATCCAGTTTCTCCATTGCTTTCTGTAGCTGTATAATCCGATCTGAAGTGTCTGGGGCGTATTGAAAATCTACCATGCCTTTAGTTTATTTTTCTGGATGAGCCGTCGGGAAAAACGAGCAAGAGAGCCATGTGCCCACTTCGAAACCGGACTGTCTTGGGTATTGAGCCCATCACTTCAGCAATAAATTCCCCGGCCTCCACCGCGGGAGTAGAATCTACGTCCATCGCGCTATCCGACCCTTCAGCCGCATGGGACTTCTTTTTCCTGCGCTTTGTGATTTTTAAGACGAGATTACTCGTACTCGTGGCCTCGCCACAGACAGGATGCGAAAAGGGATCATCGGGTCGGAATTTGAGTTCCATGATATTGTTGTTATGCTTGAATGTCTGGTCTAGACTCGTCTGCCCGCCCAGGGTACGAATAGCTGCAGGGATGGAGCCGGGCGAGACATAGCCAGGGTATTCGACAGAGTAGAACGAAGTGCTGGGAAGCGCGTGCAGGGTCGCTTCTCTACTTTCTCTAGAGCCTGGGCCAGATCTCTCGCCTGCTGACATTAAGAAGTTCAATGCTCGCGCCTATTTGCAGCAGACCTGCAAGCTAGATGGTGAGGGTAATTAGGGATGCTAAGAGCTCCGTCCAAACAAAACCCATAGACTTTTGCGTACTTACGTAATTCCGCCCTTAGCTTGCGCCTGCGATGGTTGACCCAGACTCACCACCTTCTGCTCATAGTTCACCGGCGAATACCACTGGTCTGCGGAGGATCTAGGCAAAACTCTCGATGATTGGTAACCTTGATACCGACCCTTGCTCGCGACCGCGGAGATTTCATGGAGAGTAAATGGCGATCAAGTTTCGGGTGACCATCGTTCGACGATGTTACTTGTCTCGGGAGAAGGAATACTCATGCGAACCCATTATAGCTTTCCACTCTTTCCTTTGCTTCGCGGCCCCAGAAATTTAGAGCCTAGGCTTTCCGTTAAGACAGTGATCATACCGCTGTAAAGAAGCCCCATCTGTCCATGCTCTCGAGCTCGTTGATTGCACTCAGCATCAACTTGAACGTGAAGATCGACGACCAAAAGCTCCGCGTTTGACTCAGAGTCCATAATAAACCCAAAGATGCCCGAATAGTTTGTGGGTCAAGTGTCATACCATTTCGGGTTTACACAATGACACGAACAGATACGTAGGACTCGGAAACGTCGAATTCCGCAACTGACAGCCTGGTTTCCAACGCCCGGCTCTGCGAGGTTATGATGCCCTCTACTCCTTCAACAAGGTCCGACCTTGAAATCACCCCGATATCCTGAAGCGACCCAAGGACCTTGAGAATCCATGTCCGATAAGTCATCTTGTGCTTTCGGTTTTCTTTCCACGTCGCGAAACTGGTGGGGAAAGCAGTTCTGCAGATGTCGTGCACTACTTTGGAGTCGGCCGGAGGAGTGTATCCCATGATCTTGAAATGGCCGAGCATGCAGCGATTGTTCATGTAGGTAGTGACGGGGTCGACGACGTCCATGAGGTATTTCTCGGGTTCAGAAGAGCGCTTGAGGTTCTCCGCCCATTGATGCCGGGTTGCAATGCCTTGAGCGTCCGTGATGAATATGGCCCAGTGGAATCCGTCGGCCATGATCGTTTCGGTGGCAACGTACAGCGAATTCGGCTCCAAGATGACCACAGGATCTGATGCAACCATGTTCAGCTGAGACCTGGAAGCCAAGATTGGTGTCAGTGATGTGGCGCTGGAGCGAAGAGAGATCTGCGTGGATTTGCCTATAACTCGGAGTGTGAAACGGGGCCAAGGAAGGGGACGCTCAGAAAGCCTTGCGAAAAAAAAATGAGTAAGAGTTAGGTTCACCGAAAAAAATGAGATCGTACAGTGTTGCTCACCGATGGTATGATTCAACTGAGCCTGCCTTCTTCCGACTGACAAGTCTTTATATAATTGGCTGAGAGCAATGGTTGCTGATCATCTGTATGGTACGCGCAGAAAAGGGAACAAGGGGCAGATATCACTGACCTGGCACAAAGGGTTACGATGTGTCGAGAGAACCCAAGTACTGAAAATCGCTCCGACACAGTAGCAAGACAAATATCACCAGCTTATGTAACCACAACAAGAGCGGGTGAACATGCATATGTATGAGATCTCCGGCTGGTTGGCTCCCCCGTCGATCGTATTGGCTGCTGCACATCGAAGACGAACCGAGCTGTATACTATACACCATTACATATTCAGCCCCTTCTAACGTGTGCTGATTATACTGAGTATAAGCCGTCCGTTTTGTAAGTCGATGCGACAGCTGATAAATAGATGATGAATCAAAAAAATGAGTTTCAAATCAAGTGCAGCACTAAATACTGCTGCTCGTAACAACTCTCAAGAGGAAAGCAAGAAGAAAACAAGAGATAAACCATGTATAAACCTACACAATCCTGACGCCAGAGCTCTACAGGCCCATCCTTTCGACGAGCCCTCTGTCCCCGCTTGGTCCGTTCCTACCTGCGCCGCCCCTAAACGTCCGTTTCCTAGACCGATGATTCCCACCACCACCGTGTCCCCCGTTGCCGCCACCGCCTGCAGGTGCGCCGCCTTGACCCTGACGAGGCGGGAGCGGTGAGCGACTCGGAGATCGTGGCCTCCCGCGTCCGTCGTCGGATGGGAGTGACCGTTCATTACTTCGGCGGCGCTTCGCTCCAGTTGGGACATTTAGTCGATTATGAGATGAGTGGTCGCCTTCGTGTCGATCCTTTCCTCGATCCCTGTCGTTCTCCCTGCCCCGGTCTCGGTCTCGGTCTCGATGCGATGAAGGAGAGGCAGGCAGTTCACCAGGCCCTGATATTCGAGGTCGTTTGTAAGCACGAGGGCCTGTAGGTATCGGCCTGGAGTTCCCGTCGCTGTGCGCTTGCCCATAAGGCGAAGGTTGTCGAGGTGGAAGCTGGGTGCTCGCCGACGAGGGAGAGATGGATGCGTCGGTTGGCGCTGCGGAATTGTCCAGGTGTGAGAGATTCTGGGCGGCAGCCGCTTGCTGTGTCTTTTCCAGCTCATCGCTAATGAAGGCGGACCAGCGCGGCGCAAAATGTTATTCGAAAAGGATAGGGGGAGTCGCGATAAACGAAACGCACACAAGTGTGGATACCCATCCGTCCGACTCTATATACGGCAGGCGCGTCAATATGTGTAAACACTCGCGAGGTGTCTCCCTCGTACCTTTAAGCGCGCGTTCTAGTCGCTTCACGGTGGTCCCTAACACCTTCACCTCCTCCTGCAGCTTTTGGGCAGTACTGCATTTGAGCAGCTCATAAAGTTCGTCATTCTCTTGTTGCAACACGCGGACACGTGCTGTGAGCGCAATGGTGACAGAAGAGGTGCCTGAATTAGAGCCATGAGGCGGCGGTTGTGAGACGAGAGGTGCGAGCAGCGAAAGGACAGGTCGAGGGAGTGTGATGAGGTCAGATGGATCTGGTGGTGGAACGTTTGGAAGATATTTGCGCAAAGATGAGATATCGTCCTGGGCGCAGGTATTTGCAGTTAGTACCGTGAATAAATCGAGGGCCGAAGACGGCAGCAAGAGATTATACCGTCAGACGCTCGATTTCCCGGTCCCTCTCACGCACGAGCGCCTCGAGCTCGAGCTCTCTCTGCGACGGCAGGTGTGCGTCGGGGAGTGGCGAGTCGGCCATTGGACGGACGACGGTGGTGGGCAATAAGCACTGGCACAGCACTATGGACACCACTTGTTGGACAGTAATAAGCGGAGTTTCCGGAGTCTGAATTATTACTACTGCTCGTCCAACTACAACTATGTCGTCGCAGACCGAGACGCTGCCCCGCGATGCTCGCCTTATTGCCTTGCTTCTGGCATCGAACCCATCGGTTTCGGATGCGCAGCCAGCCGTACTGCACCAGCTCCTCGAGTTTTCACATCGTGAGTTCTGCGCTATTACCGAGATAAACTACCGTCTACTGACTCGGGCTAAAGGGTACACCGCCCAGGTGCTGACCGATGCGCTGGTGTATGCCGAACATGCTGGGAGAGCCGGAAATCTGCAGATGGACGATGTCACGCTGGCCGTGCAGTCCAGAGTTGGCTGGGAATTTGGTGGGCGAGTCCCAAAAGAGGTGAGCTCATACTTGTCATTCAAAATCTGTGAGAGGTTTCTTATTGCTCTACTTTGGAAAGTATCTTCTCTCTCTTGCAGCGCGCACAAACTCAGTCCCGCTGCCTCCGGTCGCCGAAGTTTACGGTGTTCGTCTCCCACCCGACAAGCACTGCTTGAAGGCCGTCAACTTTGACCTTGTTCCTAACAAACCTGCACAACCTGCAACCGAGGCCCAGCCTACATCCGATCAGGACGACGACGATGATGAAGAGGAAGAGGAGGAAGAAGAGGAAGAAGAGGAGCGAGAACCAGAACAAGCCAACGATGTACAAATGGACTTGGGAGACGCCTTTGCAGGTCTAGAAGGCACGATACGAATGGACGAAGAGACAGATAATTGGGACGCAGATGATGGTGGTGGAGACGGATTGTTCGGAGATGGTGGGGACGACGACGATCACGAGGACGACCTTGAGCTAGTCGATCCGAATTCTGCGCTCGACTTGAATACCACTGTCAATGGTGCTCAACTCGGCGACAAACGGAAGTTAAACGAAGATGAAGATTATGATTTTTGATTCTACCTATTTTCATTGCACAAGCACCTTGTATCTCTGCATTTTTTCACATCAGCCCGCAAGCTGCGAGTAATATCTCAATTTTTGACATAATTCAAACCAAAGACTGTTTTCATCTACTCGGGACCGTTGATGATCGCCTTGATGACGGCTACGCCATCCTCGCTCTTGCCTGCGCGAGTCGTCTTAAAGGCAACGAGAGCATCGTCGAAGGCAAATCTATAATGTGTGTGGATAAAATAACCATGAGCTGCATTTTTTGCATTAGTTCAATGAGACCTTTCCCACCTGTGAGTGATCAATGGCTTAAGATTGACTTTGCCTTGAGCAACGAGGTCAATCGAAAGTGGGTAGTTTCCGGGCTAGGTTACGTGAAGCAATATATGTTAGGAAATTTATTGCGGAGCGCTGATTAAGTCGCCCTTACGCCATATCTATCGTACTGTATGTGAATAGCTGGCTCGACATGTCTAAAAGCAGGTGCTTACCGGAAGGAGCCCAAGACCTTAAGTTCTTTGACCAGAACGTAGGTGATTGGAATGGTCACGTTAGCAGAACCCATCCCAACCTAGTTGATTGAGTGAGCAAATCCCCGTCAACGCCAGATAACATTTCATTATACCTGGACAAAGGTGCCTGTGAAGGAGGCCGTTCAGCAGTCAAATAACTTGAATAGTATACCGAATACATACCACCATGTTTGGCAAGGTAAAGACCGATCTGGATGCAAGTTTCCGCACCACTAGCGTCAACGACAACATCAACGCTATTCGCACCCCTCTCTTGGAGGCCGAACTTAGCCTTCATTTCGTCGGCAACCCTTTTGGAGTAGTCGATATTGGACTCTTGGGGGCTCAACTTGCTGGGAGAAAGATAGATGTCGGTCGCAGCGTACGACTTGGCAAAGTCCAAACGCGCTTGGTTGATATCCACAGCGATGATGCGTTTGGCACCAAAGGCCTTGGCGACTGCCATGAGAAGAAGACCGACAGGGCCGGCGCCAAAGATTGCAATTGTATCATTGACTTTGAGTTGTGCGATCGAGTCGAGTGCGTGCGTCGCAACTGAGAGAGGTTCCATCTAGATATAAAATCCATATGAATACTTTCCAGTTGATTTGTGATGACGGGGACGACAGACCAGAGCGCCATCTTCCAAGTCGAGGTTGTCCGGAAGGAGGTATGCAATATCAGAGGAGAGCGTGTAATAGCGACCGAGCGTGCCATCATAAGGAGGCGTCGCCGCAAAAACCATGTCAGCGCATTGCTGTAGTCAGATTCAAGATCAGATTGTGATTGTTCAGGAGGTATATAGAATGTGCGGCATACCTGGTAGACGCCGCGCTTGCATGAATCACAAGTCCGGCAAGCTTGACCTGGCTCCAAGGCCACTCGATCCCCGGGCTTTAGGTTGGTAACTTTGGAGCCAACTGAGAGGGGGCGGGGTAAGTGAAATGACCGAGATATCAGAGTTGAAGGACACTGGCTTACCCTTGAATATGATGCCAGCAGACTCGTGCCCAAGTACCTATTCGATGAAATGTATATCTAGCTCAAGCTTTATGGGGTATAGCAAATGAAGTACCATAGGGCTTTCCACAAGGAAATCACCTGGTAGTCGGATGATTAGATGAGTGATAGGTTCATCAAGCGCAGCGTTTGTCTACGCTTACCTATCCGCCCGTGGGCAAGGTAGTGTACCTATGATAGCTGGATGGTCAAAGCGGCCTGGGAATGGTATGCAATGTGCCATGACATACATCGGAGCCGCAGATTCCTTTCGCAGCACATTTTCAGTCCGCGATCCGGGATGGAATACGACAATGCACGTACCAGTTTTCTTGACTTGGACCACCACCTCATGGGGGCCAGCTAAGTGGCCAAAGGGCTTCAGAATCTAGCCAAGAGGTTTCAAGTGGGCAAGGCGTACGCTCGCGAACGGCCTTCTCCTCGAAGACGGTATGGTCGATGCCGTGGAGGACGAAAGACTTGTTGGATGCGTACTGTAACTCGGCCATGATATACGATGCGGTGAGTGGGGTGTGTAATTTCGAGCGCTCTGGTGAATGCCTTTATAGCCCCCAGCGATTTACCCACCGCCAGCCAGGATTCGATATGGATTTATCCATGATCATCGTCGCTCTCCCCATTTGGAACTTATATCCGGAGACGCCGGACCATGCGCTTCCGTCCGGTAGCTTTGTGTTTGTTTACTTGTTTCTGCTCTCACGGAGCCATCGTCTTCGCTCATGTCCAGGCTGTCTCAGTCTCTGGAACCGGTCATCGACTATGCGAGGGTGACGCGCAGAAACCGGAATGTGTTGGGTTGGATTTTGAATAAATTTAGCCCAAGGCTTTTCGGTTTCTTTGTCGTCGACTCTTTTCAGAGTAGTATCTGCCTGCTGTTTGATCGTCATAAATTACGGTACTATACCCCAGCTCTAGTTCGGTTTGAGTCCTAACATACCGCAGTATAGATTTCATAGATTATAGAAAGGCCTGGTGCCTACGAATTCAATAACCTCCCCCCGAATCCCACGCACATTTTCGTATTCATGAATCTCGACCAACTCTGCTTCGAAGCCATGGACAAAAACTTCGATATTTTCAGCACTGATCTTTGCGGGTTGTGGATCGACTCCGATAATATCGGTTTATGCGAGATAATTGGCTCCGGGACGACTGGTGTCGTCTACAAGGCTGTTGATCGGCGGTCGTACCATCTGTACGCCGTCAAGTGCATGCTCAAGGCGCGCACCCCCGCCACTCGAATACACCAGGCCCGCGAAGTACTTCTTCACCAGCGCGTATCTGGCCACGCTGGCGTCGTGTCCCTACGTCGCTTTATAGAATTCGGTCCTTTCCTCTTCATCGTCATGGACTATTACCCCGAAGGCGATCTTCATACCGCCCTCGTGAAGAGGAATCGTTACCGTGGAAATCCTCGGCTTATCAAGCGCGTGTTCTTACAAATCCTTGACGCGGTTGGCCACTGCCATAAGTTAGGGATTTTTCATCGCGACTTGAAACCGGAGAATATCTTGTGCAATGCGAATGGCACCGAGCTTGTTCTCGCAGACTTTGGCCTTGCAACACATGATGTCATGAGTATCGAGCATGGCTGCGGTAGCGCGCATTATATGAGCCCAGGTACTTAATATCAAACTTATCGTATCGTGATCCGTTCGCTAATGCTGGTGTCGGTTTCTGCGTAGAGGCCCTGGGGGCGGCTTTCAAGCGGGTGGCGTATTCTACTCAGCACAGCGATATATGGTCGCTCGGCGTCATATTAATTAACATATCCTGCGGTCGGAACCCTTGGATGAGCTCTTGTCCGAGAGAAGACGCGGGATTTAGACGTTTTCTTCGCGAGCCCGACATGCTGCGCGAGATCCTCCCCATTACGGAGGACATGAATCGCTTGCTCAAGCAGATATTTGTCATTAACCCCCGACAGCGGCCTTCCATTCCCCAGATCAAGAAAGCCATATTGCGCATATCGTCGTTCACCATCAGCGGCCGCCTCGATCGAGACTCGGACTACCCTCCTCGAGGCACGAAAAGGAAGACCCCCCTGTACTTTGCTCCTCGTCTTCCCAGCATCGCTGGCTCGCCCTCCCAGGAATACACCCCCGTTTTCATCACTAAATCGGCCACATCCCCGAGCGACGGCATCTCCTCGTTCAGACCGGGCTCCTTGCTGCACGTTCCGCGCACCGGGGCTTCCTCCCTTTCCCCATCTTCAAGTCTCTCGACCTCGTCGTCGTGCCCTCCCAAAACGCCCGAGGCTTCTGCGGACGAGCCCGCCATCGAGCTGGAAGATTGGACTGTGAATAACAACGACAATGACGCCGTCGTGGTAGAAGAGGAAAACGTGAACTTGGGTGGCGAGAAAACGAAAACTACACGTCGGAGATCATTCCTTGAGAAGCTGAAACTGATCAAGAGTTTGAGGATGCGGATTCGCTCCGAAGACACTCGCGCTCGATAGATACCCCCAGCACTTTCGCTATTATTTATGGGTTACATATAGAGAAGCTGGCTTCACGGGATTTGTAGAATAGTGTACAATATCGGTCTAAACTAGATGGGTTAAAATCGCGTATGGGCTTCACGCGTACGTCCCGATCATCGATCGGTCGGATCGATGCTGCAAAAGTAACCACCATGTCGTCTGATGAAGTCATCCGAATCGCTTCGCCCGCGGACTTTCATGTCCATCTTCGACAAGGCCGCCTAAGCGCACTCGTCACTCCTCATGTGCGAAAAGGCGGATTCACGCTAGCATACGTGATGGTTCGCATACGTTCACAAAATCAAGGAGTCGCATGTATCCGCTCTTACGTTCGAGTGACAGCCAAATCTCAAGCCCCCCATCACTTCGACCGAGCAAGCCTTGGCTTACAAGGGAGATTTAGAAGCCTTGGATCCCGATGTCGAATACCTCATGACTTTGTATCTCTCTCCGGAGCTCACGCCCGATGAAATCAGGAAGGCGAGCCGAGCAGGGATCGTAGGTTAGATCGCTGCACTCCGCGCCTCTGCGCGCACCCCTTGATAGCTCATCCGTAGGCGTCAAGTCCTACCCCCGAGGCGTTACCACCAATTCGGACGGGGGAATCGAATCGTACGAGCCATACTACCCTGTGTTCGAAGCGATGCAGGAAGTGGGAATGGTGCTGAATTTACACGGAGAAATTCCGTCGAACCCAGCTACGGTGTGTATCTTCCTCAGGACCATCGGAGAATAGAGCCTTGATGGGAATCACTTGTTCGCACAGAATACGTGTGTGCTTAACGCCGAGCCCCAGTTCTTACCCCATCTGGTATCCCTCCATGTCCGTTTCCCAAGACTCCGTATCGTGTTGGAGCATGCGACTACCCGCGCGGCGGTGGAGACCGTCAAATCGTTAGGGGATACCGTCGGCTGCACGATCACCGCCCACCATCTATCTCTCACAGTTGACGACTGGGCAGGGCAGAGCTTCCATTTCTGCAAGCCAGTCGCCAAGTACCCAGACGATAGGGAAGCGCTGCAGGAAGTCATACGCGAAGGTCTGGATGCATTTGGTCCTGGGTTTTTGGCTGGGTATGTTGACTAACATGTGTACTTGCTCGTTGACATGGCACTGGTAGGCCATCCACGCTTTTTCCTGGGCTCCGATTCTGCGCCACACCCGCCTGCAGCCAAGGCAACAGCGACGCCCACCGACGCTTGCGCGGCTGGAGTTTACACGTCCCCGATCCTCCTTCCACTCACTGCACACCTGCTCGAGTCGTTCGGGGCGCTGGACAAGTTAGAGGGATTCGTCAGCACTTTTGGTCGCAAGTTCTATGGGAAGGAGGTCACTGGAACAGAGTCTCAGGCTTCCGTGACGCTGCGCAAGAAAAAGACGACGGTTGATAAGGTATGGGCCTTGGAAACGGAGGAGGTTGTTTCGTTTTGGGCTGGAAAGGAGCTGAACTGGTCGCTGGAGTGATCCTTGTGTGACTTATGTAGAGGTTCAAGGCTGATACTGGAATGAAAGATGAGCACAATTTCACAGAGACACAGGGCGGCGTGTACAGGTTAAAAATACAAAGAGTAAACGATCGGAAACACTGACATGCCCACATATATGAATACAAATTAATTCCCCTAGACGATACCAATATCAGCATGCTGGGGTTAGCTGGTTCTCCGCGTGTGCGGGTGAGCGGTACACACCGTTTTGGAGTCGGCAAGGCTCTGCAGTTTCAGCGCAACGGCTCTTGCCTTCTCGATTCCACGGGGATCGTTTCCCTTTCTTTCAAGCCCATCCTTTACGAAATATGAGTACTGAAACAACGAGATGGCCCAGACGAAGGCTTGCCTTTAATTCAATTTCGTCCATGAAGGCTGCAATATGACCAATAGTAGCTCCCAGCTCCTTTAGAACCTCGGGGGGTACGCTGGGTGCAATCGACAATGTCAAAACCAATGACCTGTAATAATGTCGATACGAAGACTTACGACTTATTACGATTCATCAACACATGGCCGGCCAAGCGATTGACCAGCGCAGCATCCCGTTCTGCCTGTTGCAGCGCAAAGGTCTGTCTTTCTAAACGCGTCCTTTCAAGCTCTTCCTTTATCATCCCCTCAAACACCAACAGTCGCTTGTCGACGGTATCGAATCGCTCTGATGCACCCGTTTTCAGGAGGTACACCGACTTGGTTGTGTCCCCCACCCTCGAACTCAGTGTTTGCAGTGGGAACACGATCTCCCGGCGTAGTGATGTGATTTCTCCACGAAGCCGAAAGTAGGAGAAAAGGGCAAAAGGGAGCACGAGAGCGCTCCAAACAACAAGCGACGCGGATGTGGCCGGCTTCTGCTCGGGCTGATCTGCCTGCGGTGGTTTGGGCGTGGCCGTCAGAGCGCTCGCCATGGCCACCAGATGAAATGCGCGAAGATGGTGGCTGGACTCAACGAGGCGCAGAGCAGGCGATGCGGGGTCATGTGAGGGGCGATAAGATAAGATAAACGTGCTGCATGGGGAAACTACGCCGCAATGAAACCGCGTTTCGCGTTTTACGTCCACGTCCCAGGCTCGGTGACGAACATTAATAATTCCTTCGAGGCAGCCGAGCCCATGTCCTGCAGCCCGCACGTTCACACAGCCTGACCCTGCTGCTTTTCTTTTTTTTATTGCTGCACAAGTTTGTGCCGTCGACACGCACGAAAGGGTTTGCATATCACACTTGCTACGACATCCCACGACAACGACCATGGCGGCCAGCGCCAACGACCCATCACCGACACCCATGGATGAGTCTTCCCTCGGCTCGGAGGACAAAATCGAGCTCCAGGCGTTCCTCGAGAGGCAGTCATGGATCGAGGAGAAAATCAAGGTAGATGCAGCTAATCATCCGCTTCTGTGCCTGTGCCTCACCGCGACCGGTTCCAGCTACTCGAACAAATGCCTCCAATAGAGGTATTCGTCGGCTTAGAGCAGCTTCTGAACTCCTCAGCTCCTGTCAATGGGCTGCCAAGTCGCGAGGAACTACAGGCATGGCTTTCTGAGCACGACAAGATATCTATCGAGACGGAGCAATTCGACAAGGGTGATATGATCAGATTGAAGAAGTTCGCTAAAGGTCTGTCATCTTTAGACTAGGCCAGGCATTAGTTAATATTGCATACGTATGCAGCCAAATCGAATCAAAACCTTTCGCCCGAGGACACGGACCTCATCGAGGTCACACTCACCACGCTGCTTGCCCTTGATAAACTCTTCCACCTCCTTCGCGTTCGCTCTGATAACTTGGATCTCCTCGGCTTGCGTCTCTCATGGGAAGAACAGCGTCTCCGGGCATGGAAAGAGCGGGAGAAGATCCTTGCTGACTTGGACACCTTCATCAAAACCCGCGCTCGCTGGTCACCAGCAAGTTATGATAATCTCCAAAGCGCCGACGGGCCCTCACAGTCTACCTCGACCAATGCGCCCTCCCCTTCGAACATGCTAGCTTCATCGACCTCCTTGAGTCCTCTTTCGCGCAGTGTTCGCTTTAGGCACACTGAGGCGATGTCACGGGAGGCAGCGTCGTTTGCGAGTCGTGTTGTCCTCCTCAAGAAGGAAGTGATCTTTCCTGCCGGTAAAGTTCTTGACAAGATGATCGAAAACAGTCGCCAGGCTGTTCCAGATGCAATAATGGACGAGCAGGATAAATTGGAGAATAATGGCGAAGCGATGAACGGATTAGGAAAGTTTGCGTTAGGGGTTGCTATGCAGTGGAAAGCGTATGTCAATCTTGTACGCCTTCGCTAGCGCCATACTCAAAATTCTGGATCTTCCTTCCTTAGCGCAGACGAGATCTATTGCGAGCTCAAAAACGACCAGGTCACCGCTCAGAGTCTATTTGATGAGATTCAGAATGCCAAGGAACATCACCCGACATCGAAACTCAGCGAAGCATTTACCTCTCGCAGTGCGGCGCTGTCTTCACGGCTGTCCGGCATCGGTGATCCATCCGTATCTCGCACTTTCCCTCGCCCGCTGTATCCATCTTTCCCTGATCAACAGGCGGCCAACTTAACGGTCACGAGCCTACTGTCATCTGAGCTTGCTACGACTCTTAAGCAGAGTCGGGTAGCCGCGTCTGCTGCCAAAGCGTATCAAGCTGGGTATCTGGCCGTCAAGCAATGCGAAACGCTCTCATCTGAGATGACCCAGCTATCTACACGGCTTGGAGACATCACCACGCGACTCACCACGGGTACATCCGCGGAAGATGGTGATGGATCACCTCCTGACCTCTCATCTTCGGATTGCCTCGACTCACTCCGGCATGGTGCATATCTGGCACTGTTACCTACGCTTTCTGTGGAGCTTGAGCAAGCCGATAGCGCCTCTCAGCGTGCTCTCAAAGATTGCCGCATCACCCTGCTGGAGCTGGCGAACACTGTTGTTGATCCCGCTTTCAAGAGCGATATTGCCGCAACCATGGACCAATTGGAGGAGAAGCGGGGAATAGCAGCAGGGGTCAAGAAGGAAATGGTAGTGAAGGTCGAGCGCTTGAGAGAGGCGCGCAAGGTATGGGGGGCTATTGGCGATGGCGGGCGTTCTCTGGAGGGCATTCGCAGAGAAGTCACAAACGCCATGGATAGACATCGTTGGCGGAGCCAGCGTGGCCGGGATGGCTCCCCTCTTACGCCCGAAAGCCCCGAGCCTAGTCGAACTCCCATTACCATCACGCCCTCCGCCATCCTACAGCAGCTAGAGGAGCACATGAAGCAGACTGCTTCTACCATCTCGACTCCGCTGGCTGCCCTTGCGCCCACGATCCCCGAAACTCTTTCCGACTCCCTCACGAAACACGCCGATGACCTCGCGTCCCAGGTTCGCAGCTTGAGGTCCATGGTCACTTTATGGGAGGGTATTCAGCGGCAGGCGGGCGTAATGCGGGAGGTGATGGATGAGACGCACGACATTGAAGATAGGGTAGACAATGTTCGAGCTCGTCTCGAGGCGGCGAAGCATGATGTGTTGAATGGGAATGGAGATGAAGGCGAGCGGGAAGATGAGGGCGCCTCTGAAGGAGAGGATGCATTGAAGAGAGAAGTGGACGGTTTGCGGGACCAGATCAAGATCTTTACAGACCGCCTTTCCTCTCGTGTGCCGTTCGTCGCTCCATTCCCAGAATTTCGATTTCCGACGTCTGCCCCCTCCAGCCGCACCGTTTCCGGACAATTCACCACGGAAAGAACCGGCTCCAGCGACGCGCTCCCGTTCAGCCTCCATTCGTTGGACCAAGCTGTTCGCGGTGACGCAGACGCTTGTTCGCTTTCGCTGGCGGGCGGAGTCGACGTCCTTGATCGCAAACTGGCCCACTTGCGCCTTGCCAAACTTTCTCGGCAAGTGGACGCAAAAGCGCAAGATGTTCTTGACAAACTCCGATTCGTGGAACAGGAGTTTGGGGACAGGAAGGCGGCGTTTGACAACGGCTCGTTAGTGCTTGGGTCAAGCACAAACCCGTTCGCCGAGTCCTCAGCAGGTCGGGTAGAAGAATTGGCAGCATTTCGACTTGACCTCGACAAGTTCTGGTCAGATCATGGCGCTCACATTGGAAGTTTGCAGTCGATTGTGCAAGAAGCCCTCGCGACTTTACAATCTGCCCCTGGCGCACAGGATTCTTCTATCCATGAATCACTGCTTCTCCCTCGTACTCGTGCCGTGGAAAACCTCGCTCTGCGCATAGATGCGATCGCGCAGCAGGTCCGCGCGCTCGTTAGCAGCATCTCGGAAGCTGAAAATCGCGAGCGCGCACGGCTCGACGCCGAAGAACGTGACCGCATGTCGGCGGCAGACAAGGCTCGGTTCCAGGCGGAAGAGAGAGCTCGCATGGATGCAGAGAAAAGGGCAACCACCGCTGAAGAGAAAATCCGTTTGGACGCGGAAGAGAAGGCTCGACTGGAGCTTGAGAGAGAGCTGTGGGAGTCCGAACAGGCGAAAATAGTGAAGGACGCCGAACAAAGTACGCTCTCTTGTTCACACCTGTACTTTATTGGTGTAATTCATTCTTATCCTAATATAGGCATCCCGGAAGTTCCCCCTACTCCCCCTAGACACGGCCGCTATAGATCACAGGACGTAACTGCGCTTCGAGTTCGCGTAGCGTCGCTTCGCAGCCAACTTCGTGCAATCGGGATCAACGCTTTGGCGCGCCCTGGCATGGTGGCCTCATCCAGCAACTCCATGTCCGCATTGAGTTTGCCCAACCAGCAGGAGTTTGGACAAGTTAAGCTGGAGTTCGGCATCGTTGTCGAGGGTTACAACGAACTCCCGAGCGAAGTTGCCGATACATCGGTAAACACGGAGCTCAAGTCGTTGAAGTATGAGATCGAGGCGTCTAGGCCACTCCTCCAAAGGATCCAGGAGTTGGCTAAATTCACTGCCAAGGCTGGATCGTGTGACCTCGCGCTCAGCGATCTGCTCGAGCACATCGACAGCTATCCCGAGGCGCCCTCTACCGTTAACTTCAGCCACATGGCGGAGCTGTCCCAACCCCCGGAGGAACAGCTTTCGGCTCGTGTCAAGTTCTGCAACTCGATGATCGATGAGATGAAAGCGTTATCTGAGGTGGTTTCTGATGATACGAGGATTATCGCTGAGCGGACGCGTATAGAACAGACTTGGATTGAGCTTTTTGAAATGAGTCAGGAGCGGATCAGTGCGCCACTGTCGTCTAGGCCTTCCGGCCAACGACAACCTAGCACACCCGCGACACGACCGGCTGCGCCGTCGAGGAATTCAACCCGCGGCCGTGGCTACGACAGCTTATCTCGAGGGAAGCCAGGCGCCCAGGGAAATGTGACGCCAGATCGACCTCGACCATCAGGCTCGAACCCTGATTTATCGGCGCGCTCATCCAGCCGATACTCTAACCGCTCGGTTTCTGGTCCCACCGCATCTACGCCCGCCTCCTCGCTGTACGCTTCCACCTACTCATCACGCCAGCGTACCAATAGCATAACCTCCGCGAACTCTCCGTCCGTAACGTCCTCTGCCAGGAAGCAACTGCATCCGCCTGTCTCGACTCCTCGTATCCGAAATCAAACTGGGCTCAATAGGTCGCGTCGGTCGGCGTCTCCTGCACTATCAGAAGCGTCATCATTCTCCGCGACCAGCACCCCCGTTCGACCAGGCCCTAGCTGGACTCGGCCACCTCGCCCATCGTTTGGGAGCGCTTCTCGGACAAAATCAAAAGACAAAGATGAGCCTGTTGTGCGAAAGCCCTATGTCCCTGACACCAAGAATCAGCTCGACGTCGCTATTGGCAAGGTTGTAAACGAACTTCCCGTTCACGTTGATATCAACGTCGAGCCGATTCCCGTCGGATGGCAGGACCAGAGCGGGAAATATTGGATCGGTGATTCTGATCCTAAGCTTTGTTTCTGTCGTATCCTGCGCTCCCAGACTGTGATGGTAAGAGTTGGTGGAGGTTGGGTGGAACTATCTAAGTACGTTGATTTTCTCTCGTTATTGATTGCTTTTCCAGACCTAACTTCTTCGCTTCGCATGATTAGATTCATCAAAGATCATTTCGCACATCTATTCCGCATTATGCCCCCTGGTTCACCGCCCAACGTCAATGCATCGAGGGAGGAGCGATGGATCAGCTCTAGCACCCTTCTAGAGACACCAGAACCACCAACGATAACCGCTACGCCATCTGCAGATGAACCACCTTATAGGCCGCCTTCGACGCCTGAGCCAAAGAATCGACCACAAGGCGGGCGCTCTTCTCACCTGTCACCTCACAGTTTGAGCCCAACTGTCCCCTTTCTGCTACCTCGCTCACCCGTCTCGCCGCTCGCCCCACTGCAATTCATACGGCGAGCCGATGTAGCAGAATTGACCCGGCCTTCGTCTCCTCTGGCGGGGCGCAGTGCTCAACGAACAGCGAGGCTTTCACCCGCACCTCCTATAAGAAACGGGCCGCCCAGATCACCCAGTTGGCGTCCATAAGTCGGTGTGGTATCGCATCTTGATTTTCATCTTTTTAGACATTGATCTTCTTTTGCCTTGAATTCACTTAACGCTTTCGATTGCCCTCTTCCCTCGCATACCCCCGTTCTTCGTTGTAGCGCATATCTTGTTCCGCTGTTCGCCGTGGTAGAGCTTTGGCGTTTGTCAGATAAATTGTAGTGGGTACACTGCGAGCTGTTGCCCCTTTTTCGTTATGTTTTTTTGAGCAGTTGCACGACCGAACGCATTATCTTCTATTTGGATTTTCCCATAGTGGCTCTTCATCAGTTTCGACATCAGAATCTTGGCTCTTATCTACTATCTGCACTGTTTCCTCCGATGATTCACGCTCTGCGGCTTCAGTATCAGGCTTCCCTGCCAGATCTTCCTCTCCATCCGGCAGAGGCCTAACAATACAGTGTCATTATAAGGAATGTTTTTGGGGAGTAAGCTTAGCGAACGTACCAGTCCCCTCTCTTTTTCCATTCCTTGACGTGCTCGGCGAGCAGGACCTGTATGATCTCGCCATTGATTTTTGATGTCGAGGATGTATCAACAAGTTCCACAATCACATAGCTGCCTTGTGAATTGGCGGTTAATGCCACGATGGCCCTGGATGGTATGGCAAACTATAGTATAATACCTCGTTTGATCCACGCGCTTTTGCGGAATCGGGCTGGAAGCTCAGCGACACGGAGCTCACTCCCATCCCAGACGTCAAAATGATTGGATCCTTTGGGAGGACCCTGTACTTGGCAGAGTATCTGTTTCTCCTTTAACTCGGGTAGATCGAGCGATTGCAACGATTGAATCTGTCGCTTGCGATTAGACATTGCCACTTGCCAGTGCGTCGAAGATATTTCGAAGTGGTGGTGAGTGAGATGTTGACATTTGTTTACGCGTCGATCGCGCCGCGCCTTCCGGTTCTACCAACCACCACCACCGACGATAGCGACGACGGCGACGACTACAAGGCCATGGACTCTGACCTGAAATGCAATACTCTCACCTGTCGCAGGTCTCTTGTAGACAAAGCTGTCGTCACCACTTGTTCCCGTGAGGGCGCATATACTCTGCTTTGAACGCACTGGCTCCGAACTTCTAGTCTTTGTCCTCTTCAGATATATTCTGCATAGATTGCGCAAATCAACTCTTTAGCACAGCACAAATATGCCCTGCCTGTGAAACTTCGTTAACAGAACCGTGAGCGAAAACGATCATATGGCACATGCGTCATTTGAATGTCTTTACCGCCACTTAGAGATGATGTTGTGGTGAGCGAGTAATTCAGCTATACCATTAACCTGACTTGGAGAAGCCCTCGCCGTTGCTAACCTTGGTGTCGGCTACAATACGACTAGATATGCTCACTCAATCCTTCCAACGACTACAAAACGGTCAGTTCGCCTCACTTGACGATCATGGGTCCTATTCGTCATCTACGGTATACTAGTCTGTTCTCTCAGGATTGAGTCCGGCAATAATCTTGGAGATATGCAGTCGGTAAACCAACTTCTCAGCTTGCTTTTGAATTCCGCTCATGAAGGGACCCCTAGAGCAATCTCGTTTTATCAATACCAGATACATCAGGAAAGGTCGAATGAAAGCGCCACCGAATAGCTGTCCCGGCCATCTGATGGAACTATTCTATAGTTCTTTTCAGCAAGCCATCCTGAAAAATGTGAATGAGCGAAACGCGCAGCTACAAAAGCAGCTAGAGAATGTTATCCGAGAAGGTGCGTTATAATGGCTGCGCAACATCGCTTTCCTAGTTGATACTGCTTAAATGTTCAAGCCAATTCGGAGCTCGGTCTTCTAAACAATAAAATTGCTGGTACGACACAAGCTATAATGCCACATTATCCTATGGACATTAGCCCCCTCTTCGTATCATAGGTTTGGAACGCGATCTAGAGCTGGAACGGCGGAAAAGTAGAGACCTCCATGAATCGTCGAAAGAAAAGGATAAAGAGTACCAAAAGTTGAAGGTTAGGCTACGATACCCTTCTCCAGAAATGTCAAGCGCGTCCATCGATGCCACTGGGCGCATTTGCAGGGCCAATACGACAAGATTAAACGCAAAGCTCTCCTCGGGCCGGGCAATATCGATGCCGCTGCAAGTGCGACGAGCTTTGCTGGGTCTTCGACCAGCGCCTTTGAACCCCATCAAGACAACCAATCGAATCGCCTTAGAGCTGGATTCGGAATGGGCGCGAGCGTGAACGCTGGGGGTGTCAATATGAGTGATGTTGTTGGGGGTATGGAAGCAAACAAGGTGCGTATGCCGCTGAGCTCTTTCGGGCGCGTAGCCTCACTTGGCTTGCGCATTTATCCTAGATTCAAAGGACGCCTGTGCATCAAGCCGTAGGCCGGTTCAACATTGGCGGACAAGGACAAGGACAAGGACAAGGACAATGGCAACAACAGCAACAGCAACAGCAACAGCCACAACAGGGCTTCATGTCCAACATGCACTCGCAGTCCTCCCGCTCGAAACAACGCGCAGGCCCCGGACAACACTCCTCCGCATTCAACCAGCACATCGATCCGCGCATGCACAAGCCAGGCTCTACCGGGTCACGATCTGAAGGCGGAACGGAAAACAGCGACACGATGGCACAGCAGCAGCAAGTTCAACACCAACAAACGCATCTCCAGCAATCTTCAAGAAACGCCGGACACTTTTCAACTAGCATGTCGATCCAGGGCGGAGGGCCTAGCTTCAGCGCTGGAAAGGGCATCACCAACCAAAGAGGTATCTCGGCGCTTTTTTTTCAGAGTCTAACCCCAGAGCATCTCTTTGACGCCCTTACGTCCTGAAACATCAAGTCCTCGCGCAGCCGAACGTGAAGCGAACGAGCGGCGGCTTTAGACCGGCTAGTTTCGCGCGAAGCTAGCATCTCCGCCGTATCCAAGGCGTCCTAATTACTATTCCTTATTGAAACGTGCAAGACAATATGCTTCATAATATACAGATGTCATACATTGAAATGAACAAGTATATGTAGCCTGAGTGAGTGCGATGCAAGACAGGTGTGGTGAAGGAAAAAAAAAAATGAAATGAGTGTCCGTGATGAATTTAGATGTTTGGTATGTAAAAAAAAGAGGGGGGGAAAGTAAGATATCTATTAAAATTTGGTGTTGGTGCTGACGCGCCGGAGGTCGTGGCCAGCCGGGGCGGAAGTTCCTTGGGGAAGCGGCAAGACGGTGGTGCTACGCTGAGCGCGCCCCCCCAGCGGACGGGCGCGCGGTCCACCAGGGATCGTTGGCGCTGCCATTCGGACTTCCGGGACAGTACGCAGAGGCTCCGTGCTCGTTCGCGCTACTTCACTGCTATGCCCGAGGCTGGACGTACCGTGCCCGATGCTACTCCCACCGCCCCCATGCCCGAGACTCGACACCGCGTGCATGGGGAGCCCAATCGCGCGCGGCTCCGAGATCGCTTTGGAAAGCAGCCTAGTCGCGGGAGGCGGGAGGAGCGGTCTGCTCCGGTTCATGCTCGCCTTCCTCCCTATACTCGCGAAAAACCCGACGCTGCTGGATTTTCCGCCAGTAAGGGAAAGCGTCCGGGTCGACAGCCCAATCGCAGAGCGATAATTTCGACTCGCGAGGCCCGGCGCCAGCGAGGGGTAAGGGAGCGTCGATGGCGGACCCGTAGGCGCGATGTCCGAGTCGTGGTTGTGGGACGAGAGGTTCGTCGCGGCGGACGCGTCAGCCCGAATAGGAAATGTGGCCTCTGTCGCGACGGAGATGTGTGACACGCGTCTCTGCTTGCGCAGCATCGTAGGGGTGACCCCCGGCACGGATGATGGAGCAGAGGGGATAGGGATAGCGCGAGGGTTGCCATTCGCTATACACACAGCGCAAAAAAAAAAAAAAATTAATACATGGCACCACCATTGACAGAGAAACACCCGCACGTACATTTATGTTTGACGGAATAAACCCAATGAGCCAGCCCGCTATCGCACGCCGACAGCTCGTTTATCTTGCGCGCATACCCCGCCACGCGGTCCGAGTGCGCCTTCAGCCGAGGAATCTCCTTGAACGTCATGGCAGGGGGCCAATCCCCCTTGGACTGGCGGGGCTTGGGCGTTCTCCTCATCGGGCGATGCGGTGCCGACGGCGCCGCGCGCTGCGAACCAAACTTGGGGAAACGAGGGAGCGACAGCACGGACCCCGCGCGCGGCAAGTTGGCATTAGTTTGCATCGCAGGAGAGGACGGCGAAGACGGCCCTTCTATAAGTACGATCGAGCCAAAATCATCGGATACCCGATTATTGTTTATTGGAGGCAGCTCCTTGGCCGAAGATTGCGACTGGGAGCGCGAGTGCGACTGTGAACGCCAGTCATCGGAATACCTGTCTTGATAGTAATGGTCGTCCTCGTGTCGCGAGGAAGAGTCCGAATGGTGACCGTCGCTCCCAATGCGCATGATTTCCATTCCCGATCGTGCCGACCGCCTTCGTACCAAATTCCTTACCGAGATTGATCCAGTTCGCATCGGGGGTGTTGGTGGAGTAGGTTTATTTAGCTCCGTATCCTCGAGTACGTGCCTCACATGTACAGTCTCCTCTTCTACAGAGCTATACGATGACGCGTCGCTCAAACTTGAAGTTGATGAAGAGTCGATAGGGGTCATCGGTTGTGGTTTCTCGTATATGGAACGGTCTGTGAATACCGAAGCCGGAGGAAACGCGCCCTCACGTACATGGGCGGAATGTAGTAAGCGCGATCGGTCGGGTAGAGGCTCTCTACAAGAGAAAAAAAAAAGGCAAAGCAGAATTAGAGCGGCCCCGATCAATGGAGTAGACGCGACCGGAACACATACACCGGCGAACCATCCGAGCTGATAGATACTGCGGTGATCGAGTACTGCGACGCCATGCGACTCAGCGGCGGTCGGATGTCGACCACGGGCCTCATTTTTGGCGAGTCGGACGGCACCTCGTGAGTTTCGGACAAAGGAGTGGGAGGGGTGGTCTTCATCACAAGCGGCTGTGCGCTTGCGAGCTTGCGGGGTGGCCGGGGCGGGGGTGGAGAGTCGGTGCCGACGTAGAGTGTTTTGGGAGGAGACGGCGGGGGGCCCGCGACGCTGTCTAGCGCTGGATTATAGGTAAGAAAGGTATACGGTCCCGGAGATTGGTGGTCAGAAAATTCGTGCTCTTGCACCGGCTCCCGGTAATCATACTGCATGTGAGGATGATCACCTGGAGCCACGCGAGGGGACTCAGGCTCTGTCACCACCACGTGGTCGTTGACGACATCAGCAATGGTGATCTGCGCAGGTCGTGCGAGCTCACTAACCCCGTCCGAGTGTGACGGGCGGTTCGTTTCCGTATCAGGGATCACGGGCGACTGGGGCTCTGATTCTGCAGAAACGTACGACTGGGCTGGCGAGGTCATACGGGGCGTCTGGAAGACGGGAGACAGCTGGTGAGCTGCAGCGGGCGGTAGCATGGTCTCATCCGGAAACGGTGAGTTTCCAGGAGGCGGCACATACGCGGCGGACGGGTCGAAAGTGCCAAAAGATCCGACGATCCCCACGTCCCTCGGCGACGACGCGACGCCTTTTCCATTCCGGTGTCTGGACCCGTGGCTGCCGTCTGTCGAACTCTGGGATCGCGAGTGCTTCAGGCCTAGTTGTCCGGCCTCTGTTGTGTTTTCATGCGCGTGCGAATGCGAGTGGGAATGCGACTGAGAGTGTGAATGCGAGGCAGCTCGTGACTTGGGGGAAGCGTAGACAGGGGCCGTGGCGGGTGGTGTATCGACGTCGCTGTATATTGACGAGGGAGAGCCGGGAGAGGCGCTGACTTTTGGGACGCGCGAATGATCGTACCCTACCAACAGCGAGAATAGCGCGCAAGTCAGAATCCCGCATCAAGAGCCACTGAATAGTATTCATCACCTCGGCGAGACAAGAGTGTGGTTGACGAGTTGCTCGAGTGCGAAGAATAGGGGCCTGGCGGTGAGTGCTGAGCGCGGTCCCCAGGGGATGCAGCGAGCGCGCCAGACGAAGATTTGGAGGCGTGCTCCGTTTCGAGTGGCGTGAGTCTTAGCATGTCGCTGCGGGCCGGTGATTTACCACTCGAGCGCCGTCGATGATGAGACGGCGGGGAGAGGGACAATGGAGGGGACGCTTGGTCTGGGTACCGCTGCGTGTGATGGTGCCGCTGTTTTGGGGGCGTCATCACGTTGGATCTTTTTGAAGTGTACTCGTAGCCGTCCATGGGGATGTATGTGAGCGAGGCAGACGCAGAGTGGCCGGACGGTGCGGGATGCGGGTACGCGGCGTGGTGTCGTGGGGGGGACGGCATGTCGCCGTCTGCGGCCCTAGGACGGACATATGGGCCGACGCCGGCGTCTGGAGAGTGGTAGTAGTCGAGGATTTGCTCGGATTCGCGACGGGTGTGGGCTGGAGAGAGAAGAAAAGTGGTGAGCTGGGGCGGGCGAGACGGCGGGGAGGGACACGCACACGACGCGGGCTGGCGGTCGGGGGACAGGGGATGGATGGCGCCGACAGCGTAGAGCGACATGGCAGGTGTGCGCGGGGGGGACGGTGGGCGGCACTCGCAACTCGCAACTCGCAACTCGCCGTTTGCAGTCCTTCCTTACTCTCTCGGTCGGTGCTCGAGGGCCGAGTGCAGAGTATCGCAATTACGGCTTGGATTCGCGAGCGCGATCAAATAACCCACAACCCACGCGACCAGCGCGTGCGCCAAATTGAGAAAAGGCCGCAAAACTCCATTTCACATGTCCAAACCCTGCCTTCATCTTTCCTTATTACGACGAACGACATTTTCGATTTCGCTCAGGTGCTGGCCAAGCAGTACTTTTTCACCAGTCCGTCCTCTTCACGCTCTTCTTCGCCGCAGACGCTGGGATCTTCCCCCCGCCCTTGCCGTACCCGAACCCGTCCAGCCACGGCCACGTCTCGCTCCGGCGCTGCTCGAACCTCTCTATCGCCTCCACCCGCTGCAGCGTCAGCCCGATGTCGTCCAGCCCATTCAGCAGACAGTGCCGCCGGAACGCCTCGATCTCGAACCCAACCGCCGGCTTCCCGCCCTCCCTCCGGATCTCGTTCTTTTCCAGATCAACTTCGAGCTCGAGCCCCGCCTCCGCATCCTCTGCCAGCGACTTGCACTCCGCCTCGGAGAGGCTGATGGGAAGCAGCCCGTTTTGCATCGAGTTGGTCTTGAAGATCTCTGCAAAGCTTGGCGCAATGACACAGCGAATGCCAAAGTCACACCTGTGTGTCAAGGGCAACTCCTATAATTTAGCAACCCCGCAGCTTTCAAGGGAGTAAAATAATAAAGGGGTGATGTGCTTACAAACTCCAGGGGGCATGTTCCCGACTGCTTCCACACCCAAAATTCGCTCCGGTGCAGACAATAATCTTGGATTTGTCGTACGGCGCCCGGTTCAGAATAAAGTCTGTCGACTCTCCGGTGCGAGGATCCGTGCGCAGCGTGTGGAAGAGCGCGTTTCCCAGCCCGGTCCGCTTGAGCGTTTTCAAAAACTGTTTCGGGATGATCATGTCCGTGTCGACGTTGGCGATGTGCAAGGGCGCAGCGATGCCTTTGAGGATGGTAAATTGGTTCGAGCCCGCCGTCGAGGTAGGAGCAGCCTCGGGCAACGGCGCGCCAGCCTCGTCCACCAGCGGCTGAGGAGCGGGTGATGCCTCCACACGATCGGTGAGGAAGTCGAGCGCGCTCGAAATCTTCAGCTGCGTAGTGCCTCCCGTGGTCGCCGGGCTCGTGCTGAGGAACTTGCGCACATCCGTGAGTCTCCCCGTCATCGCAGCCGCCGCAGCCATCGCAGGGCTAACGAGGTGCGTCCTCCCACCCGCTCCCTGCCGACCCTCGAAATTCCTGTTGCTCGTGCTCGCGCACCGCTCGCCCGGCGCCAGCTGGTCGGGATTCATGCCCAAACACATGGAGCACCCCGCTTCGCGCCATTCAAACCCTGCACGTTTAAACACGACATCCAATCCCTCCGCCTCGGCCTGCTGCTTCACCAATCCGGATCCAGGCACGATCATCGCATGGACGTGGGAGGCGACCTTGGCGTCTGGGCCTGCCGCAATGACGACCTTTGCCGCCGAACGGAGATCCTCGATGCGACCGTTGGTGCACGAGCCGAGGAACACTTTGTCGACCTTGATCTCCTCCATCCGCGTGTTGGGCTCGAGGCCCATGTATTTCAAGGATCGCTCAACGCCAGCGCGTTTCGCGGGATCGGTGAACGACGCGGGGTCTGGAACAGATCCAGTGATCGGGACAACATCTTGTGGTGAAGTTCCCCAAGTGACGGAGGGAATAATATCTTCGGCTCGAATCTTGACCTCGATGTCGAACTTGGCACCTTCGTCCGATGTGAGCGTGCGCCAGTACGCCTCAGCGCGATCCCATTCCTCCCCGGCCTTGGGAGCCAAGGGCCGTCCGCGCAGGTAGGCAAATGTAACTTCATCGGGTGCAACCATTCCCGCGCGTGCACCAGCTTCAATGCTCATGTTGCACACGCTCATCCGCGCCTCCATGCTGAATCCACGGAAAACCGATCCGGCATATTCGATGACGCACCCAGTTCCTCCGGCGGTACCAATGGTTCCAATGATGTGTAGGATAACATCTTTTGAGGTGACGCCGTCGAGCAGCTCGCCGTCGACGGTGATGCGCATGTTTTTGGACTTGCGCTGGAGGAGGGTCTGGGTAGCGAGAACGTGTTCGACCTCGGAGGTGCCAATGCCAAAAGCGATAGAGCCAAAGGCGCCATGAGCTGAAAGTCAGCGGGAACGCGATCAGTTTTTTTGGATATCATTCATTTGGTCGGGCGAATACGAACTGGATGTGTGCGAATCTCCACAAACACAGGTGGTGCCAGGGAGCTAATATGCGCGTGTGAAGGTCAGTCTAATGGCCGTGGTGTATAGTACGAGCTCACGTACCGTAAAGCCCTGCTCAGGACCAATAATATGGACAATACCTTGTCGCCGATCCGACATGCCAAAGTAGGTCAATCCGAATTCTTTCACATTATCTTCAAGCGCGGCACACTGATCACGAGACTCGGGTTCCTCGATGAAAGACTTGACATTTTTGAAATTCTTTCGCGAGGTGGTCCTGCAAGCGCGGCGGTAGCGTTGTTAATGCGCTACACTAAAATCGAGACCGAAGTGACGTACGGGACGTTGTGATCGACGGTAGCGAGGGTGCAGTCGGGACGACGCACAGGCCGGCCGGCGTTCCGCCTGGCGAAACGATTAACTACGCGAAAGCGAGGCTGCATCTCGGGTACTCACAGTCCTTCAAATGCCTGGGGGCTGGTGACTTCATGGACGAGGTGGCTATTAATATTAATGATAGCGCGTAAATTAGGTGGCCATGGTTATGAGTCGCGCGAGCGTGACTTGCCGATCAATGTAGATCAGCGTGTTCCCGTCATCTTGTTGGTTTCTACGATCGCGGCGCGCGTTAGCGCAATGTGGAGCCGGGGGTGGTTTACTCGTTCGCAAAGCAACACATACACGACGTGGTCGTCCCAGATTTTGTCGTATAGAGTACGGGGGGCGACGGGGGCAGGCATCGTGGCTGGTGTAACTAGAATATTGATACACGATGGAGAAAAGACAGATCGGGGAGGAGTACCACTCTTTATATACCAGCCCCGAGCGCGATTAGACTCGCATCAAGTGGCTGTGCCCCATCGGCCGACGACAAGTCCGATGGAGGCCGACCAATCAGTCGCGCCCCAATTCTCAGCACTCCCGTCCATCACATCCACCAGCAATCGTAAGCAGACGCAAACGTTCACCTCGTCAATCGCGCGCGTTTAGGCCACTTAATTACAAGCGCGCTTTGACCGGGATGCCGTCGTTTCGGACGCGCAACGCGTCCTATCTGCGCATCTCTGCCAACACCGTTCTCCCGCTCTACCTCTATCTCGACGAAAAGCACACAGAATGGATGTCGGATGCTGTATTCCAGGCCGTTCTGGAGGACCTGAGACCCCTGTTTGTCCTCTCTCGTCGCGCTCCGTCTCGCTTTCGTCTGTGACACCTCTCCCAGCATCGGGCCTAAGCTAAGAGCTGAAGATGTTGCTGCTTCTGCAACTAGTGGCCCGGCTGCGAAAAAGTCCAGTGGCGTAGACGTGCACCGCGGTTGTAAGCTCCAAACGTATTGCCTATACTCAACACATACTCTTGACACACCGTCTGCAGTAAACTATCAGTTCGCGTACTTCTTTCGCAAGGCAGATCCTCATGCGCTACTGATCAAGGTTACACCATCACCGACTTTCATGATACACCAGTCTTGACTGAACGCCGCGCGCAGCATAGAGACTTTATCGTCGCACCCGTCCCTCGGGACTCCGATAATGTGGCGCGCGCACCTTCTCCAGAAGCTTCACCCCTGGAAGCACAACCTAATACAGCGCGACGAAAAGGGAAGGGAAAGGCTGCCCTGAACATGCGAGGCGCCGCTTTCAGGTCTGGACGACGAGCTGCTCCTGGTAGGGGTAAGAAAAGGAGGAGAGATGCCAGGAGTGATGACGAGGAGGAAATAGAAATGCTAAGCGCCGAGGATGAGGATGAGGATGAGGATATGAGCGAAGATATCGAAGAAACGGAGAGGCCCGTTAGTACCCAGGCTAGGCGATCGCAGCGGACAAACAAGGTTGCCCCAGGAGCCTACCATGAGATTGTAGACGACGAAGACGCCGATTCAACAGAGATCGCTCGCGCTGAACCAGCAGAGAGTATTACGGCAGAAGCTTCCGACCTACCCCCTAGCAATAATCCCCTTTTCCTCGTAGATGAAGACGAAGATGTGCCCTTGAGGATCAAAGACGAAGTCGACGAAATGGAACTCTCTCATACACTCCTCCGCCCCAACTCTCCACAATTGCCCCCAGAATCACCCCCCTTCACACCAGATGACTCCGAGGTCCAAGATCTGGGCAACCCGATCAATGTAGACGACGAAGACGACGACGTCAAACTCAAACCCATCCTCCGACTCACCTACTCGGGCTTCAGCATCTTCGGTCGATGTCTCTGCGTCGTCGTCGAGCCGTGGCCCGCATCCAGCGCCAAAGCGCGCGCCGAGTCTGTTATCCCACCTCCGCGGGATACGAGCCGGCAGCTCAGCATCGACCCCTTCCTCTTGCACCAGGACTCCACTACCCCCGCCCCGCCGCCACAAGCGCAAGCGCCGCTGTTCCGCGATGTGACGCCGATGCCCGACGCGAGGCGCTCTGTTACTCCTGCGCCGTTGCGCGGCTGGGACAGGCCCCCTGTACCGCTTTTCTCCGAGGCAGAAGCGGCAGAGGCGGAGGCTGAGGAGTTCGAGGAAGACGAGGAGGAATCTGGCGGGATGATGGGTTTCAGTCAAGCGTTGAACGCTGCAGGCGGAGGAGGCACGCTCGCAGGAGCCGGAGGGGATGCCGAGGACGAGGACGACAATGCCATGATGGGGGACGCAGATGAAGCAAGAGGGGATGTGTAGAGTGCAACCGTATAAATAAAGAATGTCTATTTCTACATCCGTTCGAATTAGGAGGGTAGACTATATCCTGCCCAGCTCTCTCATTATCTCCTCCTTCCTCGCCTCGCCGACTTCCCTAAAACCCGCACCGCTCATCTCAAACGACCCCATACCACCAGACACGGCCCTGAGCCGACTCGAGTAATCAAGTAGCTTGCTCAGAGGCGCGATGGCATGCACAGAGCGTTTTATCCCCGGCCCAGAAACGGAGGACGACGATGCGAGGCCCACAGATGCAGGCGTGACCCACGCAGGCGGGATGTACAGCCCCTCATCCTCATACGCAAACTCGTCCCCAGAGTCCGCTCCGAGGTCCAGCACCTCGCCCCCGTGCTCAGTGAGGTCCTTAACAACCTTACCCATACTCTCCTCGCCAACGTCCACTTTCACTTTAGAATATGGCTCCATGACGGGTCCCGGGCCCGCGTCCTTGATCGCGTTCCGGAAGATATGCGAGCTTGCGGCGGAGAGGACCGAGGGCGGTGAGCCGGCATACACGCTGTGCGAGCGCACCATAATGTGGATGTGCGTGAGCGGGAGCGATGTGTGCGGGGAAACCGAGAGCGCGGATCGCAAGCCCTGCACGAGCGGCGGTATAAGCGACGTCTGGGGGTAATTCCCGAGGCTATCTGGCGACGGCAGTGGTCTCCCCTCGGAATCCACAACCATGTTCCCGCCCCACCCTTCGTCCCTCTCTTCGCCTTCCTCCAGAGGCCGTATCTCGAGCGATACCTTTGCGCCTACAGGCTTGCCGCCCATGTCCCGTTCCCAGGTTTCGGCAACCTGGACGGGCTCTCCATGGAAGCCTTCCCGATAGCTCACGCGGCGCTTGCCAAATTTGCACTTGACACCCCACTCGTCTCTGAGCCGGCCCTCTACGATCTCGAGATGCAGCGCACCGAGTCCGTGCACAAGCGTCTGCCCCTCCTCTTCGTCCTCTACCACCCGCAGCGACGGATCTGTTCTCGACAGCGCGAGGAGTGCATCCTGTACGGGCTGCACATCGGCCTGAGTCTGAGGAAGAACGGAGGCGGATATGACCGAGGGAGGCGGCACGATAGACGGAAGCGATTTAATCTCGTCTTTTCCGTGGGCAAAGTTGGTCGAGACGAGAGTGTCGCCGGTACGCGTGTGCTTGAGCCCAAGGATGACCCCGACAGAGCCAAAGGGCAGCGTTTCGACTTCCTCTGGCTCCGACGCATAAAGAAGGAGTAGTTTGGACACTCTTTCCTTCTTCCCTGTGTTCTGATTGACAAGAGTACACTGTCGCGTCAAAGTGCCTGCACGAATATCATTAGACCAGGGTTGAACAAGTGCTCATAGAGGCAAGATAAATACCAGAGTACACGCGAACAAAAGTCATCCAGCCCTTTCTCTTATCCCACATCACTTTCCAAGCTAGTAGTTGAACGCCACTTGCCGTCACTGGGAGATTAGATTCGGCCACGTCCAATGGATTCGCAAGGAGTGCGCCAACGTAATCCATGAGTATCTCTGTGCCGACGTGTCTGAGCGCCGACCCGCAAAGAATGGGAAGAATCTCCTTTTTCAATGTCAGTTCTCGAAGGCTGGAGATGATTGCAGAAGGCGGAAGTGCGAGGTAGGGCGATGGCTCGGCTGGAAGGTCCATAATCGACGATAGCAGGTCGGGCGAGTAGTTGGATAGGTTGTCTATGAGTGCGATGCGAGCGGGGAGAAGGTGTGGCAGTAGCGGGTGGTTTTCAGGCAAGATATCTGTATTCTTAAGCGCTTCTTCTGAGTTTGGGAGTTGAATTCGGGTAGACTCTCCATCCTCGAATTTCCATATTTCCCACTTTACGAGATCGACGACGCCTTGGATCCCTGGTTCGGCGTGTGCATAACCTTCTGGGTCAAACGAGGCAACAGGGAGGGTGAGAAGAGCTGGGTTTGGGTGAAGTCGATGGGAGAGAGCAGAGAGAATTGACGAGCGAAGAGACGCGCCAGGTCGATCTAGCTTGTTCATAAAGATCAGACGAGTGGGTACCTTGTGTCTAGTCATTGGACGGCGCGTCAGATATTATTCGCGAGTGCCCTGTTTTGGGGCTACTTTCTCACCTCAAATCAAATGCACCTTACCTGTCCAGCTGTCTCCAGACGCCTTTGGTCTGCCCCTCGACTCCTTCCACCGAGTCCATCAAAACGACTGCGCCATCAATCACTCTGCTGGCGCTTTCCACTTCCATACCAAAGTCAACGTGACCCGGAGTATCAACGAGGTTGAAGTTCCATTGCTTCCATTTGACTGGAATGCTCGCAGATTGGATGGTAATGCCTCTCTCGCGCTCGGCGGGAAGGAAGTCGGTAGTTGTGCTTCCAGTGTCCACAGTACCGGGAACAGATAGATAGGACGACTTGTGAAGGATTGACTCTGTGAGGGTCGTCTTTCCCGAGTCTGTAGCGTTTTTGGGTTTAGCCGGGCCATGATATAGACTCTAGAGTTCCTCGAGAACAAACCGATGTGGGCCAGCAGCGCAATATTGCGTATTTTCGAGGGATCTGCCTGCGCTGAAGTCGACAGCCCCCGGGCGTGGGTGAAGAGCCTGGAAAGGAGTTTCCCGCGAGAGACGGAAAACATGGCCCCCAAATGGACGCGGCGCGGTGGCTGCAAAGAGTCAAGCGCGTCGGGGGTGCATCGCCTCCGACACGCTGGGCTTAGCCTTGGCTCGGAACAACAGCGCCCAGCCCCTTTAAACTTGCGCGAGGCCCGGTCCTTTTTGCTTGATCACCACCATGTCTGAAAATATTATCAGTCTCGGCGCCGGTTCACGCCCCCTTCCACGCCCGTCCCGCCCTCTCGAATTTTCCCCAAGCTATGCTGTAGACTCCCCCAAAGGAGACATTCCTAACACGCCCCTTATGGTCTCCCTAATATCCTTTGTGCTTGGAAGCATATTCGCTTTCGGGGCTGTCTTATTTTATTCTGGGACACTATGTGGCTACTGGTGGGCTACGTACCAGCTGGGATTCTTCTTGGCCGCATGGGCTGCGTTCCACTGGGGCGAATTTGCCGTCACCGCTGGCTGGAACCGACATAGATGCAGTGTTGACTGTGCGTCACGCCCCAGCTGCGATTTCGCCTGACTTGTTAACAGTGTCTCTGTCTAGCTTTCCTACTAAATAATGGTAGCTCATACCACATCGCCCACTCTTGCGCTCTTCTCGAGTACCTCGTCAGCCTCTACTTTTTCCCCACTTGGAAAAGCCATTCATATGTAACCCTAATCGGTATGCGCACTACGGCTCCATGTTCTTTACTACGGGCTAAATCCTGCGCAGGTATCGCACTTGCACTCGCCGGACAAGCCCTTCGCTCTACCGCTATGATACAAGCTTCCTCCAACTTTTCTCATGCTGTTGCGACCTACAAGTTAGAAACACACCAACTTGTCACCCATGGCGTTTACGCGTGAGCTCCCACTTTTCGTCCGTCCACGTATCTGGCTCATAAAGCGATGGGGCACGGTCTTTCGTGTAGATGGTGCCGGCATCCATCCTACGCCGGTTTCTTCTACTGGGGACTAGGAACGCAGCTCGCTTTGCAGAACCCCATCTCATTCCTAGTATACGCTATTGTCCTTTGGAATTTTTTCTCCAAGCGGATTCAAGGTACGTTTTGTGTTCCGATTTTGGATGACGTCCGCCCACCGGCCTTACATAAATAATAGGGGAGGAACATGCCCTCGTGAGGTTTTTTGGAGACGATTATATTCAGTATCGAAAGCGAGTTGGGACCAAAATACCCTATATATGATAGACGTGTTTCAGCTCGGCACCAACGCAGCTGCGAAGATTTATGGCGATAACTGGCATTGTCCAGTGGCAATATTAATGGATCACGAGGTGCGGGTTGAACCATAGAAGAAAGAGGTGAAGTGTGAGACTGCTACGCCAGATTCACGTTCACATAAGCACGACGTCGGTGCATACGACAACGAAAGAAAGGCGGCATATGAAATGATGATCACTCCTCGCATGAAGTCAAGTGGGTGGGCATGCCCGTCATGTTGCATACAGCATAATAGTGCAGTGGAACGCGCGAAACAAAGATGTCGCAAGACTTTTACTCGGTCTCGATCGTTGTACGCTCTGACACGTAGATACCGTCCAAGAATTTTCGGATATCCTTGTTCCGTACCCGGCAGACACCCTGGATGGAAGCGGCTGCATGACAGGAAGCAAGTTGAGCAGTGGAGAGAGAGCAGCGAGATATAGGGGGTGGGGGGGCGTACCAGATTGCGACACGGACTGAATATCAATTCCCTCCAAAATCAGCTCGTCCTTTTGAGCCTTGGACTCCGAGATCTTCACGCCCTCAGCCATAGCAACGTGACGAACGATCTAATTATCCGAATTAAGCTCGGGAACTGAAGATTTGCAATAGCTGGGACGAGCAAACCTTCTCCCCTAAAAAGTTTCGGATCTCAACGGCAGATCCACCATCTTGGATAATGGCGTTGATGGGGAAATGTGCGTAGACGAGACGCATTTTGTATAGGAAGCCCTAGGGAGCGCTAATAAGCCAAGGGCTCCGCGCGTCGTAGTGGGTGATCGTCCGGCACCTTTGTAACACCAATAATCATGTTGTTAATCAAGCTCTTGATGGTACCCAGGCATGCGACGTGCTTGCGGCCGGCCTGCCAGACAGCAAGAGTAACCTTGTGGGCGTTCTTCTTGATGAGCTGGATATCCATGTTGACATGACGGAAGTTCTTCGAGATCGAACCCCGTGGTCCCTCGACAGTGACGAGACGAGACTTGATGGCCACAGTTACACCTTCGGGGATGGTGATCTCTTCCGTTGTGAGTACGTCGCGCATCTAATTATTGGAAAACCACGAAGTATCAGCACTCTATCCGGCAGCTGTCCATTTCATCCGCCTGAGTGCAAGTCCATCCACCCGTTTCTGCACCGAATCCGACCGCGAAAACGGGCCCAGTGGAGTAGAAGTACAGCGAGCGCACTGGCATAGACGTCGATACTCACGTTTTGAGAGGGGGGAGCGGGTGCCGGCGCTGTCTTGAGGTCTGTGGGGGATGGCCTTGCGAGAACGGGTGGTCCTAGCGCCTAGCGGTGCTGATTGGAGCGGAGTTTGAACGCGGGGGCATTTGAGGATCCGATTTCGGGTTTCTCCTCTCTCACTCGAACCACCACCATCGTCCAGACCAACACGCTTCGTGCCCCGAGCCACTTGTGTCTCGCCGTCGTGATCGTTTGTGCCCACACTTTGCAAAATTATTCATCGTCTGGAACATCGGTTGTCCGCTCCATATTAACGTACGATTGAACAAGAAAGATATCTTATTTTGATCATCTTGTCATCGAAAGCGTTGCATCTTTTTCCCATCGTCGTCACCGTTGCACCCTAACTCTCAGCCGCCCTCACCGTAAAGCACTTGCTCTGAGTTATGTATCTTCATCAGCAAGGCCCAGCTCCTTCGCCATACGGCCAGTACCAAGGTGGTTACCCCTCGTCATCGTACTCACACCACCACGCCCCTCCTGTTCGGCAAGCTTCCCCAGTCGTTGACCCCAACGGCTTCCGCAACTGGTTCAACTCACATCTCGCTACACTCACCGTTAACAACAAGGTCATCATCCACCAAATCGCCTTCATCGCCCGCGAGCATGCACAGCACTACGCTGATGTCGTGGCACACTGCATCGAGTTGCACATTCGCAAGGTGAGTTTTCATCTTCCCTCCTTCGCCGCCCTTCATGGGAGACGCCCGTTGCCATGCACACTTGGCGCCGCTGTCCATGCTGCCTGTACCCCATGTATATTTCCGATGTAATTACGTAGCTGCGTGAGAGAAACTTGAACGGCGAAGGGGAACGGCTGGAGTCCCCTGCCCACCCTGCCTGCACGGCGCAGGCTCGTTTGAGATTGGTCATCGTCATGTTTTTTCCTGTTCCCTTTATGGCAAAGGCTTTGTTTATTATCGGCGAAACTGACTAGCTCTTCTCGGCTAAAAGGTCCCGCCTTCGATCAAACTCCCTCCCTTTTACCTGCTGGACTCTATCTCCAAGAACATCGGCCGGCCGTATACTGGCCTCTTCTCTGCTTTCATCGCGCCGCTATTCCTCGACACATACCATGTTGTCGACATCCCGACTCGCGGCAAGATGGAGGAGATGCTTGTCACCTGGCGCACTGGTGGACCAGGCGGTGTCGAGCTGTTTGGGCGTGAAGCCCAGATGAGCATTGAAGCCAGGGTCTGGGGCAACGGAGCCGTACGTCCATCTCGTCACGCCAGTCCACTATGTGCTAACCATCGTCCTCGTGTAACCCAGCAGCAGGCCTCTTCCGATCTGGACGTCGCCTCTAGTGGGCCATCGCGCTCGCAGGTCCTCACAGAGCTCGAAGTGATTCTCGCACAGAAGACCAGAGCTGTTGAAATCAACCCAAACGATACATTGGCGCTGGGTCATGTCGATGTTCTACGACAGGTTGGCTATCTGTTCCTTCGTTCGCCACAATCCATAGCTGACTCTTTTCTTCTTTAGCTTCGCCACTTGGTGCAGAACTCTGCCGTCTCTCCGGCTGAGCTTGCTGCCATTCTCACCCAGCTCCGAACACTTGCGCGCACGATCGCGTCGACCGCACCTCCTATGGCACCTATGCCTCCACCTCCTCAACCCGTCTATCCCCCATCGGCGCCGTCTTTCTCCACGCCCCCGCAACAGGCGTATCCCGCGATGGCACCTTCGGAACCTCCAGTACCCGCCACAGGTGTAAATGGCCTTGACCTCTCAAGTATCCTGTCTATGGTCTCTCAGCCTGCTGCGTCCGTCCCTGCGCCTGCACCTCTTGCTCCCGCTGCTGCTGCACCTACAGCCACGCCGGACATCAGTGGATTGTTCCGCAGTCTCGTAAAGGCCGGCATCGTCACTGATACCATCACCTCCTCCGCTACCAACAGCCCTAAACCCCAAGCCGCCACAGTCCAGCTAGGGCAAGCGTCGTCATCAATGAACCATGTCACTCAAGCGGAGGCAGAATATGAGGAGGCTATCCTATCTCTACACGTTCAGCTCAGCGCCACTGGTATTCATACGTGCGTCACTAGTCCCATCTTCGCGGTCTTCTCAGAAACTCATGCTATTGTGATTCACAGAGAACAATTGGATGCTGTTTCCCTTTTGTATGACCGTCTCCCATTAGTTTGCAAACAATGTGCACAACGTTTCCCTGAGGACGCGGCTGGAAAGAAGCGCATGGAGGATCATCTTGACCTGCATTTCAGACAAAATAGAAAGGCGAGCCAACAGACTGGCAGGGGACATAGCCGTAGTTGGTTTGTTGGTATTGAAGTGAGTTGCCCGACTTTGACTTGGTTCGTTCTCATGATTCACTAACCTTCATTGCTTTGTAGGATTGGGTCCATGACTCTCTAGATACATCGCCATCGGCGATAGATAAGGGCAAGGGGCGTGCCGACTTGCCTGTGCTTAGCGCCAAAGCCAACGCCGAGCGCGAGGCGAAGCTTCGCGAGTCTTATGTAGTTATCCCACCAGGAGAGGAAGCAAAGCGGATAACGTGCCCTGTCTGTAAGGAGTCGCTCAAATCAGAGTTTTTGGAAGAAGATGAGGAGTGGGTATGGAGGAATGCTACGAGCGTGAAAGGAAAGGTGAGGATTATTTTCGCCTGCTGCGATCTATACCATCGCTCGTGCTCATCACGCATCCTTGCGTCATCTAGATATACCATGCCACATGTCACGCAGATGCCTTGTCGACAAGTGTCGCTGCTCGTTTACGCGGACAGACCCATGCCCGGAGTCGTTCTGGAACACCTGATGGACAGAGCAATACACCACAGCCGCGCAGTCCCACGAGATCCGACGATGGTGCTCTGAATAATAAACGAAAGGCTGAAGACGATGACCCATACGCAAATGGTGTATCCGTGAAACTCGAACCAAGCAGCACACCTCCGATGAAGAAATTGGCTCTTTCATTATGATCTTCTTTCTCTTTCTCTCTCTCTCTTTTCTCCGGCATAGAGTAATACTGTACTTTTTCAATTAACACATATTTTATGACATGGAATCCAACGAAACATCCTTCCCATTATCCCAACGATTGATCGAGAGTTACCTTGGTGTTGATAGCGCCAGCTCTTCTGTCTATTATGTAGCAACTATACGAATCAATACACGCATCTTTTTGATACACCCGGAGAGACTCTTGGAAGGGCCACTGACGGGCGCGCGACGTAAACAGCTTGAAAACGATAGCGCTTTTACTCTTCAACTTGTATCAGATCTATTCTACATCATCATCCCATACACTCCGGATTTCTGTCAAGAAAGGCTCCAGAGTGAACTCGAGAGCAGAGCACGGGTACGAGATCTCAAAGTTCTGCAGGACCGACGGATGCAAGATGCCCAGGATCCCAATATTCAAATCTTCCGACACGAAGCTGGTGGGTTTGCCGTCCGAGTCTGTGCGCGTGACGGAGGCCGGCGAGCGGTAGTAGATGTTTGCTGCCCGGCCGGGGAAGAAGGTGGGATCTGGAAGAGGTGGACGTAGTCAATGAGATGAGTAAGGAGCGCAAGCCCGAATCAACAATCGGCATTCGGCGGTGTGTAGTGTAGTGAGCTTGCTTACCTTCGACTTCTTTGAGATAGTATCCAATTGTCGAGTTCTTATCGGCGTTCCCGATCCTCGGCACTTCCAACATCGCCATGAGCCTGTCCAACAGCCCGTGGACCACCTCGAAGCCGGCCGTCTTGTTGCACCAGACGGCGGCGGCTTTGCGGATGTTGCGCGCCTGTCTCTCGACGGTCTTGTCCTTCACAACCACGTCGGACGTTTCGAAGATGCGGATCGGGAGGGGGTGGACTTTGTTCTCGCGGATGGTCTTCAGGAGGCCGGGGAGAAGCGTCGTTCGCACAACTTGGTATTCCAACGTCTTTGGGTTGGCAAGTTTGACGACTTGGGTGCCGTCGTCTGTGCGGTTGAGCCACGCGAAATTCTCTTCATGAGAACACTGGGATTTTTATCCAAAATCAGTATCAATATCGGTTTGTGGGCTGCATTTTTTTCTCTCGCTCACAAGAATAAGAGGAAGAACTTCGACCCATCCTGCCATAGCGCACTCTCTCCGAATGAGATCGCTCAGTTTGCTCACGGCCAACGGCTGGGCGACGGTGCTCGTCGCGGGGAACGTCTTTGGGAGGTTGTTGAAGCCAAATGCGATAGCCGCGTCCTCCATGATATCACACTCGTGCAGGATGTCGGGGCGGGTGGTCGGAATCTCTACTGCCAAAGTGTCGGGATCGGTCTTTGACACGGTGGCCTCTAGGGACATCCGGCAGAGCAGCTTGGAGATTTCCTCGGCGGATAGATTCGTCCCCGTGCACGAGTTGATGTAGGACGCGCGCGCAGTGGTTTTGCGGACGGATATGTCTGGGGTAACGCGTTCGGTCCCGTCAGCCAGGATGATTCGAACCGGTTCAATACTGCCCATCGGAGAAATGCAAACCAATATGAGAGTGATGCGCCGAAAGAAATGGAAAGGATCCCTACGTGAACGGCTCTTCGGCATATTCGGAGAACATTGTTGCAAGAATGTTTGTGACGATGTTCAGTTTGGTTTCGTCAGTCGCCGTGATTTCCATGAAGATATTCCGGGTATTGAGCGTGATTTTACTGTGTTCAGAGTTGATGATCGGAGGCATCGACAACAGTATGCCGTCCTTGTCGTAGATGACGGGATAGACAGGGGAGTCTTGGACGATGTGTAAGTACTTGGCCAAGTGACTTTTCTCTGCCTTAATGCTCAACGTCAGGGCCCGAGATCATATCAGACTTGATATCTAGGAGTATATACCTCGTATACCGAGAAAAGCGTCTCGGCGTCGTATGACTCTGATTTCCCAAGGGGAACAAATTTGATATCCCGTGGAGGCCTTGCGGTATATTTGAAGGGTGCTTGGATGGTATCGAGATCATGAGTGCCCATGGAAACGAGACTCCGCCGGCGACATATGTTCTGATGCAGCTTCTCCTGCAAGTCGATGAAAGAGGCATAGGAGCGTGGTGTAAAGCGAACGTTGCGAAGGATAGCCGCCGCCGCGTACGGCCGAATAAGGCCAGTCTGAAAGATATATACCGCGATCAATCGACGATTCGATGACCAAAGATAGCGAGAGAAGCGAACCTCTTTTGTGATTTGCATTGTTACCAATTTCCCGTCAGCTGGGGGGACGAGCTTGTATTGTGTGGCAGGATCCTTCTCTAAAAAGATGCGGAGGGCGCGGGAGATGCCTTCAATGCATAACAAATCATATCTGGGATGCAAGACGCGTTATATTGAGCAATTGGGCGCTGCGGCGGAGAGTTTCCGAGATCTACCGATTGGCTGGAATCTCTATTTTCAGTTGCTGGGGAAGATATGGGCTCAGGATGGTGCCGCGTAGTCAATATCGACGCGACTTACGGGGCGCTCTGCAGGCAGGCCCTTCTTTATTGCCTCCTCTACTTCCTCCGTGGTCTGCACGCAACACCAATTCAATTCCTATGGGAATCTGGAGAGATCGAGAGCTACGCACGTCCTCATCGAGCTCGATGCCAAACTCGAAACACAGATGATCGAATTCCTCGGTAGCTGCATCATGCGCGTTTGGTCAAGAGTACTCAATCGCGGAGATCGGAGAATATATTTACTGTACGATCTCCCCAGCCGCTCGTACAGGTCGGCCTTGTCGACAGAAACGGTGGGCATCGCGACTGAGATTTTTCCCAAGAGCAAGAGCAAGAGCAAGAGCAAGATGGCGTCGAGTCAGACTATCGCGCTGTGTGCGCCTGTTTGGTTCTAATGGCTCGGGCCACAGCCACCTCGTCCGGATGATCACACCGTCCTCCCGAAGGCGACGTGAAGTTGGAGCGACCATCCCGCGCGCGCTAATCGGACTCGCAGCATGGAGAAGGATCCCTCGGAGCGGCTGCGGCGGGCCATAAAAGGTGCGCGCCGATGTGCTCGTTGCGTTGCCAGTGCGCGCGTTGACCCGTGCCGTCAATCCGCGCAGAGAATAACCTCTTCCTCGTCAAGCGCCTGCTCTCGCGCACCGAAATGCGGAATCCAGACTCCAGCGCGGGAAGATACACTTCACTCGCATGGGCAGCCGTGTGCGGGCACGAGGAGATATTCGAGTATCTCCTCAGCTGTGGGCATGACGACGAGGAGCTCAGTCGCGTGCGTCTTTCTGTTCGGTGGCTCCCGCCCTGACGCGTTTTGTTCGTGCTCATAGCGACTCTTTCCTGTAGGATACTGAAAACAACACGATACTGATTATGCTTGCGGACTTGAAGGCAGGAACTCTGAGTCCGTACCAGCGACCGTACCCCAATGATCCAGACCTGCAAGAAACGGCCCTGCGAATGGCTCGCTCATATTACGAGCGCTATTCCTTTCTCATCGACTGGTCCAATGTGCACGGGAAGACAGCGTTACATGTGGCTGCGCTGAAAGGAAACGAAGAATTTGTAAAGGTCAGCCAACCATGCGCCTATCTAATCGCCAAGGCTGATATTTTGAATGAGATGTTTTGTGATCTAGGAGCCGATTTTGATTTGGCCGATGAGCTGGGGAACACTCCCCTGCACTAGTATGTGCTTGATTGGAAGATCTCAGTTTACTTTTTCTTTCACTAACGAGGGATGGGCTTGTAGCGCAAGTGCTTGGGGTCATATTGCGGTGGGCAAACTGTGCTGTCGAGCTTTGGCGACTCACTGATTATCGGTTTTGATGCTCAGGCCGTCCAGCTTTTGATTGAAAGAGGATGTCAGTACACGGCTAAAAACAACGAAGGGTTTACTGCTTCTGATTACGCTTACTCGTGCGTGATTAATTTTTTTTTACTTGTCATGTCACGTTATTCCAATCGTGCATTCGCTCCACAGGTATAGCACCATGAGCACACTGCAAGATGTTGCACGGATCCAGTTCGAAAATAATAAACTCGCGCGCAGACAACAAGTGTTTGCTCAAGCCGCTGCCCGTGCTGGGGAACGGCGTCAAGATTGGGATGACGACGAGATACTGACACCCGTCGCTACCATCCCCAAGCACCGCTGGGATCAGCCGACCCGGCTACGGAGCGGATCTGGGGGAAGCATGACCACCTCGGCATCCGAGGGCAACGATCACGATCCATTAACAGCTGCTGGATTCGTTCCGTTAACAAGAACACCAGCCCGACCACACCAATCATCGTTATCATCCAATTCATCCCAACCCTCGAACTCTTCGTCAACCTACTCGCTCTCGAATCAACCAACGAACCCGGCCCGGAGCGCATCCTTTGGGCTCCTCTCCTCCATCATGACCGGGTCTGGGACTCCCAAGTCTGAACCAGTACCCACAAAACCAACCCCACCGCCGCTCGCGCCAGCACCCGTGCCCGCCGCCAGCGCGCTGTCGCCGATTGCGACGCGGGTACGAGAGCGTGATGCAGATGCCATCACGCAGTATATAAAGCGGACCAGGAGCGGGAGTGATAGCACAATGGCGGAGGGTGCATCAAACTCGACGCTGGCACCACCAGCACCATCGGCACCACCGGCGGCTCCGTTGCCAGCCAAAGCACCCTCGACTACGTCGCGGCGGCCAAGCGGTATGCTAGCTGCATTGTTACCCTTGTCGCCGCGGAATCACCCGATTGCGGGAGAGCCGCAACCACCCTCGCGTCACCCGGCCCGTTACCTTCGACCCTCCATCTCGGCGGCGTCTTTGCGCGCCAAGAAGACAGATGACTCTTCGTCAGAGCCCAAGAGCCGCGAGGGCAAAGGCCACACTCGATATCGGTCGATTACGCTGGATCAGACGCCAAAACCAGCTGCGTCGCCGCTGGGCTCGTCGGGTGGTGAAAAGAGTGACACCGTGAAGGAGAAGAAGGCAGAGGGAAGCAGCTTGGGATTAAGTATGTTTGGTATGCGGAGTGGCAAGTCTTAGCAGACGGCAATCTATGTTTCTGGATTTTGGGGGATTTTTTTGTGCAGCAGGGGGCGCTGGACGTGCGCTGTCTATATCCAACTGTACTTGTTTTCATCTGTCACACGCTGTGTCCAATGTATTCGTATCTGCAGAGTCCTGCGCCGGGTCCGCGTCTGGACGCTTTTGAATTTCTGGCTCTATTCGCGCACCACGTTTGCTGGAAATTAATGACCGTGCAGAAGCTGGACGGAAGGGGCAGGGGAAGCGGAGGTTAACCGCGAACGGGACAGGGGCGGGCTCCACCGTCAGGAAACAGCCACGCCTGGATTGCCGGTCCTTCAAAGGTCACAGCAGTCACAGCGACACGCCCCACGCGTCTCTCCTCCTCCTCCTCCAACCACCACCACCACCATGTCCTACCATGTCCCCTCGCCCGAGGAGGCCGACCCAACCGACCCAGCATCCCAGATCCCATGGCCGGGCGGGCGGGCAAAGGTCGCTCTCAAGGACGCCCCCGAGTCCGAGCCTCCTGCGAAGAACGGCAAACCGAACAACACCGGCGGAGGTCCAAGGCCACCAAAACCCGCAAAGCCAACGCAGAAACTGGGATTCCTGACCGTGTGGCAGCTGTTCGCGCTCAGCGTGTCCATGGCTGGCGCGCAGATCATCTGGGCGCTGGAGCTCGGGTCAGTCGCCCGCTTCATCGCCCGTCATCTTCGCGGGTTCGCTGATACCTCTCGCGTTGATGTAATGCAGATGGGGAACACCGTTTTTGCTGTCGCTCGGCCTTCCCGCGAGTCTCACGAGCTTGGTCTGGCTCGCAGGCCCCATTAGCGGCTTAATTGCGCAGCCTCTCATAGGTGTGCCCCTTCACACCACTCCTGATTCGATCAATGCTAAACGCGATCCCGACGTGCAGGTGCCGTGTCCGACAGCTCATTGTCGCGCTTTCGACGTCGGTATTGGATCGTCCTCTCCACCGTCGCTCTCGGTGTTGCCGTCTTTGTACTTGCCTTTACGGTCCAGATCGCCACTTTCCTAGTGAACATATTTGGTTCAGGAGCCGCTGATTGGGATCCAAATAGGAGGGAGCAGGTGCGCTTGTCCAACTATGCGTTGTACACTACAAAGTGCTAATGTCTAGCATCCTAGATCCGACTAACAGCCATTTGGATAGCCATTGCTTGCTTCTACATTCTTGACTTTGCGCTAAACGCACTGCAGGTAGGCACAGCCTACTGCTTGCGTACCAACTAGAATCTTACACCCTATCTTAGGCCTCTTTACGCAACCTGCTCCTTGATATCGTTCCTGCCGAGCAGCTCGCGATTGCCAACGCATGGCACGGTCGTATGATCAACGCAGGCAACGTTCTTGGTTTCGCAATGGGTACGATGACTCGTTTTTTGCATTCTTAGAATCCCCGTTTATCTCCCCTCCCCGCTCCAGGATTCCTCAATTTGGGCAGTTGGCCGATCTTTAGCTGGCTGGGCGGTGATCAATTCCGCAAAGTCTGCGTCGTCAGCATGGCGGTCTTGATCGCTACCATCTGGATAACTTGCTACACCCAGGAGGAGAAGGCACGCGAAAGGGACCCAATTCAACGAAGCAGGTTTGGGAGATCCAATATCCATAATTTCAAAGATTACTCACTAGTCTCCTTAGTGAGGGGATACAAAAGGCTTTCGACACCATCGTACGGGCGCTGAAGACCCTTCCCCGCCCCATCCAGCGGGTGTGTATTGTTCAGATTTTTGCATTCATGGGATGGTACGTGCTGTCGAGCCTCCTATATTAGTAGACCGCACATCGTGCTTACCTTGACAATTTCTCAAGGTTCCCTTTCTTGTTCTACGGGTAAGCTATATCGTTATATTTCTATCCGTCTGGGGTTAAACGGTCGTGCAGGACAACCTGGGTTGGCGAAGTCATGGCTCTTGAGCTCAATGAAGATCCCGACGTCGAGAAGGCTACGCAGGCAGGCGACTTTGCCATGCTTATTTATAGCATAGGTATATTTTCTGGGTTATCGTCCTTGCCACTCATTTATTCCTTTCTGACATGTCTGTGCGCCGTTAGTTGCGATCGTCGCGGGTACACTGCTTCCATACCTCGCATCCAGGGATCATCGTCTCCTTGCTCAAAATAACCCCGACGAAGAGGACGAGGGAGACGTCGAGCTCGCTCGCATCCGCGAGATGGTGCGGCAATGGAAGTTGGAGGCTGCTAGGAAAGGAAAGCCCCTCAAACTCCCTCGAATGCCATTCATGCTGCGAAATATCTGGACCGCCGCGATGCTCCTCTTCGCTGCTGTCATGGCATCCACCTTCTTCATTCGTACTGTGGTCCAAGTATGTCTGCGTGCAGTCTCGCAGTCATTTCATCACTGATTTGCGCTCTTGTGTATAAAGGCATCGATTGCAATTTCGTTGTTGGGAATATGCTGGGCTGTAGCTGTCTGGGTACCCTTCGCAATCATTATGGAGGTAGGTTCTGTTCCCTTCAGGTCTTGTCCCAACCCTACCGTCTAATACTTCAAATCGTCTAGTTCTTGAAAGAAATGGACCAAAGCGCCGTGAAGCCAGCTTCAGCCGAGGCCATCGCACGCACCAATGCTCTCGAGGCTGCTGCCACTGGTTCTGCCTCCACATCGCGTCCATTCCAGCGTGTCGCTTCCACCCCGTCTCAGATGTATAAACAAGGTGGCGGCCCCACGGAAAGGTCGAAGCTCCTCCGCAGGCATTCTTACAAGGGCGAGTCGCTGGTGAACGAGATGAATCCTACCGGTGCGCCCGCTGCTGGAGGAACCGTCTTGGGCATTCACAATCTCGCTGTCGTGATGCCACAGTTCCTTGTGAGTCTCATGGCTGCATTCCGAGCGCTTGAAGTGGATTCTAAGCCTAGTTTAATTTCCTTAGATCGCTCTCATCTCAAGTGCCATCTTCGGGTTGGTCGACGGCACCACCAACGAGGATCCAGACGCGCCCAACAACGTCTACTACGGCAAAAACGGTGTGGCTTGGGTGCTTCGTTTCGGTGGCTTGTGCGCAGTGGTGAGCTTGAAGTCATCTTTGTTCACAAACGTTGGCGCCGCGCTGACGCAGATTGACTAGATCGGAGCCCTTATTTCGCGACGGGTCCCGCCCACCCGGACAGAAAAACTCATGCGCGCTAGGTTGGCCGAGATGCAGGAGAGCCAGAAGGCTGGATCGCCCTAAACGCGTTCTAGGCTGCCTGCTACAATGCGATGTTTTCGAATCTATCTGTGTTTTCTACGACGTTTTCTGGCACTATACACGCACACCCTGTACCATAGAATGATCGACAAAGGTCACCAGCTCCCGCTTGCCGACACCGCTGTCGTGTGATCGCTTCTCGATACATACGTCCATTCAAAAATTTGCCCGCCTGCTCTAGGCTCCTTTCAAACGCCGAAGAGACACAAAGCAAAGTCCCAAGAGCTGTCATTCACGGTGGCTATCACTCGAGACGGCACCGCGGTGATGGAAGGCTTGTCAAATAACGCGCCGCAAAGCTCTCGAACTCATTGTTCAACAACATTTTTTTTTGGCTCAGCGAGGCAGCGGCGAAGTTGCAAAGAATTAGACTCACTTCGTGGGAGGTGGGCATCCGATGTATGGAAACTCCTGATCGCGAGAGTGCGTGAGCATAAAGAGGAGATTCCCGAGTCTGCTTTCAAAAGCCCGGCAACTGTGTTCATATCTAGAACTACCGTCGTGAATCTGAAAACCTCGAGAGCTCGTGCCATCCAAGAGGCCTCGCTTACCTTGACCTTTGACCGCGATATAGGCAAAAGAGCTATTTCGGTTTGGGAAGACGCTTGCTTCCCAGTGGAACGAGGTGTCAACGCCTTGGAAGTCGCCTTGGGGCAACCACGTCAATAACTATTCGATTTGGGGTCGATATTCGCGTACCTTGGGCATCCACGAATGCAGGCTTAGTGTCGTAAACGAGATCCTCGTCGTCCTCATCCTCTACTGGCAGCGGTCGACCTGTGTGGACTAAAACTTGTGTTTCTACAAGGGCATTCTTTGGCAGCTCTTTGGCGGCAACAAATAACGTCGGGATTTTTGCCGCCTTGGAAACAGAGGCGAAGCAGAGTGGTCAGTCGTACAAAATAACGCCGCGGCCGAAAGGCGCACCCCCACGCGAACACGCCATGCCGCTTTGACACCTTCCAAATACCGAGAGTCGGCTAGCCAACATATGGCCCCCTGAGTTGCGCCTTCCCATCCGCCGCCAGTGTTACTCGTCAATGCTTGCCTCACGCTGTCTACGTGCTGGAATGATAGGGCGGTTTCTATTGCCAGGCTTTTAGGCGAAGGCATCTCCATCTTTGCGGGAACAAGTCCGATCTGGCCCGATATGAACACGCGTTCGTCAACCTTGTGAAGAGGAAAGGACCGCTCGTGAGCAACTTTATGCACCTTAAGCGAGGGGGGCGGCAGTGGGCGGCAGTCCTACCACGACAGCCTGCGAATACGGTCCGATGTTCGCGGGTGCCCAGTAACTAAGACTTTGCACGTGCAGGGCCTGCCGATCGTGAGGGCTTGTTTCTTCATAGGCAACGCAGTCCATCCTCACGCGTGTGTGGTTCGGTAGGTCGACCGCAACGCAGGCGCGCGTTGGGGGGCTGGTGCCGAACATGGTAGAGTAGACGGCGTTCGTGCGCGCAAAGTCGTGTATCGATGATATGTATAGGTTGATGTGCGCTATGCTGGAGAGGGCAAGAGAATGTGCGGCGAGGGCATCTGGTTTATTTCACGGGTGAGCGTGGAAAGCACACAAAGAGGTGGGACGGAAATGAAATACCTTGAACGATAGCAAAGCATGCCTTAATTTCGTCCTCCAGCGACATATCGTTTTCAGCGGTCCTTGCCTCTACGTTTCCTATTGCTATCCATCTTCCAATACGCTTGATCGAGGCTCCCTCACTTTGCACAATGTTGAGATGCGTGAACTGATAGCACTCCGACGCCTCCGAATGTCCATTTGATTCAATGGCGTTTCTGGCTTCTTCACCTTGTTCTGTCAAAAGGGGAGGGGCTGGCACGGCACGAGCTATGAAGCCCTCTTTTGCCTCCAATGCGGCTTCTTTGATCCTTAAGTACGCTACAGAAGCAAAGTCGTTATCCGAGTGTATCACGGTTTCTGTCGATATCCTGGCATAAAAATGTTCACAGCCCAGCAGTATAGAGAAAGGCCAATGCTTACAAGTTGATTCTCTGTTTGAAAATGGGGCAATCGAGCGTGAGGCTTTCGTATTCTCCACCTTCACCACATATGTGGGATCCATAGAGATCGTTCTATTCAAGATGATTCAGCGGTATTCCAGCGCCCAAAGTGCTACAGATATCGTACCAGCTTATTCAAGGTAGGCTGCATTTCTGCTAGCGTCTTACCCAGATGTTTAGCCGTAAGACCGATCCCCGCAACCTTTATGATGATAGCCTCCATCCCGGCTTCGACCATCTCAGCCATCAATTCTCTTTGATCGCGTTGCCAAAGGTAGCACAGAGAAGTTAGCGACAACCGTCGGCACCTATGCAAATCCGCAAAGAGTGAGGATAACGTTGAAAGAGTTGAGGTGACCGCACTCACACGTGCTCGACTCGCACTCGTTGATAATTTGATAGTATAGCACCGACAGAAACGCCTTGCACTTCCGGAAAGTGTCGCTGTTGTTGTAAGAGGTATAGCGGTAGATCGAAAGAAAGAACCGGTAGGTATATCAACCTTCACAGTTTTCAAGAGTTCGTATAGATCTTCGGTCTCGTCACCCGTTATTCCGGCGCCGGCAGTATCAGGATCGGCAGCTGGTGCTCGAGCACCGTATTCTGCACCTTGTTCCACAGCTGTCCCTTTGATGGTCCCCCGGAAAAGTGGAACATCAAGGGCCTGTACCACGACCTCGATGACATCTTGGCCGACAGTTTGATACATAAAAGAATCGATTTCCTCTGTGCGCCCGTGAGTCCAGGAAAGGGTCCGAAGGATAGAGCGCCGCGATGCTTGCCTTTGCCCGGTCCAGGACCAAGAGAAGCAGCCGCGACAAGCTCGTGTCCATTCTGAGCACAGTGCACCAGATTGTAGCAGCTGTCCTTTCCCCCGCTCAGAAGTGCCACGATCTTCATTTCAAGATCAGGTATTGAGTATGAAATGGAGGAGAATAACACTCGGAGGCAAAGGCACCGGCCTGGCCACAGGCGCTCTGCATCCAAACACCACACTCAACACCCATCTCTGACGACGCCCCGCCAGCAAACATGTCCACCAGAGGCCGCTCGTCGTCCCCCAGGCCGCTCGGCGGCTCTGACGCTGAAATGGTTGCTCGGTCCCTGTCGCCCAAGAACGACAAAGCCGATGCTAAAGTGGTCGTCATCTCCAATCTCACCAGAAATGTTCTTGCCGCCCATCTGCAAAAAATATTCGGACACTATGGCGAGGTCCGCAAAATAGACCTGCCAACCTACCCCAAATGTATCTACTTTCGCCGTCAGGACCACGCTGCATCTTACTGACGTTTGTCTTCTAGCCGGCCAGAATCGTGGGAAAGCCGCCCTGGAATTTATGGAATCAAGCTCGGCACACATCGCTGCATCTCACATGAACGGCGGTCAACTTGACGGCTCAATCCTCACTGTCGAGCTTTCTGATCTACCTCTTCCCCGCTCCCGATCTCGCTCCCACTCCCGCTCTCGCTCTCGTACACCTCGTCGAAACCTTCGCCGCTCGCCGCTTCCGAGGAACGGGCGGGGCCCCAAGGGCCGCTCCTATAGTCGTTCGCGCTCACCCCCTCGTCGTGGCTACGGTGGAGGCCGTGGGATGCGTGGCAGAGACACCTATCGTGGAGGGCTTGCCCGCCGACGCCCCGGAGACACGTATCGTCCTTCTCGTTCCAGGTCGCCCGTCATACGCCGAGGGTCGCGTGGTGCGCCCAGGAGACGGTCGCCCAGCTACGAAAGAGGCGGGTACGGTCAGAGGCGCTCAAGGAGCCGTTCTGTTCATTCCCGGAGTCGCTCTCGCTCCTATGCGAGCTCGTACTCTTCATACTCGCGCTCGAGGAGCCGCACTCGATCTCGAAGTAGGAGTAGGAGCAGAAGCAGGAGCTACTCCAGTGCTAGTCGAAGTAGGAGTCCTAGGAGCCCCCGCAGTCGGACCCGCAGTTTGTCTCGTAGTAAAAGCCCAGCTCGGTGAACCCACCGATGCTGTCGAATCTTGGTCCGCCGTAATGTGTAGATATATAAAAATCTTATTTGCATGTTCTCCTGCTTGCTGCAATACTATACATTGCGTGTCTACACATGCCGCCTCGAGTATTAAGCCACGAACACAGTCAAAGGTGTATATAGGCCTGAGATCAATCACTGTCTGCGGAATCCGAGTCTGCCAAAAACGGTCTGGAGGAAACAAGCAGGTCAATCTCTCAGCTTGAGCTGCATAGCGCGAGACTTGAAACATACGTGTGCTCGTAATCACTCCGACGTATAGCGTTACTCATCCATTCTTCGTCTGCGTCTTCCAGCGCATACCCAGGCCCACCCGCCAAACTGAGGACTACGGGCAGGAGGACAAGTCCGTGGAATGCGCCAGAGATGATCAAGGTGAGCCACATCCGGAAATAATAAATCTGTGTAATGCGATGGGCAAGGTCAGGTCATTTCATATCCTTAGGGACATAAGCACCGCTCTCACGCACCTCCAGGAGCCTAGATCGAGTTAGAGCCAGCACTGACATGCCAATGAGTTTCGTAAAGGTGATGCCCGATAAAACCTAGGTGGAAAAAAGCAGCACCTTGTTCAGCCTACAAGGACTGGAGTAAATCAACGGATTGACTACCCACCGAAGGCCCAACATCAACTAATGCCGTCCATATCCTTTCATCTCTCTCCTTCTGACCAGCCGGATGATCAATGGGCAGACCTGAGCCCGCGCCCATGAACGCCCGGCCGATATGCGAGCAGAATTCTACTGCGATGCCCAATGAGATGACTAGGTTGACTAGACTGATGGCATTGAGATTGATGCCCCAGAGGCCCATCACGCCCATGACGTTAATCACGGTCATGGCCACGACAGCCGTGATAATTGTGCCAGTGCGCCAGGAGCCCAAGAGAGAAGCGGTGACGACCAAAACCGCTGCCAGGCCGAGTCCGAGTATCTCCTGAGTGATACTGACGATGCGGAGATATTGATCGAAAAAGACATAGAATAATGAATACGGGAACACGTCAGATTCCGTTCGCTCTGATATGTCCGCAGCGATTCGGCGGGCGGACTCTAATGCGTGAATGAAGTCTGCTTGTGTTTTCAGGGGCGTATGGAACGTGCGGAAGTGGGAGGCGGCAACGTCGTCTTTGGCTTCGGTTAAAGAGAGCGCAGCACTGTAGGAAGTTTTCCCGGCGAGAGGACACTCCTCGTCCGTCGGTGAGGCCAGCCACTGTTTGAGATATCGCATAAACTCCTCGTTTTCGGGGAGCCCGTACATGGTGATGTTCCATGCCGGTGCTCTCTCTTCAAAGCAGGGCCGACAAAGCCGCTCTGAATCGCGAGGCGAACAAAACATGCTCGGATTCCTCTTGCGAACACGACAACAAGTGTCGAGGACTGGGTTCAGCCAATAGAGGAAATCGTCAATCCACGAAGCGGGAGGCTCCGAGATGAAAGATAGTTCTGGGCGCTTTCGCTCAGCCTCGAGGACATTGGTGAGCGAGAAGTCGTCGCATGTTGTGAAACGAGCGCAGAGGGCCTGCTGGTTCGACCGCGCCGTCAAATTCAAGTCGCGCGAAACAAAGTAAACTGGTGGCCCCATGTCGAAGAAAGTGTCCAAGGCGTCAAAATAAGGAATAAGATAGGAATCCGAAGGAAGGGCGAGCCGCTGGTCTGAGAAAGAGCGGCTTGTCAATCAAGGATGAACTGAAGGGATCGCTTGTGAAAAAAACTCACCAAGCCCAAGCTCTATGTGCTGCATGGATATGAGGGATGCAACGAACACGCCGCCAAAAATAGTAATAATTGCGCCCTTTACCGATTTTTTCAAGATGAAAGGCGCATATTTCCGGCGTATAAATCGCGTAATCGTCCCACCGCCTACTCTAGGCGCAGAGGTGGGGAGAGCAATACGAGATTGCAGCTTGATGCATGGGAAGCAATCAACACGGTTGGCCTATTGGAGGCACGGATGAGCAAGCCATATGTGTATGAACGATACAATACAACGTACCTCGACCCTGTGCAGATCCAGCGTAAGGGCGCTCACGAAAACGGTAACCTGGAATATTGCGCCGAGAAGAACGCTACCGGCAGCGTAGAGTGCAAAATTCCGCACAGCTGGCATGGGCACGAGAGCACCGAGAGCGAAAGCCACGGTCTCCGTGATCGTGCTCAAGAGAATCGATGGCCCCATTCTGGCCAACGCCCGTGCCACACGTTCCTCTATCGATAATTGCGCTGGTGTCGAGTCGGCGTCTACCGAGTCGTCCCCGGAGGAAGTAAAGGGAGATCGGAACGATGTAGGGCTCATTGGCCCACCGCCTGCAAGGACGGCCGAGGTATTCGGCCCGTGAAGGATATTCTGGCGATCAAGCTCGTGAACAAGGATGAAAACGTTGTCAACTCCAACAGCGAGCACAAGGAACGGGATAACCTCCGCAATAATCAATGTTACTTTAACGCCGAGGAAAGAGAAGAAGCCAACGGTTGTCGAGACCGACACGATGACCAGCGAAATGCCAAACAAACCCAGCGTAAACTTTGAGCCTACGAAGAGGCGCTGGCGAGGAAGTCGGGGGAACCAATGAGGCTGGCGGTGGGCTGGCTCAAGAGACTCGAGGCCATCGTCGGATGATATGAACAGCTTTGGGAAGTTGGTCACCCACGTGTACAGAGCGCTGAACACGCCCTGCTCCTGCCGTCCATTCACACCTCCCGTACCAAGTGTAAATGCAATATAAAAGAACATCACAAGGTACGAGAGGACGACGATCTTTACATCGGTGTTCGAGCTCTTGTTTATCTCCTCTTCAAGCGACACACCGGTCGAGTAATCGATGCGGAGGCCAGCCTCGACCGGTGCACGGGCACTCACATCTTCGAGGTACGCGCGGAGAGTCCGTTCCCATTCTTCGGCTCTCTCCTTCTCCGCAGGATCGAGTGAGTCCGAGACGACATACGTAACCACCAATGAGCGCGCCTCGAGCCACTTGTCGTATCCATCAGATTGAGACGGCACCCCGCCTAGCACGTACTTCGGGCCCAACGGCTGACCAAAGTCTGGCAGGCACTGACCAGGCTGATTGGCGCACTCGATAAGGTGATCTGCCCAAGTACGTTCATTGTACCCGTCAAGATCGTTGTCAAACCATGCGGCGACGGATTGCACCACACAAGGGGTGCCGGGTCCTGCAGGTTTGAAACAAACATCCGACAGCGAGTACCCATTCGGAGAGGATGCAAGGGACCGGATCTCCTCTTCAATGCCAAACCACCATTTGAGACGGGCGTACGTCATGACTGGTTTATCCACCCAGTCTTGGTTGAGAGTGGAGACATCATCCAACCCTTCCGAGGAAAATGACGGCGGATGCGCAACGGTGATGAACATCTGTTCCGTCTTGTAGAAAGGTCCAAAGTGCTCGTCAAAATACTCCTTCTGGACCTTGCTCTCTGATCCGGGCGCAACCCACAGTCTGACGGGGTCAGTTTCGACCTCGAAATACTTCCATCCCGAGTTCATGAGGCCGACTAGCACAGACGCGAGAAAAAGGGTTATGAATGGCTTCGATGCACATGCATATCCCAGTTTATAAAACGCTTGACGAAGCACTGTGTTAAGTTTGTAGTGCCGAGGTTGAAGGGACTCCATTGGGTCAATTAGCGCCGCACCACGTCCCAGGTGTTGGCGTGATTCGGAAACGGCATTGGAGGCGGTTGAAACCTCGCTGGCAGCATTGGCGGGATACGCTAGCCCAAGGCCGACAGTACGCAGTGGGGCAGGGACGGTAGTCGAGTGCTGTTGGTTCTCGGCTCCGGTAAAAAGCGCGACGCGCTCATAAGATCGCTCCCGCCGGCGTCGTAGCGTGGTTTGAAGGGCGTATCCTCCGTACAGCGCAAACACTGCAAGACTATATGCGAGAAGGAGAAAGAAGCTGAAACACGAAACAGCGCCGATACTGCAGGTTGGGGCGTCGGGCGATGGTATCTCTGGCAAGACGTTGCACACAGAGGGGCAGTCGATACAGGCGCAGCGACTACTCAACTCGGAATCTGAGCAGGAGCGAGGGTGAATATCCAGAGGGGTAATGCCTCGAGGGGGAGAGCTGGAAGCGTGGGGGAAATTGATCTGGAATGGACTTCCGAGACCCGGTCGCTCGTCACCCATAAATTTGAGGAAGCCAGAGTAATTCCTTGCTCCACCACCAATAAGATCCATGGCGTAGCCATTCGTGGCCCCAAATTTGACACTCTTACACGAGTCAAAAAACCCGGTGCCAAAGTCCTCGCCGACGTGAAAGTCGACCGACTTGACCGCGGTTTGGTCGGACGAGGTCTTCTGAGTGCTCGTAACGGAGACAAATGTGCCTTGGTCGGGTGAACAGGTGAACGCGCAGTAAAATTCGCGGAAGTTGTTTCGGCAAGCAGGGCAGGAGCTTATCAAGCTCTCTGCTTGCTGCAAGCTCCCTTGCAGAGTCTCGAGTTGGGAGGAAGTGCAGCACACGGGCGTATGTTCGTACTCTGCGCCGCACACGGATTTGAGAAGCGACCGAAAATCGTCGTCGTCAGGCTATAATAGCATGTGAGCTTGCCTTGAGCGCCAGAGAAACGGAGGATGAATGACGCACCTCAACAGCCGGTCCATCATAAGGACAAGGAAGCTCCTGTCCGAACATGCCCTTCTTCCCACATGTGCCGCGTAGTGCGCAGTGGCCGGGTCGACCGTGGGTCGGTTTCTTCTTCATCGCTGGTAAGTGCGCGCTGTGGACGGTGGCGGCGGGGCGGTGGCAGTCGCGGTGGGCGACCAGGGGGAAGGATGACAAGAGCAGTGACGTTTGGATTTAATTGGGACGCGACCACGGATGCTGATTAGGTAAGACGCGGATATTCCTCCTATTTCGGTCAAGTAGCGTCGATCATCTCGTCCTTCTGTAAATCGCGCCCCCTTCCACGTCTACGGTGAAATCAGCCGCGATGGATTCCAAAGCCACATCATCGTCTTCAAATGCGTCTCGGCCCAAAAAGCGATTCGTTGGCCGCACTACCAGGGGAGCATCTTCCTCACCGGCCATCTTCGCGCACCAAATTCCTCCCGACATCCTCAACGACCCCCTTCTCAATAGTGCTATTGCGCAGCTTCCTTCCAACTACTCACTTGAGATCCATAAAACTATCCATCACATTCGTAAGAATGCCGCTAAAATGGTTGCTCTCCAAATGCCCGAGGGACTCCTCATGTTTGCTTGCGCGATCGCCGATATAATTGAGCGGTGAGTTTCTGAGAAACCACCTCGGTGATAGCAACCATCTCAATGGGTCACATGAAATAGCTTTACAAGCGCGCTTACCGTTATCATGGGCGACGTAACTTATGGGGCTTGTTGCATTGACGATTATACAGCCGTCGCCCTTGGATGCGATATGCTCGTCCACTATGGTCACAGTTGCCTTGGTAGCTATATTCTTCGACCCAAATAGTTGGCACTTAGCTGATTTACCATTGTTAGTGCCGATCGATACCACCACCATCAAAACCCTCTATATCTTTGTCGAAATTGGTATCGACAGTAGTCATCTCGCTGCAACCATTCGCTTGAATTTCCCTTCCGACAGAGAAACGTTCCGCTCCCGCTTGCTCGATGATGAAAAGACTTCTACCCAGAAAATCTCTCCTGGCGGGGTGATCGAGGCAGGACTGGCACAATTGGAGCTAGAAACCCCTGAGCGCTCACCAGAGCCAACTAAAAGCTCCGGATCAGCTATATCATCCCCATCACCACAGCCCACTCGAATAGCTCTAGTGTCTACCATCCAGTTTGTTGCGTCAATTCAAAAGCTGAAAGAAGATCTCAGCGAAGAATATCATCCCACCCCTACACCCCAGTCAGCTCGGGATCCTGCTGGCTTACTGACCGGCGGCCAGGAAGGAACTCCTCCTTCGGCACTCGAGTCGCCGGGCGTGCCGCAGACTAAACTATGGTCGGGAAAATACGAGATGAGTATACCCCGCTCAAAGCCTTTAAGTCCCGGGGAAATCTTGGGTTGCACTGCGCCCCCACTACAGGACGTCGATGCGCTAATGTACGTATGGGCGAAAATGATCCCTTGATTTGATCACTCACGCGCCTCACTCTTGCTCAGATATGTTGGAGACGGTCGTTTCCATCTCGAGTCCATCATGATCGCAAATCCGTCGATCCCCGCATTCCGCTATGATCCATACGCGAAGAAACTCACACGGGAAAGATACGACCACGAAGAGATGCGCTCGGTGCGCGCCGATGCCGTCCGAACGGCTCGCAAAAGCCTCGAGAATTCTGCTGTTTCGGGCAGTGAGTCACAAGATGGAGCTATGTGGGGTCTCATACTGGGAACCCTTGGACGCCAGGGAAGTCTGAAGCAGCTCGAGGCCATCATGAGACAACTCTCCACTTCCAGGACAGGTGTCATCCCTTATGTCCCCATCCTACTCTCCGAGCTCTCACCCGCAAAGCTCTCGCTCTTCTCTTCGCACGTCGACACGTTCATACAGACGTCATGTCCGCGTCTTTCGATCGATTGGGGCTATGCGTTTCCGAAACCGCTGCTGAGCCCATATGAAGGAAGCGTTGCACTGGGCAAGGCCAGAGGATGGGAAGGTGACGGCATGGGTGGCGAGGGTGCTTATCCGATGGATTTCTATGCCGCGGGGAGTGCTGCAGCGATACAGAGAGTGAAGGGCGCGGCAAGTATCGATATATAATACATGTACATGCTCCGCATCCAGCACAAAGCTAGAGGGCTGCCTTGAATTTGGTGAAATACCAGACTGTATTCGAGATATTATTTCGACGACGTGACCTTAATCCTTCTTTTCTTCTCGGCTTTGGGAATCTTGTTCTTGCGCTTTTCTCTAGCCTCTTCTTTCGCGGCCTTTTTGCGCTCCTAAAAAAGCGAATTAAAAGTGAATGCATCAGGAACAATATGCAAATGGATATAGCGCGATTCGTGGAAGAACCTTTTTTGCTTCTTTATCCTCATGACGGTGGCCCCGAGGCTTCCTCTCCTCAAAGCCCCCGCCTTCATCTCCGCCTTCCTCATCTTCACCCTCGGATCCCACCTCTTCGTCCTCATCGCCAGATGTGCCTTCATCGTTTTCAAATTTTACTGCTTTCTTTTGTGGCACCACTTCCTCCCCCTGCCCACCATTGTCTTCATGCACCTGCGCGATGCCTGTCACCCCGGCGTAAATCAAATCCTTCCCCTCTCCGCGCGCCAGCCTATCGATATCTCGTTCGGGATCATAAACCTCATTCAATGTCCGAGGGATGTACGAACGCAGGAACACCGCGTCTTCTTGCGCAGCTTCATCTCGCTGTCGCTGATCCCTATTCTCTTCGATCGGCTCGGCGGATTGGGACACCTCCGAAACAGATTCTGTCACATCAACGGCATGGGTCTTCTCCACTTGGGCTTTGGCGATCCACTCTAGTAGGATTCGCCTAAGGTCGTCTGTCTCGTCGTCTGCGCCGACCTTGGCTGCACCCACGTCTTCGGTCGTGATAAACTCGAAGGTGCGTCTGAGCCCCATCGTACTCACACCCCTCCGAGCCCAGAATTCGTCGATGTTCTTGATATCAGAGCGGAGGAAGTCAAATGCAGAGGGGTGGTCGTGCTCCACCGATTGAGACACGTCGATTATATAAAGATGAGACTCGTGGTATCTTTGTAGTGCATCAGCAATGATCGAAATGCCACGCGATAGAACAGGAACACATACAAGATATTGTATTCGCTCAAGTCTGCATGAACTAGCTTGCAAACCCAGTACAATTTGCGCATGGCGATGATGATTTCGGTATATAAATCCGAGGTATGGTCGGCTGGAATAGAAGCGTCCTTTAATCGGGGAGAGGCCCTAAGATCATGTATTAAATAACCGATTTCTCGAGAAAAAGTGGGGCAGTAAGAAACGCACCATCCCTCTTTGTCGCCTAAAAATTCCATCACGAGGACGTTCTCTCTCACTTCAATTGGTTCTGGGCACCGGATGCCCGCACTACTGAGGCGCTTCAGATTCCGCATTTCCTTTTCGGCCCAGAGTTTGACCATCTTGCGCGGATTCCGGCGGGAGTAGCCATGGCGGAACCTGTACTCTCCGGTTACATAGCGATCGCGGTCCTTGAAGATGAGAATAGACGTCTTGTACACCTTGATTGCAAGGTGGGGTCTTTCGCAGCCACGTGCATGATATACGTTCGCCTAGTAAACATCAGACTTAGAGGATAGTCGCGTAAACCAGCAGAACGCCGACATACCTCTTTTCCGGTGCTAACGCACCCATTCACCTCTGATATTAACCCTCGCCCAATCATTTTAAACAAGATGATTCTGGTCCTTGGATCGAGCACTTGATCGCTCGTTGCGCGATCAGATTTGTCCTTTGCGTTCGCCCGCTCAGCGGCCCCCTTTCGGTTGACTCCTACGCCCATACCAGATCCGACGTAAGGCATCTCTATGTTTGCGATCCGAGAGGCGTATTTCGCCAGTGCTGCGTGCCTATCCTCAGGCACTCTATTGCTCGAAGTAGGCGCGGAGCCATTGGTGCGCGATTTCGAGGCAAGGTAGCCTCGATTAACTGCGGGTAGTGGGGCGACAGATGAACCATGGGAATGTATGGTCGGCGCAGAGCCAGTTGCTGTGCCCGATCGAACGGCTACGTGCTGTCGTAGACGGTTATATTGCTTGGTAAAATCTAACGAAGTGGATGAGCCCATATTCCAGGATGAAGAAAAGCCTTACATACCTCGATCAGCCATTTCCCAATCTTCATCGTTTACTCCCCCGAGCTCTCCATCCTCCCAAAGCTCATCCTCGTCTTCGTCCTCATCTTCATCTTCCGACCAATCCAAGGCGCTATCTTCGTCAATGAAATTTTGACCCTCCCGCGGATCATACGGCTTAGCTTCTGCTAGTGCAGATGGCGCATCGTCAAATTGTCCAAGTGCAGAGACCAATTCGCCGTGCAAGTTCGTCGACATGATTCCGAGATGACCTCAAATTTTGCAATCGAGCTTTATGAGTGGCTGTGCTGCCATCGCCCGAAGATCTTCCGGATGATCATGTAACCATGGCCGTTGGAGTATGCACCTCCCCATCCTTCACTTGAGGGGAAAGATAAAGTGTTCCTATGATTTTGTCTAGCGTATACCACGTGATCCGTAGAAAATCAAATTGCAAGAGAACTGGAAAGAAACACGAAGAGAGGCGTAAAAGCTGAGGCCAAAACACTATTCGCCATACATGAACTATACAGAAACGTCAGCGATCAAAGTGAGGTTAGTCTAGATGATATGAACTTACCTCCACTTCATCGACTCCCCTGCCACCTTCGCCTGCAGCAAATGGCTCTGATCTTCCCGTTAGCATGGGACCCATTTCGTGCTCGTCTTCGAGGTCGTCGTCGATCGCACTTCCATCGTCTAAACCAAACGGTACCACAGGACGAAGGCCACTCCCTGAGCTTGTGCGTCGTGCCCCGCCTGCCGGCGATTTTGGCATCGCTGCGAGCGTCTTTGGGCTCAAGTGCTAAGCGGGTCCAAAGTAGGAACAGGTCAGCCATGAAGGGCGAGAGTACCAATTGAATCCAGCATATGCTTACCTCCCAGTTGTTCTTGTTCGGATCAGCGAAAGAAGGATCCGAAAGCCCCTCCACGTCCAACTCTCCTATGGGAGCGATGCTCTCGCTATCACTAATGCCGTCAGCAAGATCTCCGGTGAAGTCTGCCAGCTTCTGCCATGCGGATAGGGGGCGCGAGCCATGCAGAGAAGTATCATCAAGTGAGTCATGTCCCATGTGCGAAACATCATCGTCGCCGAATTCGGATAGATAATCCTGATACTCCTCCTCAAATGCGCTGTCTTCCGTGGTATAAGGGAGGAATGGCGACTGGTCAGGGGCCTGGGATCGAAGCGGCGGGAAGATATCTGGATCCATGCGAGGTGACAGCATCGATCGATTTGCAGGGATATCAGGTCCTTGACCAAGTCCCTCGACCCCAGGCACCGATTGGCTTGACGAACGCCGATGTGCGGAATTAAGAGCTTGTACCGCGGCAGGCCCGTATCGTTTGATGTTGTCTAAGCGACGAATATGAGAAAAAGCTATAGGGTCAGAATCATAGTCTATGACGAACAAAATTTCACTAGTGAACGAAGGGCTTGTTCTTGACCCTAATGGATGGTATGATTAACGGAGCTGAGCGCCCTTTTAGGTATATACGTACCAGGGCGGGGCCGCCTTCGTCAACCTCAATGGCAGTTAGCCATTCGTCGCGCAAGTCAGGGCGGCAATTGAGATAGATTGATGTGATCAATTTCATATTTGCTGCAATCCAGGTGAGATATAAGACTGGGCAACGGGCAAGATAGCTGAGATGCAAGGGAAACTTACTCTGTCTCCACTTGCGTCCGCAGAAGGGAACCTGACTCTTGATCAACTTGAGCACATAAAGTTGAAGCAGTGGGTGCGACACTCGGAGGACGCGTTTGAGGATAGCCTAGGTGCACAAAACACGTCGGCGACATTGGGTTTAAGATCAGCGAAACGATTCGCACCGAGCTTTTGTATTGAGTTAGCAACCAGATTCGATGTGGTCTGTGCTTCGACAGCTTCTGCATAATCTTGACAAAGTTGATGCTTGTGAAGAAATTTCGCCAGGAGAACTCGTCCAACAGCTCAACCTCCTCATTTTCGGGAATCGGGAAGCCCGCACCAGCAAGAGACGGTCTGATGGGTACTCGGGGTGGGCTCAAGATAAAGTCCTCAGGTCGAGTAGCGTGGCCATTCTTAGTGAAATTGACATGGCAATACCGGAAGAAGCTGACTCGATAGCTTAATTAACAGAGCATGGACAACCAATGGGGTAGATCACTCACTTGTGTTCAGGTGAGTCATTCTTCGCAGTGACTGTCATCGACACTTCCTGCATCCCAAACATCTTGAGAATCAGGAGTAAGCAGTTCGAGTCTAGTAAGAGTTGAGCTAGTTGATGGAATTTCATGACGTCTGTGCGAGAGGGGTGGTCAAAATGCATAAGCCATTAAGATTCGCAAAGCTGTCACGTACGGGATACTTTGAACCACTGGAGGGATAGCAGTAAAATTGCAGAAACTGATTTCGTAGTAATTTCTCTGTGCCTCATGACATCGATATCCTCAAGGGTCGGAGGGGGCATTGGAGGATCTAAATACGGGCCAAGTAAGCTACAACGAACAATACCACTTAGAAAGCAAAAGACGGACTTGGCACACCGTTGATACCGGGAGGAAATCCATTCGATGGGGGTGCATTAGAATTTACCGTCGCTGCAGTAACAGTGGCTAGTAAGAGTTTCAAGAGCACGATAACCCATCCTTGCATCGAAGGCAACGTCCCCGACTACATCAAGTCAGTTTCCACCGCCCTTAGCAAATACACTCAATTGCACTCACATACAGTGCCTCCGCTCTGCGCAGTCGTACCAAATCATCTCGCCTTTCCTTTGCCCTTCTTCGATCCCCTCGGTTATCGTTCGACTCAACGTCCGTCATTGCCGCTTCAGCTTCAGCGATGACCTCGTCTAGTCTCTTCAGATCCGATGGCAAATCGTCAGCCTCCTCTTCGTCGCCAAACCGGGGCGCTGCTTCGGAAAAGATGGACGCCCTCCTCCACTCCGATCCAGAGGAAGTGTCCTTTGACAGCCCACTTTCTTCTAATATATACTCCTCCCGTGTCACCCACATCTGGTATAACGACAAGCTCACGTGTATGTGACGCAGATACAGCTTGTCTGCTTCATCAATGGCGAACGGGACAAACCGCTGCTTCGACGTGAACCTGGAGAAGGGGAAGAGAAAGGGCCTTCCTTGATCAGTCTGGTATTGCTGTTTCTTGGGTTTCAGGGATGGAGGTGGAGACGGTGCTGGTGTGGCGATGTGTGGCTGGGGTGGGAAGGGATTTTGCCCGGATACGGAACGGTGTATATTTCCAGAGAGTGGATTCATGGAAAAATGGGAGTCTTGATCTCCTGAGGTGTATTGGTGGTGGTAGTGAGGACGGACAGGGATCGGCGCAACTGCAGAAGCGAGTGAATCGGTAGGGACATCATGGATCTTATTCTGGGCCGGATTGAATGTCGGATACTTGACCGACGTCTCCTGGCGAAACATCTGCAGGTCGATAGGAGATGACTTGACTTTGGCCGCTATAGGTTATGCAGACAAGTCAGCCATTCTCTTAGAGCCAAAAGATAGCCAAACGTGGCACTAACCAGACTCTCCCTCTGCTGGTAAGCCATCCAGCTCACGGGCAAGCTTCTTTGCCCTTCGGAGTTCCCGCACGCCGCCCATGCAAGCAAGAAGACATTTCCACAAAACCAGCAAAAGCTAATCAAGCCGTCAGAAGGTGAGCACTTCCACGAATGCGGGAGCATCAACCTTCTTTATTGGATAGCCCTTAGTGCTCTTCTCCTTCAGTGCCGAGACGAGGTTGAATAGATACACCGGTAATGGGGGCTCCAAGCTCACTGGGTAGTAGTTATGCTAAGACTTCGCAGAGCATATGATTATAGTAGGAAATTGCATACTCACTCAATTCATCACCAAATTGATCGTCGCCTTTGAATACTTCTATCAGCAAGTATAGCATTCCAAGGTAGAGGGACATCTCCGTGTTGACTTCCTCCACGAGTTCATGCTTTTCTGCTGCAGATACATTGAGCTGACGCTCGGAGATGCTCCTGCTCCACGGAGATTAGAAAAGAAACGTGATCGCTACGGGCACTAGGCACGTACCAAAGCAGGTCATGTTTAGAGCTGGCAATCTTGAGAGCATCAACGATATTGCTTAGTCCATTGGCGGCGCGGACTACTTTGCAGTTCTCTATTATCCAGTGGAGTTGGTGCTCTGGAGAGGTTGTTTCTGCGAACGTGCCTGGGAAATAGCCAAATTCCCAATGATAAAGGAGGTCCGATTTAGCGGAGAGAATAGGCGCAACTAACCCTGTAGCACGTAAAGGAGTCTGCGCGCGCTTGTAAACCGCGCCTCGGTATCGCGGTGTTCCAGGTGGTCGATCAATGCTTCCACGTGTGTTTTCCTCTCCGCAAAAGTACACTTGGTCCATTCTGAAGCGAGGTGTGTGCCTTAGCCGAAGTTCATAGTTTAGACACATTCGCATACCACCACCAAACGACTCTCCCCAGGCCTTGAGATTTTCGGCAAACTGCGGCACCTCCACATACGAATAGAACTCTTCAATTTCATTAAAGACTGCGTGTTCATCATCGTACGAGAATGTGTAGTAGGACGGCTGTAGAGACGCATCAGGAACCAGTGCAACCAAGCGAGTAGAGACGAAGAGCGAGCCTTGGGCTTGGGACCTGAGCCGACGGCCGCTCGCAGCTGACCCAGAGTGATCGAGTCCATCGCACCAGGCTCCACCATGTCTTCTGCTGGAACGCCGCGAAACCCCAAAGATCCGAGCGCTGAGAAATCCATGGTCGCGCTGTAGTGGCAGCGATCTCAGTCAATATGAACGCTCGCGGTGAACGCGACCTAAACTCGTGTTGGGCCCTGCTTGGGTGTCCTATGTGTCACGTGACTCGGCCGGCGCGCTGGCTACGAGCGCCGCCCCAGATGTGTATGACACAAACTTGAGATTTTAAGTGCTATATATATTGAAGTAGCTCGCAGTCAAGAGCAAGGATGGAATTCATGAAGAGCTCGCCCTCGAAAATTTGGCTACGAAAATAAGTACACGAGGGGGCGCGAGGGGCAGCTGGTGGCGCGAGAATTTGCATCCGATAGGGGATGACATCCTCGATCGAGCTCGCGATTATACATCCTTCGCCGCAACTTGCCTCCTCTCCATCATCATCCCTCCCGCTCGCCATGGCATCCTCAGATGTGAAATCACCGCCCACCGCGATGGATACCGACGAGGCCCAGATCGACGAAGGCCTCTATTCCAGGCAGCTGTAAGTCCATACGCGTCCTCCAGTTCGATCGACACCCGTATCTAACCCGTTGCGCAAGATATGTCCTGGGCCACGAAGGTACAAATCTGTCCTAATATACGCACATATGCGTGTGCTAACACCCAAGTATAGCAATGAAGCGAATGGCCTCCTCGAATGTACTTATTATTGGACTGAGGGGACTTGGCGCCGAGATTGGTGAGTTTCCAAGGCTGAGTGGCAACGTCTAACCGCACACAATCGTGACTATTGATTCTTCCTCATCTCTCCAGCCAAAAATCTCGTTCTTGCCGGCGTCAAGTCTGTGACCTTGTATGATCCTGAACCTGTTCGAATTCAAGATCTTGGTACACAGGTACGCGTTTTTACCAATTTGGGTACTGATGGAGGAGCATGTATCATGAATCGATCATTTCTTAGTTCTTCCTACGAAAAGAAGATTTGGAAAAACCTCGAGCTGAAGCCACTCTTCCACGTCTCGCGGAGCTCAACGCATATGTCCCAGTGCATAACGCCGGCGGAAATGCTGGCCAAGAAATTTCGCTGGATCTTGTCAAGAACTATCAGGTCTGTATATGGCTACTATCTTGCTGGTTACTACCATATCTTGATTGACGTGATTGACGTGATTGACGCGTTTAAGGTTATCGTATTAACCGAGGCCACTATCTCTAAGCAACTTGAAATCAACGATTGGACCCATAAGAACGCAATCCCATTCATTGCCGCTAATACAAACGGCTTATTTGGGTACGCATTTATCTCTTCCCAGTTATTTTTCAGTAGTGAAGCAATTCCCAAATGTTTCCAGATCCGTGTTCAATGATTTCGGCCCCAAATTCACCTGCGTTGATCCGACAGGAGAGAGCCCGCTAACAGGGATGATCGTTCAGGTTGAAAAGGTGTGCATCTCGTCATGTTTATTTATGGACCTTATCTCACAACTTTGCCACTACAGGACAGCGAAGGCCTTGTGACGTGTCTTGATGAAACCCGCCACGGCCTTGAAGACGGCGACTTTGTTACCTTCTCAGAGGTCAAGGGTATGGAATCTCTAAATGGATGCCAGCCCAGGAAAATTACAGTCAAAGGCCCATACACATTCGCTATTGGAGATACCACGAATCTTGAGGATTATATCTCTGGTGGTATCTTCACTCAAGTCAAAATGCCCAAAGTGATCAAATTCGTGCGTCTCTTCTGCACTTCTCTGTTGAAAAATACCGAATCGTGCTGTAACTGTGCTTGTAGAAACCTCTCCGTGACTCGCTCAAGGAACCTGAGTATTTCATCACCGATTTTGCAAAATGGGATCGACCGGATACCCTTCACGCTGGATATCAAGCTCTGTCTACCTTCCGCGAAGCCAACCAACGCCTTCCGAGGCCTCGTAATGCGGCCGATGCCGCAGAGATAGTCTCTCTTGCCAAAAAGATTGCTGGAACCGCAGCAGAGGAGTTAAATATCAAAGTCCTTGAGGAGCTTGCTTACCAAGCAACAGGCGACATCTCTCCGATCATCGCGGTCATCGGCGGCTTCGTTGCGCAGGAGGTGCTCAAAGCGTGCTCTGCGAAGTTCCATCCCATGGTGCAACACATGTATTTCGATTCCCTCGAGTCGCTGCCTGCACAACTGCCCACCGAAGCGGACACCGCTCCTACTGATTCTCGATACGATGGTCAAATTGCTGTGTTTGGCAAGGCCTTCCAAGAGAAGATCGCGCGGCACCGTCAGTTCCTTGTGGGGGCGGGAGCCATCGGCTGCGAGATGCTGAAGAACTGGAGTATGATGGGCGTTGCCAGCGGGGAGGGCGGAGTAATCCACGTCACCGATCTCGACACAATCGAGAAGAGCAACCTCAACAGGCAGTTCTTGTTCAGACCAAAGGATCTTGGCAAATTCAAGAGCGAAACAGCGGCAACAGCGGTGGCAGACATGAACCCCGATCTTGCGCACAAAATTATCAGCCATCAAGAGGCTGTTGGTGGAGAAACGGAGAGTGAGTCGCTCTCTCAACTATATACAAAGAATGCGAATCCCAATTAACGTCGCTACCGCAGACATTTACGGCGAGGAGTTCTTCGACAGTGTGGACGGCGTAACAAACGCCTTGGACAACGTCAAGGCTCGTACGTAGAATGCGATTGTGTTTTTTTCACGAGTGGGTTTCCTAACCCCTCTTCCCAGGTCTCTACATGGATCAAAGATGCGTGTTCTTTAAGAAACCCCTTCTTGAATCGGGGACGCTCGGCACCAAAGGCAACACTCAAGTTATTGTCCCTGATGTAACCGAGTCCTATTCGTCTTCGCAAGATCCTCCAGAGAAAGAGACACCCTCTTGTACGGTGAAAAACTTCCCGAATGCCATTCAACACACTATCGAGGCGAGCATCCGCATACAATGTGCTGTAGATTTACCACTAATGCAATGATCTCATTTCAGTGGAGTCGTCAGCAATTTAACACCCATTTTGTCAGGCCTGCTGAAACTGTCAACTCTTACCTCTCCGATCCGAACTTCCTGGAGGCGGCGCTTAAGTACGGCAGTTCACAGACAGAACAGCTCCTCTTCATCAGGGATTATCTGGTGACCAACAAGCCGCTCACGTTTGAAGAGTGCATTGTCTGGGCGCGCATGCAGTTCGAGCAATACTATGTCAACGAAATCAAGCAGCTCTTATTCAGTTTACCGAAGGATGCTGTCTGTTCATTCCATCCCCCTCTCACTAAAGGTATATTAACCGTCACGACTGCTAGGTTACGTCAACCGGTCAACCGTTCTGGTCAGGCCCAAAGCGTGCCCCTGACCCTCTGACCTTCGACTCCAGTAACGTACGTAGTTCCGAAAGGGAGAGCTCTTCTCCCGGCCTATTTAACATAAATCTATCTTAGCCCGTCCACCTTGATTACATTATTGCCGCCGCCAATCTTCATGCCTTCAACTACGGGCTCCGCGGGGACACAGATCCCGCCCTGTTTAAGAGGATCGTTGACGCCGTTATCGTTCCTGAGTTCACGCCCAGGAGTAATGTCAAGATCCAGATTAGCGAGACTGATGCACCCCAGGACAGCACATGTATGTCCGCAACTCCTTATGTGCATCTACAGCCCCATATTTAATGTTTTATCGTTTAGCTGGTAACACCGATGTGGGATCCATTGTGGCATCTCTGCCCGCTCCTGCGACCTTGGCCGGGTACCGTCTCAACCCTGTCGAATTCGAGAAGGACGACGACACCAATCACCACATCGATTTCATTACCGCGGCCTCCAATCTGAGGGCCATGAACTACAACATCACCATTGCCGACCGACACACCACGAAGCAGATCGCCGGAAAGATCATTCCTGCGATCGCTACCACCACAGCGTTGGTCACGGGTCTTGTCTGTCTTGAATTGTACAAGGTGATCGTCTGCGATCTAGCGTGCCGCGACCATTTAGTGACGAGAAATTGGTCTTCTAGATCATCGACGAAAAGCGGAAGCTCGACGACTACAAAAACGGATTCGTGAACCTTGCCTTGCCATTCTTTGGCTTCTCCGAGCCCATTGCGGCACCAAAGAAGAAGGTAGAGTCGCCAGTCGCTAATTTTCCCAGATAAAACATGTTGATTAGTAAATCACGCAGTATGGCGAGACTGAGTGGACACTCTGGGACAGATTCGAGTTCAAGAATGACCCCACGCTTAAGGAGCTCGTAGCGTGGTTCCAAGATAAACATGGGCTTGAGATCTCCATGGTTTCTTCTGGGGTATCTATGCTGTGGTCAAGCTTTGTCGCACCAAAGAAGGTCCGTAATCTACAACTACTTCCTCACACCGTAAATCTCACCAATGACATGTTTTGCGACGCAGAGCCAGGAACGTCTTCCTATGAAGATGAGCGCGCTGATCGAGTCGGTCAGCAAGAAGCCTATCCCTGCGTATCAAAAATCCGTGATCGTGGAGGTTATGGCCAATGACGAGGAAGGAGAAGACGTCGAGGTCCGTGCTTCAAGCACCCTATCTATTGAAGATACGAAGTGACCTCTCCCCCCATAGGTTCCGTTTATTGTAATCAAGGTCTAAACGAACTTTACTCTCGCTTTCACACACGCTGTTTAGAATTTATACGTAACTCAGAAAATGAATCCAATTGCACGATTTCTCGTACACAGTATTCGGGGTGACTTGGCGTACGCATCAATACAAAGACACAAGGAAAAGGTATAACCACGCGAAGTACTACTTGCGATAGAACTATAGCAAAATATCAGTGAGTGACGATGAGAGCAAAGCGAGGAAGACTGCGACGCACATTACGGCGGAAATTAAACCAAAGCGATAGACATCCCCGATCAAAGCTGCTTCGGAAACCACTACGGAAGCGCGGATAGTGTGAATAAACGTGAGACAGGGATACTCACAAAGCCTATCATACCGTTTATGAGAGTATTCCCATTCGCGGTTTACCACCCTGAAGGCAATATCTTCATATGGAGGGCCAGCGGTGAAATATAACAGCACTGTGTCATCATTGCCTGGTTCGCGAACAATCTTGTATGTGGGTGCCTTTGACTTATCGATAAGGTCGGGGTAGAAGATGTTAAACTGCACGAAATCGAGATCAAAATGGGTGTCATATTTGAAGCGGAAGAGAGTAGCAGACCTTATAACCTTGCACGACTTTGGGAGGGGGGTTGTCGGTGCTGTAATTGAAATACTCAGACATGATCCTATCCTAAGAGAGCGAAACCACTCACTCGTAGTGCGTCTGGTTGTACTTGTTCCATTCGTATCCGGTGTGTACGCGATTGAAGTACCGTGGTTTGCGAGGTCGATACTTGTCCTCCCAGTTGTAGGTAGTGGGATTGACGATGAGCTCCTCCAGGTTGTACAGCTCTTCTTCCTCGTCCATCTCTTTTTCTGCTTCGGCTCGGTAGAGCGCTTCAGACTCCAAGTCTGCGCCGCTGGGTGCCGCAGGGTCATCGTTAGTAACGGCTCGCGTGGGTGCCTTGGGTACGAAGCGAGTAGAGGCGACAGAGCGGCGTTGTGCAAACTGATTGAATGAAAAGGTTAGATATAACGATGGGTCTAGCTGCATACAAGAGGCAACTTACCAGTGCCTTTCGATCCTCCTTTTCGTCGATAACCTCAATCTGCCTCTCCTCGAATGGTAGCTTCGAGAAATCAATGAGAGTAGGACTCATGCCTCTCTCATACTCTTCCACCTCTTCAACAGGAGCCATGACAACGTCACGATCAGCAGCACCCGAATCACCAGCTTCTGCCCGCATATCGCCACCCCAGTTATTACTGGATGTAGCAACGCCGGCCAAGAGCTCTTTTTGGGCTTGAAGTGCCTCATCGCGCTGTCTCTTTCGAAGCTGTTCAAGCCGGTTTTGAACCACAACCTCGTGCAGGCTTGTCAGCTTGGCCTAAGGGATGGAGAAATGGGATCAGAATCGATTGCCAATTCAAGGGATGAAGCCGAGGGGGTACCTTTGCCTTCCAAACAAGCAAGCTCTTTAGAAGACCTTCCCAATAGTCGACGTCCACAGGCTCTCCGCTTGCAAGTTTGGCCTGAATTTGTCGCTGCAGTTGAACAAGCTGGTCATAAGTTTTGCCCGAGAGTAGAGCGGTGATCTCAGCCTCAACGGCCGCATTTGCAAGCGCCGCGGCGGAGGCTGCCTCAGGGCCAGAGCGCTCGACTACTCGAAGCTTGTCGAGCTGATCCTTGCATACAACCATCATGTTCTAAGTAATATGCATTAGGATGAGGGTGGATGCCTGCGAGTAAAAGGGGAAGCCTACCGTCCAAAAATCAATATTTACATCATTCTTCTCAAGTGTGAGGTATCTCTGGATATCCTCATGAAGCTCTTCCGTCTGCTCCAAGGATAGATTCTATAACAACAGGTAAGCCATCGTCCTGCGAAGGCGCAGGGGTGGCAGCGTACCTCAAAGATGGCATACGGCTCATCAAAGTCAATTTCCAGCCCAACTTCGTCCATGTCGAATCCATCATCTTCAGTTTGGCCAGCGTCAGTGGCAAACTTGAGATTGAGTGCGAGAAAATCGACCGCTTTTGCTCGTTTCTCCTTGAGACGAATGCCAGCTCTTCGCCTCTCTTGCTCGAGCTGAAAATCGCCGTCCTTGGCGATCCAATCTGCCATCTGTGCCGACTCATTCAAGCGCTGCATACGTGCTTCCTCTTCCTCCCGTAACGCCTGTTCGACCTCGCGCTCCGCGCGCCGTTTGTTCAGCCGCTCCAGTTCCTCCTAAATAAACCGTTCAGCGATACGTTCTGCAAATAACCAATGCCAATCGCCCACCTTTGCTTCGATTCTCCGCAGCTCGTCCTTGCGTCGGGCCTCAGCTGGGGTCATTCCCATCTTCTTCTCCTTCTCACTCTTCTTGTGCCATCTGAATTGCTGGTTCAAGTTGGCGTCGTGGAAAGGATTGTCTGTTGCGCTGTAGACGCTGAGCTCCGCCACCTGCCTGGACTCTTCTTCCTCGCGTATTCGCTTCTTCTCTGCCTTGCGCGCCTCTTTCTCCTCGCGTTTCCTCCTGCAGTCGTACATCAGCTCACTTGGCTTTAGAGATAATTGACTATGATACGCACTTCTTCTCCCTCTCTCTGCTCTCGCTTCTATCCCGCTTCTTACGAGATTCCCGCTCCTTGCTGCTGCGTCTCCGGTGTCGCCTGTCCTCGTCTGCGCTACGGGAACGACGTCTGGACGAACGATGATCGTCGAGGTCATAGTCCCTTTCCCTGTCTTTTCCTCTATCTCTTTCCCTCTCTCTGGAAGGAGACCGATATCTGGACGAGCGCGACGGTTCACCAGAGCGCGGTCTGGGCGAGCGCGAGCGGGGCATGATGGCAATTGCAATGAAGTCGAAGGCCGAATGCGGAGTCGTGTATTTCGCGGAAGCAAGTATAAACGTGACATAGCGTGGCAAAATGGGAGCAAGCAACAGTAAACACAGGTTTACATCGAGAGCAATCGTGGATATGTAACATCCGGGGGGAATGGAAGAAGAAAAAGTGCAGGAAAAAAGGGAATATGTGGCGTAAAATGGGGCGGAGAAATTGACTAGGCCTCCTTGGCCTCTTCCTTCTTCTCCTCTACAACCTCCTCAGTCTTCGGCGCGTCCTCTACCTTGGTCTCTTCCTTGGTTTCCTCGGGCTTTTGCTCGGTGGCGGCAGGTGCCTCAGTCTTGGGCGCAGCCGCTGCCGCACTATCTCCAATGTTCTTGTTCGTCTCCTGGGCGCTCTCGAACGCGGTCTTGAATGCGTTGGCATCTGTGCGAAACAACAGCGTAAGAGTTTGTCCACGATAAGGGATGGAAGATCCTGAGTTCTTACTCTCTGGACTAGCGAAACGGATTGCCAGAGTCTCGGAGGTTGGCTCGCCGTCGGACACATCGGCGGCGACTTTCCATACCCAGCTCCTGTCAGAGCTGACATTGGCCTGGAGGGCCATGTCGGAGGTAACTGCAGGATCGAGGGGCAATATGAGTCACCGATCGACGGGATGGAAAAATACAAGTCGCACTGATGTGGTTGGCGCAGACTTTGAGTGTTTTGTCGCGTCTCATCACGAGTCGAACTTTCTTCGTATCCTTGCGAGCAAGAAGACGGACGTCGCCGGTGCCGCGCTCCTTCCACTCAGCTCCTGAGGCATCGAAGCGGAAAAGCTTTGCGCGCCTGTAACATTAATTATCAAGATCGTATCTATCCAAAACCAGTCGCATAGGTTTGCGCACATCTTGAAGATGACCTCCTCATCCTCCTCGTTGGTCTTCGTTTCTACTTGCTCGGTGAGCCTGACGATGGGCTCGAAATGGGGGTCGGCTTCATCATGTGTCTAGATGGAAAATGGATGAGTTCCACAGAAACAAAGGGTGATGGCTCGCTAAGCTGTGGCGACGCGAAGACGGTGGATATCGTCTTGAACTCTGATCATATAGATCGCGAAGAGCGTGGCTAGCAGCGGCGAACTTACCTGGTTGACGTCGCCGAGCGGGTTGGACATTGCGAGGAGATTGCTGCTTTCGATATTTTACGATGAGATGGTAAGAGGAGCAAAGGCGCCACTGTTTGGTCCATCTCATCGCGATCGTGATTGTATACACACACGCAAACAGTTCTCGAAAAAATACATGTGCAGCATGCTTCCAACGATCGGACTCGGAGTGCGGAGTTGGTCAGCCACATGTTGGTCTTTTTGTGTCCTGCACAGTGCAGATGTTCTTTCAACGTTCTGTCCACTCACGATGCTCAAATACCAGCATTTGTTCACTCTCGGCAGGCAGGTGTAAGCGAACGTGATGCATTCGACAAGGAGCTACGGGATATGACTAGATGATTCTTTTAACCTCAAAGAACGACTTCAAGCATATCCCAGTTGTCAGTGATTTGGAAAACACGGAGCATGCCATTAGCCTCACCTTCAAGTAGTATATTTGCCACCCACAGACGGCAAACAACATCACGGCCTGCACGATGCTCCACCATTTCACTCGGTCATTTGTCGACTCTACAGTATTCCGATGGATCCGCTCTCTGACAACGATGTACTCTTGCTCGTCTTTCACAGATTGTAGGGCGGCTGATAGCTCACGAATCTCCCGTTCAATGGGAGCGACGGTGCCTGGGTTCATTGAGGAACGCATCGGAATGTTGAGCCGGTGCGTGCTTCGGGTAATAAATGGAGTTGCGTACCATCGTCCTCGACATAAATCACGCCATGAACGTTGAAGCTGTGGGACAAATGGGATAAGAGGGCTGTTCAAGCTTTGTCGAAACCAAGGTCATGCAGCCGAGAAATGCCAACCTGAGCTGCTTGAGGTAGGCACCTGCCTCGTTCGAGAAGCAGTACGTGTACCTTCCGTCCTTTTCGGCAGTTATCGAGTGTGTTCCTGTGTATTCTGAGAGCGTATTTGTGAGATGTATATCTGCTGGGTCCGTCATCTAAACGGTCCAAAGTTCGGTGAACCTGGCAGCCACAGTTAAACAAATAACACTCGGACGGACGTAGAAGTGGATGTGTAGAGGTCCTTCGCCGCCGACCTGATACGTCACTGTCATCTATTGTAGCAGAATATCGGTAGACCTTGTGAGAATTCAGAGAGCCCGCACGAGCGTCAAGTCACGACGCACCTTGTCGTTAACGTGCAAATCCTCAAAGAAGCACTCCTTTCTATTAGGCTGTATCTCGACCATGTGCGCCGCCGCGTAGAACGCCAGAAAAAGTGGCACGAAGAGCCATGAGAGTCGCTGCAGAAATGATAATCGGGCCATTGCTAGAAGGTCGACGTGTCGTGGTTGAGGTCGCGGTTCACGTTCGCCAGCCAGGCGTAAAGCTGCTGGCTTTGCTTCCGTCCGCTCTCCGTCACCGCCAGCTTCAAGTTTCAAGGCCCAGCCATGCAGCTCAAACTATGGACATGCATTCCGCTTCTCTGCGCGGGATTTGCTGCAGCTGCTGAGCTGAGGCTCCACCACCGCATCATATCGCCCGATTCGCCAGACTCGCAATTTACCCTGCGCGGAACGATCGAAGTAACACCCACGGGCGCGACACTCTCGTCAGCCGACAAAGGCCTCGCTTCATTATTAGAGCAGTCACGAACACAGAATGACGCTTTTTACCAGCTTGCTCTGGAGAGAGAAGGAGATGTTGATCAGGACTCGTGGGCCATATCGCCTGTTAAAACAGTGCGCGCTTTCTACATGGATTCCACGCGTCTACTTGAACTAATGTCGATACGCTGCTCCAGTGTCATTTGGCAAGCAGCACGTCCGAGATCATAAGACTGCATGTCGGGTCCTCCGGTGCAGCATTTGCGCTAGACTACTTTGTTTCACCCGTTCCCCGAGACGGCTCATGCTCAAGCGCCCTATCGCGCGTGCCTTCGCTCGGAAATACCACCGTGACGTTGAAATATCCAACCCAACCTCCCAGGTATTTTGACGTTTCCCTGAGCCTACCCAGAAAAAGAACTAAGCGAAACCGCACAACAGACCAAAGTTACGCGTTCCTCCACCTCTAACTGCAGAAGGCCAGCCCCTCGTACCACCACCTGAGAAGACGTTCATCCAAAAGTACTGGATCTACGGTGTCATTATCTTCATGTTCATGGGTACGTAGCTCACATATTAGAAAAAAAATCTGTTGCGCAATTTGACTCTGGCTTCCGCTCGTAGTTCTGTCTGGAGCAGGGCCAGATGAGCCGGAGGCTGCGGCGCGTCCTGCATCGAACTAGAAGTTATTACATAGACATATGTGGCATTTCGTCTGTAGAACCGATAATAATGCTGGCGCACCATGGAAATATGTTGCAAGTAGCCATATTCTAGAGTAGCCGATTCAGCAAGATGATGAGTAGACTTTCGGATGAGATGAAGCCTCTTGCGTGTACCACCATCTTCAGCCTGCCAGCTGAGCTCCACGCATCGACACTAGTCATAAAACGCGAACATGGCCTCCAACCAGCAGGCTTTATACGAAGTCATCCTATTCGGTCAAATCACTGATCCTGACTCGCGCTTCTCCCAGCAAGTCCTGAACCGCTTCACGCTCAGAACCGACTCGTCCAAATCGCTGCACTGGCGTGAGATCATCGTCCAGCGCGTTCATCGTCAACCTGAAGACGAAGGTGTGCTCGTGACACTTCGGAAAGACTTGCTTGAGTCGCAAAGCCCAGAAACCGGGTGGTATGTTCATTTCGATATTTATCGTCGGGAATCTGCACATCCCCACGATGGATCGTCTCTTGCGTTCCCAGGACGCTATGCACGCACTTGAAGCCCGAGCCTGCTCGACTTCATCCCGAGGCTACCGTAAGGCAAGCGACGTACTGCCCTATAACGCACGGGAACGGACCTGCGTTCGCCTCTGCGCTGGGTTACAGGTTGGTTTGCCTGCCTACGCAGTGGGCGGCATCAGCAAAGGCACTTGGCAACAACTAATCTTGTTCTGCGTCCCAGATCGAAAGAAGAGGTATATAAACGAGGCTACGAATTCACTCGCGGATCGATCACAATCCATATGACTCAAACTGACGTTGTAAGTCCATCCACATATTCGCACTCGCTCAATGAGGTTTCTATTTCATGCTGCATCTCCACATCATCAAGGTTCATCCTGAAACTCGCGAAATTCTGCGAGCACCCGAAACCGCAGCATGGCACGTCGAAGTCAAGGCGCGCCCCATACGAAACACGCAAGAAACGCCTCTGAGTGAACAAGTAGAGGCTGTTCTGGAGTTTAAATCTTCGATGAAAGGTTTAATAGACCTGGATCGGATAGACATTATCGCCCAGGCTCAGAACAGACCGTAGCCCTTGTAGATTAACCTCATTACTCGAAAATAGTAGAGATGTAGGAGGCTCTTGAAGTGTAGGGTGCCAAGTGCAGATTATAGTGATAGCGACGGGTAGAGCTCGTCATCGTCAACTTCGTCGCCCCAGTCCAACTCTTCGTCTCCATCGTCCTCCCACAGCCGCTCCAATTCACGCAGCGCTTTAACCCTGGCCTGTATATCCATGTCCAAATGGTCGATAGAGCCCACTGGCAGGGCCTCTTCTCCATTGTCTTCATCTTCCTCGGATAGATCCTCCGCCACAGGGTCATCCTCACTGTCGTACTCGCCCAGCAACTGCAGCACGCCCTCTTCTTCCCGCGCTCTCTCCTTGCCTGACTCGTCCCCACTATCACTATCATAGTCACCCACGAGACCAGTCAAGACACGTTTCCCCGCCTCGGGGTCCAGTTTCCGCTTCTTCCGTGCGGGATCTTTCGAGTCTACCAAATCTCCTTTGAACGAACCCGGAATCCGGACGTCGATGACAGGATACTCGACAAACCCTTTATGTCGTAACAAAGCATGCAGAGGTTGATCGGCATCGAGTGAGTGATAAGCTTTGTGAGGAGGATTGGTTGGAGGGTATTGCTCGAGCAAGAATAGCGGGATTATCGCTTCATTTTCCTCGTTTGAGGATTCATAGTCGAAGACGGTCTTGACCCAAACGGGGAATGCAGAGTCCTTTTTGATGGAGCGGTCCGCAAGATGTCTTTGGAGGATATCGCATAGTGAGCTGCCCATAAGATTTCGGTGGGTGAGTAGTTTGAGAGGGTTCGTCGTATCGGAAATCCGTGGTGGATGGAGGACAAATTCGATGGTAAGAGAAGCCGATTTGACCCTACATCCAAAGAAAGAGAGCTTGCGTTACTGAGAGACGTTGGGGGAGATTGGATTGGTTAAATGTACGGTACCTCGTATCCCATGTTGACTGATTTGTTTTCCGCTTCTCCATTCCCTCGGGAAGAAGATCCACCCTTATATCCCTTAGCGCAAGCTGATTCTTTAGCGTATCGCGCTTGCTAAGTCCCCTTGAACTACCTCCTCGACCCCTTCCCCGCCCTCTTCCGCGTCCTCGCCCCCTCCCGGTCCCTCTCTCAAGCAAATCGCCCAGATTCCCCGCAGCATAGCCGCCTTTGACGATCTCCCCGCCCCACTCCCCCACCTTCCGACCAATCTCTTCCAGATAGACATAATCGTCCATCATATTTCCAATCCCGTACTTGTTCATGGGAACGTACGCGACCTTGTCGCGCAGTCCAGTGCATGAATACAGCGTCTTGTGCGAATTGGAGCATGGCAGAGAGCAGGACCGGATCGAACAGCGCGGGCACGCATATTTTGAGGGCTTTAATCTGCACAGCGCGCAGAGGCTGCTTTCAGGTGGCGCGAGAGTGTTTACCTGCAGGGCGTTCGCGCTCTCTCCGGTTGAAGACTCTGCCATTTTTCGAGAAAGCGTTGAGTATAGGCACCCAGATTGGTGGCTGTGTCGCGGTGTACTAGCTTATATAATCACCAGGATTCAACGTTCAAAACACTCCAAAACATCAACTGAAGCGCTCGAAGGCAATGTCGAGGCTGAAGCGCGGAATGAAAGGCACAAAAGGCATTTTAATCATACAGCATTATATGGAGTCAAATTCTCCGGCAGCTACAATGAGTGATGATGGAAGAAGGGGCATGTTTTTGATCGGTGAGGCATATAAACACAGTAGGAATTCTTGGAGTCTTCTAGAGATACCGAATAAAACTACAAATCGAAGGTAATCTACCTACAGGGGTTGGACGGATGGGTCGTGTGAGATGGAGGATGTGGAATGGTGCATTGAGAGTAATGTTAAATATCATCCATTCCCAAACTGATCTCGACCTTTTGACCAGGCTCGAACGCGGGTAGTCCTGTTACAAGCTCCGTTTCAGTATGGGAGCCAGGTGATTTATGACCTTTACGCACCAAGGTAGGGACAGCTTGCACAGCGAAAGGCATCCCCCAAGAAACAGCTGCCACAGCTGCTCGTTGCCTTCCCAGCCAGCTTCGCCGCCGCTGCTAACTTCTCCCTGGTACCCTGATCTATTTCCTTCGTACCCGAGCCTTCGAGATCTAGCACAACAACCTTGGACTGCTTCAGCTCTTCTTCCTCGAGCTCAGCGAGGCCGCAGGTACAGTTTTTGCACGCCTTCTTCCTCCGCGGCTTTCCATCGGCCGCAGGTGGCTCGCAGGTAGGTATGGGCCGCACGAGGTCCGAAGGGGTAAGGAGTGACGTAGGATCGATAGTAGGGGTTGAGGGAGAGTTCAGCGCCCATAGCGCTTGCTTGGAGGCCTTCTTGGCGGAGTTGATCTTTCGGCGAAGCGGAAGGGCTGTGACAGGGGCGGCGGGAGCCACTGCAGGTCGTTGAGCAACAAACGACCCATCCACAATCTCCTTTGAGAGAGGAGTGTATCCGAGGAGCGCTAGCTCGGAGGCGAGAGTTGCAGACATGTCGGTGGTGAGGTTGGATAAGTGGATGGTACCGTGGGGAATGAGCGCGGGAAGGAGGGACGAGAGCAGGGTCTTGAACTGTGCACCAAGGTCATTGTATTCAGCTGGGGTGAGAACGACATGGACAGAAGCAAAGCTGGAGTTTTCGAGGGTCGCAGCTGAGGTGAATGGTGCCATATTCATTAACCAGGGGTTTCATCGGAAAGGAACGGATAACGGATCCCGTGCTTTCGCGCAGGTGGTACGACGGGGGTGTAACGTACCTCCGTCTACAATTCTATCGATCATGTATTTTTCCACTGAGCTCACGGACGGCCCGACTTCGGACAAGCGCGAGATTGTGGACTGATAAATTCCATCCTGAGCTGCCGCCAGTGATCCGATCACCAGGGCCGGACCTGTGGGGAGCTCGACGGCGGATTTTTCGAGAGAAAATGGTGTGTTCGCTGGGAGAGCAGTTGCAGTCGGTGCCATTGATGCAATCGATGCTTTTCGGTAGGAGGAAGGTGGTGATGGCAAGAGTCAGAAAATCAGGCGATTGGTAAGGGCGGGCTTACTCATTTATTATTTCCTCACCCCACGGTTAGCAGCGGATGCAATCGCAAAATTCTCCGCTTGAAGCTGGAATTCGTCGTCTCGTTCGAACTTCAACATGTCTTTCACCTTGGGATGATGCGTAGTGCGCGCCAGGTTCAATACTCTTCTGGCTACCAGAGATGTAAGAGAATACGTTGAGCCTGGTTGAAGGGGGGACGTGGAAGAAATCCGAAGTGGTGACTAAAGCACATTGGCATGGGTTGTATATCCTCGTATTTATTTGATGTCGTCGATTTGCAAGAGAAAACATTTGGCCCTCATCGCGTCGTTGTGTGGTGGACGCGTTATTTGCACCACCCCGGCGCGCGCTGGATGAGCGCGACGCAATCGACGTCCAGGCAAATTTACGGTGGCGAGGCCACGGCGAAAGCGCCATAGGACCTCGCATTAATTATTCTTAGTCAGTTTGAAATCCCGATTAAAAAAATTCAAGTGGCGAGTGTAGTAATAAGTCGACTATTGCAAGCGCTTGGCCCGCTTGACCACCATCACCGTCCCTTCCAAACCTTTGTCTCACTCGCCTCCATGTCCGGCCCACCGTCACAACCTACGATGCTGTCCTCGCACGATCAAGGCGAGCTCGATACGTCTGCCAGCTACTATCAACAGGCCCAACCGCTGGATGCCGGTGCAGAAGACGGTCTTGCGGCGTTAAGGGACAGCCCGCCTGGCACAAAACCATTCTACCCCTACTCCACTTTGATACGGTAATAGAGCCCAGAGTTTCGCACATTATCGTATGCTAATCCGCGCGCCCAACGTAGCTACGCCATCAAAGGCAGTCCCCAAAAGCGTTTGCTGCTCGAAGATGTTGGTGTCCACGTTGTTTGCGCAGCCCCGCGAGTGTGCGCTGAGCAGATTGTCTCCTGTAGATATACTATAGTATCGAGGCGAGATTCCCGTATTTCCGGAGTGCGCCCACGGGGTGGAAGGTGAGCGTGCGGTTTGTCTGCGCAAGATGACGGTGGTGTACGTGCTGTTGTCGCCTGCCTAAGCCTGTTTGGCTGGCCCGGGCGACCACGCACTTGCCCTCCAAAGCCTTCCAACCTTCCCATACTCACCTCCTTCCCCTCCCCTCCCGCTGCCCAGAACTCTGTCCGCCACAATCTCTCGCTCAACCCATGTTTCGAAAAGGTCCCACGGCCGCTCACCGACCGCGGCAAGGGCTCCTACTGGACCGTAAACGACAACGTCGACCCGCGCACCGGCGTCCATCGCGTCCGCAAAAAGAAGAACAGAAAATCGCAGCAATCGCAAAACGCTGCGCCCGCCGCACCGCCCCAAGAAGCGACGCCGACGCCGGCTGTCCCAACGGAGGCGGAAGTCCCCGAGGCCGCTGCCGAGTACACCGCCCAGGCCTTCCAACTACATGACGAGAGAGGCGCACCTGTCCAAAGCTATCTACCTGCCGGCGCGCAGGGCTCACCGAATCGCATGGGCTATCACTACGGATCGTGAGTACCCAACTTCATAGCGCCTTTTTATCGCCACGGCTCATCGTTTGCTCCGCGCTAGCTTCGATCCGAGTGTCGGCTATCCTGTCCCCCCTCCCAATCCCAATGTGCGGTATACAGAAGAGGAGGAAGAGTTAGTCCCCGAAATCGATGAACACGGCCAGCCCAACTGGCGCAACGTCTGGCTCAATGAGCTCACCAAGCTGCGCCTCGCCACTGCCGAGCAAGACCGCACCTCTGCCGACGAAGACTGGTATCGCATGATGGTCGAGAGGGTCAGAGGCGCGTTTGGTGTGCCGATGCCCGAGTTTATCCCAGTGCCTGAAATGGGGGAGCAATTAGCCATGGGAGAGCAGGGCGAGGAGGCCGGCGGAGGTCCTGCTGCACCGTGAGATTGCTCTGGGATTTCGTTCTTGCATTATTCACATCCCTCTCGTCATGACATTTCTGCCGCTCCTACATTTTCCACTACCAGATCGATGTAATACTAGCCGTGTCTCAGCCTTCTCTTTACTCTACGTTGCCAATACCACCCTGTCGTCCTCTAATCAACTCGCTGATCCATTCTTGAACACTTCTGAGCCGATGCTGCCTTTCGTGCGCTCGGCTTACATCTGGTATCAACCTTAATCCAGGTAGGTGCATTGTTCAACAGCATTTCGACAGTAATAGAAGGCGATATAATAGTAATGTCCGGTCAAATAGCTAACTGATTTTCAGCAGGAAAGACGAGAAATAAAACCACAAAAGCGATAATACTTAAGGTAACAAATAAGTGGGACAAAGAGGCGAAAGCATCGACAACCAGCGTGGTGAGTCAACCGCCGATCTAAGTGTTATGACCAACCCTGTGGTGGTGGCCAGACAGCTGTCCCTGCGGCGGGGCCTGCATAAACTGCGACGGCATAGTCGCAATCCGTATCCTCTCGACCATCGCCCGATACCACTCCTGGCTGGCCCCGGCCCTATCGTGCTCCGACGTCGCGGCTGCAAGCCTCGAGATCTCGCCCAGCCAGATCGACCGCCAGATTGGGTTCCCGTGCTCGTCGACTTCCGACGGCATGGCATCCTCTTCGTCAGATATGGAGCCCCTGTAGCGCGCGTTCGCGCCCGGGGTCGTGGAGAGCTGGTAGGACGTCGGAGTCTCGTCGCTATAGCTTTTTAGAGGCAAGTAAGTGTCAAGTCGCGCTATGAATTATGGAGAGCGTGGCGTACTGCACAGGAATATACTGCGAACCAAACTGAGACATCCTGTCTTGCCCAGTCTCGTGGTACGTCTGGGCAGTCGACCCAGCCTCTGCAAAACGGTGTATGAACTGGCCGTGCGATGCAGGTCTGCCCGAGTCATCCGTCGAATAACTGGCAGGAGGGTACTGCGCTGAGTGGGCGGCTGGTGGAGGCGCTTCATGGACGGGGGCGGCGTTCGCAGCAGGCGCCTGGACCTGAGCCTGAGCCGATGCCCCGTCGCTCGCCCCGTTGTCGCCGGCGCTAGCTCCAGCATCACCAGGCGCCCGACCGTCTGCATTCCCCGCACTAGCGCTATTCTTACGGCTCTGCTCGCCCTGCGCCATGCCCGACCTGTTCCTCCTCCTCCGCACCCGATGAACACCCGCACGCGGATCAATATCATCATTGACGGTCCAGTACGAGCCCTTGCCGCGGTCGGTCAGCGGGCGCGGTACCTTTTCAAAGCTCGGGTTCAAGGACAGATTGTGTCTCACGGAGTTCTGCTCGACAGCGCGGCGTGATGCATGTGGTATGGACCAGGTCAGTGAGGAGTTCCTCGGGGAATCCTACGATATTGCGAGAAAGAAGGCTGCGAGGGCGACCCACCTTCCATCCCCTGGGCGCGCTCCGGAAGTAGCTAAACCGCGCCTCAATGGCATAGTAAATGTCTTCCAAGAGCAACCGCTTTTGCGGCGACCCCTTGATGGCATACCTGAAACCGAGCACAATCATCATTAGCACAAGTAATGAGAAACGAACCGGCCAAGCAACTGGTTTGGTTAACCCGGCTGGAGACTCGGAGGGCAGTGCATGGGCACACACACCCCAAGCCCGATACCCAGTGCCAAACCCAAGATCAAATCCAACTCCCCACCCCAGTGACTCACCGAATGAGAGTGGAATACGGGTAGACGGGCTTTTCGCCCCCTGGGCTGTCGCGCAGCGCGGCGAGCCCGAGCTCCGCCCCGGAATCTGGGGGCTGGTTTGGGTAGAACGTCGTCGCTGGCTGCTGCTGCTGCTGCTGCTGCTGCTGTTGGTGCTGGTGTGTCGTCTGCGAGGGGGCGATGGCGGAGTTTGGCTGGAGCTGGGATTGTTGGGGCTGAGGCTGGGGTTGGGGCTGAGACTGGGGTGGCTGTTGCTGAGACTCAGAATGAGACTGAGACTGGGACTGAGGGTGAGGGTGAGATTGATGAGGATGTACCTGCGGATGGGGGTGTGCGTGCGAGTGAGGATGAGAGTGGGAATGAGGGTACGAGAGCGGGAGCGGGGTGCCGTGGTGAGGATGGGGATGTTGGTGAGACTGGTTGCTGGCCCCCATAGAATGCGAGTGATTAGCGTGAGGATGGGGAGAAGGGGTGTGCAGATGCGCATGTGCATGTGCCATATGATGCTCGTGTAGCGTCGAAGCAGACATATGTGAGTAGTATACAATAGCGCTGAAACGTCAAAACTCGAGTATATGCACTTGAGAGTAGACTCGGAGTGTGGGGGTAACCTCGCAGCCTTATACCGGCCCCAGTTCGGACAAAAACACCATCCGCGACGAGAGATCTGCCTCAAATTCGTAAAATTCGTCCTATTCCACTCACCGCCGCGCCGCATCCCAGACACCGACGCATAAGACTATCAATATGAGACTGACGAGTAGAATAAAGAAATAGAGAAAGCCAGGATACGCCATCGATTCATCGAGTCCTTAATGAAGAAGCCCTCCGAACGCGTAAACACGATATATGATATACTCGGTACACGCCACAATAACACGACGACAAACCCCAGCAAAATCCAAATATTTTCGAGCATGCCACAACCGGCCCCCACAAAGACCCAAAGCTCTCCCGCCCCCCACAGAATTCTTGATTTTCGGCGCCGAAACAAACAAATAGGGATGGTCCGAGACAAACATGACCAGAGGCAGTGCCCGTTTATAGCACAGGGGCAGCAGCACGCCCGCTTTCCCACAAATAGCCTGGCCGAAGAGAGGGGAAAGAGAAAACTCGATTGTTTTTTAATCCTCGAGGGATGGCACAGCTTTTTTTCTACAGACACCCGTCCTGCTCGCGCAGGACAGAATACGCAATATTGGGGACATCCAACTAGATAGTAGAGTCAAAGGAAATAGTTCCGGACAGAAGGAGAAAGAAGGGGGAAGGGGGGGAGGAAATAGTCGAAGTGTATATCCTGTCCAGAATAATAAGACGGTGATCAAGACAAATGGCTTGTCTTGAGTCTATGTCATAGAAAATGAGACAGTCACTCCGCGCGGCGCGAGCCTCAAGAACATAAAAAAACAAAGAAAAAAGTTAGGTAGTAACTAGAATGATAAGCAAAGGGGGAAAAGGATAAAGAAAAAGAAAGATAACGGAGGCGATAACTGATAGGTTGACAGCAACACAAACAATTGTGGTCGTACATTTGGCAATCTTGCAGACCGGCAAAAGACAAGAAGAGGACCGGTAACTCTTGCGGAACGAAAAAGAAAAGACAAAAAGGAGAACAGAAGAAAAAAAAATGCTTAATTTGAGGGTGCGTGTGTTTGTGAGCTCGGGTACGGTCGGTTAGACGAGTAGGGTGCCGAAGAGTTACCAGGCTTGCCCGGTCCACCGCCAGCGTACTCTGATACCCGCGGGGAGTTGACGGCTGGGGGCGCCTGAGATGGGGGACCCCCTCGGTTATTAGGCGGGTAGCTGTATTGATACTGCTGTCTTGGCTGACCGGACCCACTCGGTGGCGGGGGGTTCGAATACGTGTGGGGAGGGTGGGCGGCAGGATAATGGTTGTTATTCGCCGAGGATCGGGTGAGGGAGGAGGGGTTCGCAGTGGGTGGGTACCCGTTGTTTTGGTTGGAGGCGTACGACCCAGAGTTCCAACCGTTGTCCGTACTGTTGTACGGAGCGCCGTTTGGCTGCTGCTGCTGCTGCTGCTGCTGCTGCTGCTGCTGCTGCTGTGCCTCGGGTGCGGGCGCGGGACCCGATGGCTTCACCCATGCAGGCTGAGATGGCGGTGAAAGGGAGTTGGCATGCGAGTCGGGAGAGTGCTCCGGGCTGTTCTGATGGCTCTCTTGCACCTGCTGCTGTGCCTGCTGCGCTTGCGACTGAGCAATCTGTTGCTGCACCGAGATGATGGGAGCACCAGTGTCCGGCGGTGGCTGCTGCTCATCCTTATTTTCCGACGAACCTCCAGACGTTCCCGCAGCAGCTGCGGCAGCAGCAGCCGCTTTACTCTTCCGAGGTCGGCGTTTGCGGATACGACGGGTGCCCTCAGCAGCGTCAGGGTTGACGGTCCAGTATGAGCCCTTTCCGGGTTCGGTGATCGGACGAGCCACTTTTTCAAAGCACCGGTTGAGCGACAGATTGTGCCTGACCGAGTTCTAACAGGATGAAGGGCGCGGGCGCTCCGGTCGGTAGGCAGATCGCGCAGGGCTACATGACTTGACATACCTTCCAGCCGTTGCCGGCGGTCTTGTACCACGGAAATCTGTTTTCCATAGACTCGTACAACTCACTGAGGGTGAGTCGCTGGCGGGGGCTCCCTTGAATAGCATAGCGAATGATGGTCGAATAAGGATAGGGGGGTTTGGTGCCCGGGGGTCCGTCCGAAAGGGCATTGAGATTAGCGGGGGGCTCGACGTCAGGGCTGTGGCCGGCTGCTTGGGCGTGCGCAAGGTAGTGATGTTGTGTGGGGTAGTAGTTGCTGTAGTCATAGACGGGAGCGCCGGGAGCGCCTGGGGGTCCACCCGGCCCTGGGTTCTCCATGGGGTGGTGGGGCATACGGTGTGGGGGACCTTGAGCTGAAGCGGGATAGTAAGATTCTGGAGGGGGAAGAGAGGGCGCATGATACGGACGAGGTGGTTGCTGGTACTGGCCGGGGTGTGAGGACGGCGGTGGGGGCGCAGAGCTGAACTGGGGACTCATGCCCGAAGCCGAGGTAGGGGCGGGGGTGGGAATGCCCTGGGGAGGTGGGCCGGGGTACATGGGATAAGAAGGGTGAGCGCCCGAGGCGGGCGGGGGAGGTGGGCGCCGCGCATCGTAGGGCTGGCCGTTCGGGTACTGGAGGCCGTTCATCTGCGGGGGCTGGGAGGAGGAAGAAGGATTGGCGCTGGCGTTGGGGCTGGGGTGATTGCTCTGGGCGTCGGACTCGGGGGGTGTCCCATTTGTATAGGTCTGGTGCTGCTGGTCGGCGGGCGGAGGGTAGGGCTGGGCGGTATTGTATGGCTGGTGGAGCTGGGAGTGCTGGTGTTGAGGGTAGGACGGGGGGCCGGACATGGTGTGCTTGGCCTGTGGGATTTTTTGCGCCGGGGGTGGGTTGGTATGGCCTGTTGGTGGGGGTTTGCGGGGTGTAATAAAAGAATATAGTGGCCAAAGAGAGTGAGAACGAGATCAACAGATCAACAACGCGCAGGGAGGAAGCCTGACCTGGGGCAGTAGCGATGGCCGCTGATCACACGCGGCGTAGCTGCACGAGGGGGAGGGCTGGAAGCCGAAGGGCGATCGATGGCAGGAAAGCGAGCGGCGGGGGGCGGAAGCGGCGGAAAAAACGGCGAAACCCGAGAGAAGGACGCGGCGAAGACGGGGAAGGCAGCGGGGCGGGCGTGTGCG